>JAAVTG010000645.1:0-139496 GCA_011947345.1 Phytophthora quininea
CAAGTGCTCCGAGGAAGCGGAGGCCGCATTGGGCGTTAAGGGCACCTTGGCTTAGGGACTAGCCTCGCGTGGAACTCCCCCGTGTTCAAGTCCAGTTGGGAAGGGGAGTTCTAGGGCGTGACGCTCCTGGATTGACCCCGACCCATTCCATATCCTAGTTGGGCCGTCGGTACATCCGGGCGTCACCCATTTTATATTGACCTGACCGTCTTGTGTGGCTGGATAGCAGTGACCACCAGGGCGTTGACACTAACTGCGTTGTGAATCGACTGACCTAGGCTTTGTAACCGAGTGCTGTATCTGTTGCTCCACGAGGAGCTGGTGCGCGAACGTCGGGGTGTTCGAGACCTTCCAGGTGTCCCGAACCGCATACGCCCCATCGATCCTGGACGAGGACCCACCACCCGAGGGTCCAAAAGAATAAGTGGTGGCTGCATATCGGTATCGAACTCTATATTGTTAATTGTTATCTTGTACAAGGTTTGGCTGTGTGGTCCTGGAGTGCGACCACAAGCTACCTTCTAACTCTTCTAACCCGCTCTATAGCAAGCGCGTTCGGGGAACTCCCGAACCGCAGTACTAACCTACCCGTTACCTGTATCCTGAGCAGGTGTCCTCCCTGGTCGTCGAGTCCAGCGATTCGAACCCTTAGGGATTGCACACAAGGTACACGCCAACGGTTCCAGGTTGCTCAAGGGCCTTCTGGAACCGCTACCCCCGCAGACCAGTTCATTCGGGTCGCGCCACTGTACACCCCCTGGGCGCAAGTTTTTCACCGAGCTTCGCCACAGCTGGTGCGCGTGCCCGGATTCGAACCAGGGATTTCACCGGTTTGGGAATCTATACTGGTTCCGGTTTCAAGTACTGCAGTTGCTAGCCTCCTAACGATCTAGTTATGGTGGGCGCAACGGAAGAGAAGAAGGAGGGACGTGAGGACGAAGGTCGCGGTGAGGCGACGCGTCAGTCACGTCGAGTTCAAGGCCAAGCGCCGGAGGAAGTCAAGGACCTCGATCAGCTGATGAGGGACAACCGAAGGCGGAAGGCAAGTCTGAGGACTCAGAAGTCCGAGGCTCAGGATCAAGGCGATCCAGAACCCGAAGATCCGGACGCACCTGGTGTGTCGTCTGGGGGGAGGGTCTGGATGTGCCGCATCCAGAGCTGGAGGCAGAGAGTGCTCAGGCGGAGCAGGCCGAGGGCGAGAGTCCAAAGCCAGCTGAGGCGTCACAGGAAGGCGCCGTCATGGCAGAGTCCCCGACGGGGTTAGTGGGTTCCGACCCTCCTCCGACGGGAACGGGAGCTGATACGTCGATTTCGACGTTGGCTCTCGTGGAAGAGAAGTCTCGGTTCCAGGATGCACAGCCGTCCCCGGAACTGCAGCCGCGTCGGAACCGGTTTCAGAACCGATGGAGTCGACCCAAGTCAGACTCCGGCGCGTCGGGAAATCGGGTCAGTTCAGACTCTAAGTCCGAGTCAGCCTCGCGCTGAGGCAGATGTGGAGATGACGCACGCCAGCCCGGAGGAGGACTCCGAACAGGTCTATGTCGGTGACCAGTCACTGGGAGCTCCATGCCCCCGGCGTGGTGACCCCGTACAACGTGGTCTTCACTTGGCCAAATCCCCGACCGGATTCGACTCCGTGGTTGGAACAGGCGTTGGCTACCCAGAGTTTCCTGACGTCCAAGATGCTGGGAGGGGCCCGGGGCGTTACGTGGCTCCGCGCTCTGAACCCGCATCGTTGGAGCATGGGTCTGGCTGATGATGTCGTGGGTATGCAGGTTGACCTGGACCGGTTCACGGCTCGAGAGTGTACTGCCGTGCTGCAGACTTTGCTCTTCGGAGCTGGTTTCAGGTTCGTGAATCTGGTTCCGGAGTGGTCAGAGACAAGGGCAGCCGCGCTCCCGGAGCCGGCAGTGAAGAGTCTCGCCCGGGTCGTCCTGAATCATCTCGCGACGGAACTCATCGAGTGGAGGAAGCTGATTGCAGGTGTCCAGCGTCGGATTGTTCTCATCTTGGAAGCATCTTCGACGCACGCCAAGACTGAGGAAGCACTTGCACCAGCAACCGAAAACACGTGGGACGAGGAGATGGCTGAAGCTATGGACGTTGAGGATGCTGAGACTCTGAGTTTCGAGTTCGCAACGAGGTTTGCCTTCAGCGGCCTTCAAGCGAGGCGAAGCAAGGAGCCCTCAGACGCTGAGACTCAATCGTCCGCCAACCCGTCCCAGACGGCGTTGACTCAGGCGTCACCGATGTCGGCTGACCCGTCGACAGGGGCGTCCAGCCTGGTTGCAGGGATTGCCCGTCTGGGGATACGCGAGGGTGCTCAAAAGGCGCTGACTCCGAGGGCAGATCCAGTCCCGAGCTCGGTAGGCCCGACGGGAGATTCCGAGTCGTGACCCAGCTCCTGAACTCCTGGGGATAGTTCCGGATCGTCGTCCTTGATGTCGACAGGTCACGATGCGGGAGCACATATGTCGTACTCTGTCCCAACCGGCCGGGCGTTGACCGCTCGGGGTATTGCTGGACCGGATGGGAGCGATATGGGAGGTGTCTTCACTCGTACTGTGTATCACGACACACGGCCCTCGCACGTCCGGTTCACAATGCTCCAGAGGACCCAACCCATGCAGGCGTTACGGGTCCGGGATCCAGCCCCGGCGGAGAGAGGGCAGATGAACAAGATAGGCCTCGCCGAGATTACCCGGAGAGCACTAGAGGTGACGCACGTTCTGAGCGCACTCATCGGTCTCGGAGGTCTACTCATTCAGGGACCTCCCGCCATGGCTCAGAGACTTCTCGTGCCTCGGGGTCGTCCCAGATCGCACTGAATCTGATGCGGCAGGAGCAGGAGAAGATGGAGCAGATGCGGAAGGACGCAGAGCTGGAACGTCAGCAGGCTCGTGAGAGCCAACAGCAGTTTCAGGAGGAGCAGCAACGCCAGATGCAGCAGTTCATGAGTAACTTGCTCGCATCTCAACAACCTGCTCCTGTTGCGATCCAGCCCGCTGCACCCGAGGTGCGGATCCAGAGGTTCTCTTGCAGCAGGAACGCGAGGCCATGCGGGTCGCGTTCGAACGGAATTGGCAGGAGCGACAGGCTCAAGCCGATGCCGAACGTGTCCGGTGGAAGCAGAGCGTATCAAGGCTGAGACACTGGAACGTCAGAAGCTGGCCGCGCAAGCCGAACAGCGCCGTCTTCAGGACCAAGCCCGGCAACGAGAATTGGCCGAGCAGGTTCGCGCCGCTGAACAACTCGTGCGGGAGGCTCAGGAGTGGGCCAGCTCCAAACCGGAGCCGGCACCTGGAGTTCAGGATGTCGACGAGCTTCTGCAACGTGAACGCGAGCGGCTAGCCGTCCAGTTCGAAGACCAGTGGAAGAAGGCTGAGATGGCGCGGGAATCGCGTGCTGAAGCTGAGCGTGCTCAATGGGTCGAAGAGATCACGCAGGGACTGTCGGCTCAAATGGCATCTGTCCAACGTGAACGCGAAGCCGAACGCGAGGCGGCGCTAACGCTCCAGAAGTTCCAGGCCAGTCAAATCCGCGATCTTCGGGCGACATTGTCCCAAGTTCAGGGGCTCGTGCAACACCGACCCCTGATTCCGCAACTGGCCACGCCCGGTCGACGCACGCAACAACCTCTGCCTCTGCGCAGGGTGCGCATGCGTCTTCAGCGATCAAGACGGAGCCAGCTGCAGTAGGGGACATGCCCTGAAGACAGAGGCGGCGCCCACAGCTCCTGGAGCCGCGAAGAACTCGGCCTCCGCGTCGAAGAAGCAGACTGTGCACTCGTCCAAGAAGGGACAAAACATCTGGTACCAAGAAGTCCAAGAAGGGATCAGATCCTCCATCTGATTCTGATCCTGATCTGAGTCTGATCCCAGTTCAAGTTCTGGAGACGACTGGGCCGACGGAAACGGCCCCAGTTCTAGTGACTCGGACAGCAGCATCGACGGGAATACGGGCGTAGTGGCGTCCCAGACTGGAGGTGACCGGACAGTTTGGAGTTATCGACCTTTCATCAACTTCAATGCAGTCGAAGTGTTCAACCAGAATGCTTCCTTGGAAGACCGTGTTGGGTGGTGGAACGTTTCAAGGACATCGCTATGCAAGGTGTATGGAACGAGGCGATGAGGATCCGCCAACTCCGGAATCGGCTGCCAGCGACACTCAGAGACTGGTTCACTCAGCTCCCAAAACGGGTTCGCACTAGTTGGAGGGAGTTGAAGAGGCAGTTCCGGAGAAGGTATTGCCGGGCCCGGGGACGTATGCAGAACGCTATTACACGATGCGCATGAAATCTGGAGAGACTGCGTTGGAGTTCCTTTATCGTCTCAATGCAGTAGGCATTAAAGCCGGCATCCCGTTCCAGACCAAGGCCTCATCGAGAGAGCGGCACATTCGGAGATTCATCAAGCTGACAGACAAGGAAGTGAAGATTGCGCTACAAGGTCAACGCTTCAAGAGGGTCAAAGATGTGGAACATGCCATACGACGACATGAGGATGTGTGGAGTGAGGAAGGCTACGATGAAGAACCACCGCGTCCCGGGCGCGATTTTCGTGGTGACAATCTCAACCGAGATCGCTACAGACCCAAGAACACGAAGCATGCCTTTGTGACTCAGAGTGCGAGTTCTGTACCCGATCTCGATGAGGAGCGTCACGTAACGTTCTCGGATCCGCCCGATGGTGATGAAGCGCCAAATCCGGACTCGGGATCCGCCCGAGACCCGGGTCCGAGCGTCGGGGAGGACGAGTTCAACCAGATGGTGTACCGCGCAATGGAGAACGCAGGATGGCGATCTCCGGGGAGCAGTCTAGGTTGCGTCAAGATTCCCGTCCCACCCGACAGGGCCAGACACCTCCGCGTCGGGAGAACCCATTCCGGGATGAAGTCTGCGCCAACTGTCAGGGTCGGGGACATACGACTGACAACTGCTGGCAGGATATGATATGTGACCAATGCGGATCAAGGGACACCCAGCACGCCGCTGTTGGGTGAAGCCGTATCGTTTGTGGACTCTATCACCGTGTCGAAGCCTGTGAAGAGCTGAAGGTGCTGAAGAACATGGGAGAGCTCGCTCGCCAAGGTGCGCTTGAAGACCTGCCTGACGAACTCCGGAATCGACTTTCCGGAATCGCTGAGGCCGATCCTGGGGAGACACCGTTAAACCACTAAGCCCGCTGAATGGGGATCCAGAACGCGTCGGGCTTGAGAAAACCCCAAGATTGTGTGTCTTAGCGTACGTAGGCCCCGAGCTGAGAGAACAAAACCAATCCAAGATAACGACCCACAATGCATGAAAGTAGTTCAAGATTCGACCAACAAGTCCCGTTCCAGGGTTCTGCTAGCAAGCCCAGATGCCGAAGATTTCGATCCGGAAGGGCCAGTTGAATTCCTCCTGCGTCCAGGAGAACGGTACGGGTGGTGGGTCGATCATGAACCTGAAAGCAAACATGAGGTTGCCTATGTGCATGGAGCTGTGAACGATCACCGAACCCCTATAATGCTGGATTCGTGTGCGACCGTAAGTATGTTGAGTCTCGACTTTGCGCGTAAGCTCGGACTCAAACTCCGGTCGCGGAAACCACTGAGGGTGACGGGGTTGGGAGGAATCCCGACCTATATCACAGCTTGTGCTCAGGTAAAGATAACGCTCGGTTTGAGAGTTGTCTATGTCTTGGAATTGTTGGTTGCGAATATCGGCGACGGGGTCGACGTGCTCCTAGGAATGGACTTCATGTTCTGTGCTGGAGTGAGGCTGTCGATCCGGGAAGGGCTGGTACAACTCCCAGACGAGGAAGTGTTGGTGATGTACAGCGACCCGGTTCGACGCCAAGGACAAGCTATTCCGGTGACTCCGTTGGAGTCTCTGTATCTGAATCTGGGTGAGTCGGCTAAAGTCCAGATCCGGTACGGGCAATCCAATCCCCAGCGCGAAGTTGTGTGGGCTGGGAGAGGAAACCGGTGGGTGACTTCCATCTTATATGCAGCGAAGTCCTGGCCAGTGACCGTAAAGATTGTGAATGTCTCGGATCGGAGGATATGGATAGATTCCCAAACTGCTGTGGCGTATATCGTAAGTATGGATCGTTCCCGACCGGCCGGTTTGTGCGGCCTGGTTCGAAACGATATGAAGAGTGGCAACACTTGATCTATGAGAATACAGTTTCAGCGCAGGCTCGGTTAAGGATCGAGAGACGGGAACAGATGGACAGGGCCGCTCGGGCCGGAGCCCCCGTGTGTCGAGAAGCCTGAGTATGGCTGGCCCAAGCAGATAATGCTACGACCGGTTTCGGGTGCATCTCAAGTACGCATTGCTAGGCTCCATGAACCGCCTTCATCCAAGTCGAGGATTGGCTGATGCCTCTACCCAGACGGAGCCACCAAAGTGTGTGAGTGTGCAGTGTGGCACAGGAGACGTGAATCCAGAGGCGACCAATGTGAAGACTCTTGGATCACAGGTGGAGAACCAGGGTGAAGATTCGGAGTCAAGAGATGAGGATGTTGAATGTGCCGTGGCCTCCAATCTCGCCGAGGCCGGTTCGGAGATCGATGACTTCCCCGTGTGTATCGGTACTCCGCTCGAGAAGCTGGAGGAAGAGTATGCTCGGTGTATGCGAGTGACTTCAGAAGAGTTGGATCTGGAACCTGCGGTTTACCTCCGAGAGGGTGGCGAACTCATGGAGCAGTTGCGAGATGAATTAGCCATGCTTCCTGAATTAGAGGATCTGAGCCCGCAGTGCGACATCAGCACTGCCGACGTAGGAGTCCCAGGATCCACTACTCCGGAAATGGAGAAGAAGCTGAGAGACATCTTGGAACGGCATCGCTCGATCTTCTTGGGTGATGGAAACGCTGCCCCCGCTCCAGCGCGAGGTGTCGTTTGTGATCTGGATGTTGGGGATGCGAAGCCAGTCGCACAACATGCGAGGCAGATAGCACCTCATCTTCTGGTGAAGGTCTACGAACTGCTGAAGAAATTGTTGGAAACAGGGTTGATTGAGTTTTCTGAGTCTGCGTGGGCATCCCTGATCGTGATCGTCCTGAAGAAGAATGGTGTGGACATCCGGATGTGTATTGACTATCGACTGGTGAACAGCTTCATCAAGTTGATGAGTTATCCACTACCTCTAATTGACGACCTGTTGATCGGGTTTGAACATGCGATGTGGTTCATGAGTCTCGACATGGCCAGCGGTTTCTGGGCGATCCTGATGACTGAGAGAGCCAAGCTGATCTCGGCTTTTATCTGCCCATTCGGGCACTTCCAGTGGATCCGGATGCCGTTCGGTCTCAAAAATGCTCCGCTGATTTACCAGTGTGTGATCAACAACTGCCTTTGGGGGTTTGTTCGACTCACGCCGGATGAGGAACGGCTGGTGGATTCGGAGGTGCTAGAGTTTCTGGGCCTGAATGCAGACTCAGAACTCACCGCATCCACAGTGCCTGCGCTGTCTGAGCAGATGACTGTGTTTCGGCGCAGCATCCCGATGCCATCCCATGTGGGCCCAGTGTTGGGACGAAGTTCGTATATTGACGACATCGCACACGGAGCCGTGACCTGGGATGAGCTCTGCGAAGATCTGAATGCATTGCTGTTCCGACTCCGATACTGGAGCATATCGGTCAGCCTTCCTAAGAGCGAGTTCGGGAAATTAACGATCCCGTATTTGTCTCACGAGATCAACGCAGAGGGAATTCGAGCGACTCCGAAGATCGCGAAGGGCGTCCAGGATCTGCCATTCCCGAGCACTCTGAAGGGCGTGCAATCTTTCCTGGGAAGCCTCAATTACTACAACAAGTTTATTGAGGACCTCCCGGTGATCGCTGCGGTACTTTACGAGCTGACCGATGACCAAGTGCGCTCAGGTCGAGACTTAACCCGGGCTCGGGAAGCGTTCGAGATCCTGAAGCGGAAGATTGTGTCGACACCGCTGTTGAGGCACCCTGACCGCTCCAAGCAGTATGTGGTAATCCCGCATGCAAACCCTTGGGCAGCATGCGCTGTCCTGGGTCAAGAGTATGATGGGGTGATCCAGCCGGTGCGGTTCACGGGGCGCGTCCTGAATGATTTCGAGACAAGGTATCACATCGCGGAGAAGGAAGTGTTGGCGATACTACGAGTCCTGGAACTGTTCAGGCCGCTTTTGTCGGACACCCAATTTCCGGTTGTGGTCTATACCCGCTTCTCGGTTCTGAAGTGGCTGTTGAACTCTAATACCGCAGACGGGAGATGTCTTCGGTGGGGGCTGGAGCTTTCAAGCGCTCGTTAGAAATTCGGCGGATACAGCGAGATGAAGATGGCTTAGCGGCAATCCTCGGCGCAGGCATAACCCCACGCGAGCATCTGGATGCTGTTGCTGAAGAACTCATTCCGGTCAAGGGGCGGGTCAAGCCCCATCCCCGATCAGCGTGGAGATGCTGGAGTCTGATTACAGAGGGGTGGTTCTGAGTTTCGACGGAGCCGCCAAAATCTCGTCCCGGAAAGGGAGTTGTGGCTGCATCTTGTGGCAACTCCCAGGCTGGAAGGCGTTGGCGGCGCGGGGATACTTGCTGGAAGACGTGACGGTGAATGATGCTGAGTATCATGGACTGCTGAGGGTCTGGATCTCGCGTTCGAAGCTGAGATCCAAGAACTGATCGTGGTTGGAGACTCTCGCATTGTGATCCAACAAGCACAAGGTTTGATTAACTGCAATCAGCCCAATCTTCAACGCAGGCTGGCGGAATATGAGGTATCCAAGCTGAGGTTCAAGTCCCTGCGCTTGGTACACGTGAAGCGCGAATACAACCAGGCGGCAGACTATCTGACCTCGAAGACGTTAATGTTGGATCAGACATGGAAGGTTGAGGATCCTGAGGAGCTCACACACTTGGAGGTGGTTTCCAAGATCCCAGAGAAGCTGATGAAGTCGGAGCCGAGGTCTGGGAGCCAAGATCCAAGTCCTGAGGCTCTGACTCCTGCTGCCAAGGTTTTGGTAGCTGTGATTCGTGGACGAGAACGCGAAGCGGACCCGGATGGTGAATCTGCGTCCCCGCTCGAAACTCGAGAGGAGAGGTGGCGACGCATTCAGGTACATCAAGATGGCGATGAGCAGCTCATGCGAATCAAGAAGTACCTGAAGGGTGACCTGCAAGACTACTCTCGAGCTCAAGTCAAAAAGATCGCCAAAGTTGCGGATCAGTATGTCTTAGACTCGAGAGGGGTCCTGTATCGCTTGAGCTCTCCAACACGCGAACGGCCCCGAAACAGAGGTTCAGAGTTGCGACTAGTGGTTCCGGAGCCGCTGCGTCCAGACATATTACACTACGCGCACGAAGACTATCAGGGTGGACACCAAGGTATATCTCGAACGTATGAAAAATTACGATCAGAATACTATTGGCCACGAATGTACGCTGATGTGGAAGTCTTTGTCAAGGAATGTCTGGATTGCGCGTCCGCCAAGGGCGACCTCCGAATCCGGGCCCCTCACCTGGAAACATTGAGCCACGACGCCCGTTCGAGGTCGTCTCTATGGACTTTGTGACACACATGCCGAAATCTGAACGTGGAAATACTTTCCTGTTATTGTTCCAAGACACGTTTTCAGGATACGTCATGTGCAAACCCATGAGCTCGACCACGGCACAAGACGTCGCAGAGGCATACGAGGAGTGTGTGTTCCGGAGATTCGGCGCCAGTTCGATGATTCGTCACGATCAGGATCCACGGTTCATGAGTGAGGTGTTCACCCGGTTCCGGGAAATGTTGGGCAGTAAGCAGAGAGCCACTCTCGCATATCGCCCCCAAGCCAATGGTCAGCAGGAACGTTCAGTCCAGACTGTCATGAGAGCGGTTCGGGCGTATGTTGCCGAAGAAGACCAGAGTGACTGGGACGATCATGCTGAGAGACTGATGTTTGCCCTCAACACCTCTTTCGATGCGACCAGGCTGGATACGCCATTCTACCTGGTTCACGGTTGGGACGCGCAGGGGACGGTGTCCGCCATGCTGGGCCCCAGACCGTCTTCGATTTCAGAACGCAGTGCCTACGAGTGGAGACGTAAGTTGCAGCGCGACTATAGCTACGCTCAGGCTTGCGCTGCGAATCTCCAGAAGGAGGCGAAGCACAAAAGGTCGGAAGCCCAGACGCAGAAGTGGCGAGAACTTTCGGGACGCCTCAGGGCCGGATTCAAAGTCGGGGATGCAGTGTGGCTGTACATCCCAAAGGTGCAGCCCGGTTTGAGTCGGAAGCTAGCCCATCTATGGCATGGTCCGTTTCGGATTGAGGAGATGCACGATGATTTCAGAGTCAAGCTTAAAGTGAGTGATACTGGTTATCGAGTAAATCCTTGGGTGCATGTGAGCCGCCTGAAACCACGGGCTCTGTTCCCAAAACGACCGAGTTCAGAAGCCGATGTGGAAGAAGACGACGATTTCGATGCGGCGCTGCTACCGGAGGATAGTTGGGAACCCGACACCCAGAACGACGAGTATGAAGTGGAAAAAATTCTGGATGTGCGATGGTTCAAACGTACCCGAACAGCGAAGCGGGTCAAAGAATACCAGATCAAGTGGAAGGGTTACGACGAGACCGATTGGGTCCCCGTGTCACAGTTAAGTTGTGGTGCTCTCCTGTATGAGTTCAATCAAGGGGCGCGGGCAAGAGCTCGGTTCCGAGCCATGCAGGCAGGGGATGACTATCCAGGAGTGTAGCCTTCTGAGTGCTCACCCTGGAACTCAACGGTATTGTGAAGATGACTGACCTGATTGTGAATTGTTTGATTATTGTAACCTGATAGCTGGAGATCTCGGCATTCCCAAGACGTGACAGAGGCTCAGGGTGACGCCAGTCTGAAGGATCGGAGGTGGAGCTATATGGATTGGAAGATGGAGATAGTGCACGATTTTCTGTTGAGCATTAGTGAATGACGCTATGACATGCAAAATAGAGAAGTGTGGAAGCCGCGTCCAGAGTGGGCGGAGAGAAGCCGAAGCCAGCGAGTCACTTGCTGCGCCTCAAGATTGGGTTCTTGACCCGCTCGGGGAGCTTCATCGCTCGACTGCGCAGGGATTCCGGAACAAGTGAGAGACGCTGCTGTTCGTTCTCAGCGGTGGCCCATTGAGTGCGCTCAGGTTCACGTTCGTCCAGATCGTCGAGCTGCTCGATCAACGAGATGGAGCGTCCGTGCCTCTGAACGCGGGGTCTTGCCAGATCCAGTAGCACACCCGGGTTGGCAGCGTCCACAGACCAGGCTCGTCGAACAGAGTCTCGGGGAAGTTCTTGATCGCACGCAGTTTCTTCAGCAGAGTCGCGTGTCCCCGACGCAGTGCGTCACGACGCGACCGACGCTCTCGGTGGTATCGGCTGGAGGCGGGATCCGGATTTTCGTCGGTCCCGAAATCGACGTTGACCCAGTGAAGCCACTCCCACCAAGCTTGAGCGTGAGTGTGCATGAAGTTCACATACTTCCGAACCCCGCGCAGTACTTCGACCCCGAGCTCGGCGCGTCGGTGAAAGTAGAAGCACCGAGATCGGTCGGCGAACATCCTCTTCCACGGCTCTTCACCCGGGACGGCAGACAAGTCCTTGAACATGCCCAAGTCCCAACGCGAGCTCCACGACGCAATGTCGAGTCGGTGGGGCTGGTAATTCGGATATCCTGGCGTCTGCCCGGACGCTGTCCGAGTCCCGTAGAACTGCATCAGAGCCCCGAAGTACCGGAACGACGAGAACCGGTCCCGATCCGCGTCCTCGATCGTAGCGAGCTCGGCGATGCTCAGAGTATTAAACGCACGCCGAGCAAGCGGAGATCTCTGACGCGTGACCGGGGTAGGTGCAGCTGTGTCTTCGCGACGGGTCGGAGGTGTGACCTCGTGGCGCTTGGCGGGCGGTCCGGAGTTGTCCGTCCCAGGACGGTGGCGCTTGCGTTCAGGCGGAGACGTCACCAGTATCCCGGCACCTGGAACCTCAGCTGGCGGCGTGGGAGGACGTGCCTCTGGAACCTCCACCACTGAGTTGTCGTCATCAGACGATGGAAGTGGGGACCCGAGGGATTCGTCGCCTTGATCACGCCAGTCTGGGTCGTCGCTCTTGTCGTCGGAAGAACTTGATCCTGAGTCTACCTCGTTCAACTCCTGTAGATGCGCGTCGAGAGCTGGCCACGGGTCGGGACGTAGACCATCGCGTCGCAGACCACGGAGGATCACGTCGGCCCCGATGAAGTACACTTCAGGAACGAAGCGAGCCCACTTAGTCTGCTCCAACTTCTTCCAGTAGATCATGCTGGCCAACATGTGCGAGAGGTCATTCCTGTAGAAGAACGAGTGCACGGGCTGGTCCTTGTCGAGTACTTCCATGGCCTTGTCGTAAGACATTCCTGACAGCATGGCGCAGCGAACGTCCCGACGCAGCTTCTTCCACTCCACAAATCCTGGAAGTGAAGATTGCGCTTGGGACAGCGTCACGCTTGGGGGTATGTCCGCTTCTCGAGCGCGAATGTGGACTGGGTCGTGGTGCTTGGGTCGAGGACCTGGAGGCTTGCCCTCCGGATCCGACACTGCCTGCTGCTTGCCGTTGAACTTCCCACTGCGAGGGAGCCCAACTCCGCGAGCGCTTGGGTAACAGCTTCATGAGCTGCTCCTGAACCCGACGCTACGTCTGAAGGACCGACGGCCCCAGACCCTGTCTTGCTTTCCGCTGAGGGTCCTGAGTCGACCCGTCGGGGAGGAGCTTTGGGCGTCGAATACGGAGGCGCCACGAACCCAGGAGCGTCCAGCGCGAAGACGTTGATCGTGGTGCTCCAGGAGTCTGGGACCGAGGTCTTGTTCGCGAAGTGCTTGATCAACTCCCAGAGCCGTGGCCAGTTTGTAGCCACAGTGGCGTGGTGATGAAGGAACTCGTTCAGGGCGACCGGATCGAAGGTGCTCTCCACAGCCTTGCGTGCGAGTTGCTGGCGGTGAACGGTGTTCTCTTTCAGCTCCTTGTTGAGGTCCCGGATCGTCGCATGGGCAGAGTCCAGCTCGATTTGGTGACTGGTTGAGAGGAGTATACCTCTTCTTGGAACTTGACCTTGGCTTCCTTCAGCTCCCGCTCCAGCTCCTGGATCCGGCCTTCGTAGTAGGTACACATGGCCTTCCACTCCCGACGCATGTCTCGAGTCTCTTCACGGCACTCGACGGCGTAGGAGATCTGTTGCGCGCCACCTGCACTCTGGACCTCTTCCTCCAGAATCCGGAACTTGTCCAGGAGCCGGCGCAGGAAAGATGTTGTGTTCACGACGCGCTCGGCGAGCTGGTCGGGCTCGAATTCTTGAAGCAGAGACGCCACCTCCCGACGCACTTGCAAGGAGTTCAAGAGCGTTTCGAGGGAGGCGTTGGTGTGACCGTCCCCGCTGCGCGTTTCCAGGAGGCAGTCCTTGATTCCAGGCCCGAGGAGCTCTTCGAGGTCCTCGATGTCCCGACGGGTGAGTCGCTCGTGAGTGAGCAGGACTTCCAACCCGCCGAAACCATCCTGGACGAAGGAGCCGTTGTCGATGTGGGTCTTGGTGGCCGGAACTCCCAGAATACGCAGCTCGGCTTCGTCGTCGTGTAGGGAGGCTCCGACCAGGAGATCGGGGCCGGGTCCAAGAGATGAGAGACTCGGGATGCTGGGACCAGACCCGAGAGACCGACCGTGGCATGCTCGTCCTCGGTGAGCGTTTCCGAAGGTCCGCGAATACCCGGACGCAGGCTGCGGAGCGGGGGACTTGGTCGTCGCGAGTGAAGGCGGACTTGGAACGCTGCGTGGGGCGGACGATCTCTTCTTCCTCCTCCTCCTCCTCGTCTTCCTCTCCCCTTCGTCGTCCTCCTCTTCGTCGTCAGCTGTGCCTTGGGCACGATTTTCTGGGCGACAAGACTCCGTGGGCCCATACTCGCTGTCGGCATCGGACACCGACCTCCCGTCGGACGCGGCGTCGCTCTCTTGCTTACCGCCTGCGGCTGGCGCTGGCGCTGCCGCGGACGCCTCCGCGTGTAGAGCTGCCGACGCGACCTGTGCCGTCTCCGACGCTGGAGATGCTGCTGGCGTGGCCTTGCTGACGGCGTCCGCCATGGTGTGAGAAGTCTTCCTCCGAGATGGCTTGCTTGGATGGAGATTCGCGTTGTGATTTTGTTTTGAGAGCCGACTTGGTCCAGTTGGACTTTGTCTGGCCACCGTTGGATTTTGGCCCCCTTTGCGATCGGGCGAGATGATGGGTGGAGCCTGGAGCGGGCGGTTGACCGTTTGGGACTCCCCCAATCCCCGACGCGGGCTGCGACTTGATTGAAACTTGACGATGTCCTGGCATGGCCCGACAATTTGTGGTAAATTCTGCACTGACGTTCATGACCTGGAAGGGGCGGTTGTGGTGATGCTGATTTGGATTTTTCTAAGGGTAGCAATCCCCGCGCTGTGATTGGTTGGATTTTAACTTAGTTGATGAGTGGTTGTGGAGACGTGTGACCAGTTGGGACAAGGCTGTGGCGGGAGTCCTACCAAGGATGGTCCCTAGGTTTCGGAAGACTGCGTCGGGAGTATGTAAATCCCGAAACGCACTGGAGGCTCGGTCCGAAGCCGCACCTCGTCCGTCAGCAAGTGTCCAAGAGTGGGCGGAAATCACATTGAGGGAACGTATCCCCTCTGTGACTTGTGTAGCCTTGGCCCCAAAGCGCACGATGAGTGTGACGCTAAGGGCTCCCAAGACCTAGTCTCTCCCCAACAAAGCACGTGTTACACAACACACTACGTTTCCAAGAAGTTGCTACGCTCGATGGAAGTGGATTTCCCGATACGCTAGGACTCTGGAACCGGATTCGGCATCCTGGACGCAGATTGGCGTTCCAGGATGACCAATCCCTGAACCGTGATTCTGGATGTATGAGGTTGTGGAAGTCCCTTTACAAACATCAGGTGAAGAATCAATCCCCAGTGCGAGTGATGTGGAGCACCTGGAGTTGAAGTTGCGAGAGGTCACCCCGTTTGGGAAACTTGACCCCATTGAGCAATGGAGATGCTCCAGGATTGCGCACCCAGTGATTACTCCATAGTCGGACCAAGTCACTTACGCCGTCCATATTCAAGTCAAGATATTGTCAGAAGATTGTTCAAGATTCGTACTTAGTATTGCATAGCTAGTTTGTATGAGATTTTAACAGAGTTCGATTTCCCCCAAGTGCTCAAGTGCTCCGAGGAAGCGGAGGCCGCATTGGGCGTTAAGGGCACCTTGGCTTAGGGACTAGCCTCGCGTGGAACTCCCCGTGTTCAAGTCCAGTTGGGAAGGGGAGTTCTAGGGCGTGACGCTCCTGGATTGACCCCGACCCATTCCATATCCTAGTTGGGCCGTCGGTACATCCGGGCGTCACCCATTTTATATTGACCTGACCGTCTTGTGTGGCTGGATAGCAGTGACCACCAGGGCGTTGACACTAACTGCGTTGTGAATCGACTGACCTAGGCTTTGTAACCGAGTGCTGTATCTGTTGCTCCACGAGGAGCTGGTGCGCGAACGTCGGGGTGTTCGAGACCTTCCAGGTGTCCCGAACCGCATACGCCCCATCGATCCTGGACGAGGACCCACCACCCGAGGGTCCAAAAGAATAAGTGGTGGCTGCATATCGGTATCGAACTCTATATTGTTAATTGTTATCTTGTACAAGGTTTGGCTGTGTGGTCCTGGAGTGCGACCACAAGCTACCTTCTAACTCTTCTAACCCGCTCTCTATAGCAAGCGCGTTCGGGGAACTCCCGAACCGCAGTACTAACCTACCCGTTACCTGTATCCTGAGCAGGTGTCCTCCCTGGTCGTCGAGTCCAGCGATTCGAACCCTTAGGGATTGCACACAAGGTACACGCCAACGGTTCCAGGTTGCTCAAGGGCCTTCTGGAACCGCTACCCCGCAGACCAGTTCATTCGGGTCGCGCCACTGTACACCCCTGGGCGCAAGTTTTTCACCGAGCTTCGCCACAGGAGCATCTGCTGCTACCTGTTGGCCGACTAGAAGACGACGGTGAGCCCCGTGGTGCCGACGGCTGTGCACGCCGCCCACAAGAACTACACGACCCACGTGCTGCCGATCCTGTTCGACGGCCTGGACCGCTCCAAGAAGTGGCAGATGGAGAAGGGTGCGCTGGACCTGATCGTCGAGTGCCCGAACCATGCCTGCCGGACATCATCCCTCAGGTAACGGACTGCATGTGAGACACCTGCAAGGAAATCAAGGAGGCCGCCAAGGAGACGATGACCAAGGTTTGCAACGTGGTGGGCAACCAGGACATTGAGTCCTGCATCCCGGCGCTGGTGAGCTGCCTGGCGAACCCGACGGAGGTGCCCGAGTGCACGCACAAGCTGGCGTCGACGACGTTCGTCAAGACGGTGGAGGCGCCCGCCCTAGCCATCATGGAGCCGCTGCTGCAGCGCGCGCTGAAGGAGGGCAAGACGGCTGTGAAGCGCCAGGCCGCCGTCATCATCGACAACATGTGCAAGCTGATGGACGACCCCGCCGAGGCGCAGCTGTTCATCCCGAAGCTGCTGCCGGGCCTGAAGAAGGTGATCGAGACCCAGGCCGACCTGGAGTGCTGTGAGATCGCCACCCGCGCCCACAAAAACGCTGTTCGTGGCTGGTGGTTCCATGGAGGTGTCGGAGGACGAGCTGAAGGTGGACTACGCCAACGTCCACAAGGTGGTGGTGGAGTCGATCGCGGCCGCCCCCGCCGCGGTGAGGGCTGGCATCGACTCGTTCACGGTGGACTTCGTGACGCGCGTCTGCTTCTTCCTGGTGACTGCTCGCAACTTTAACAAGACGATCTTCGAGAAGCAGATGACGGCTACTTCAAGGCGGTCATGAAGGCGGACGACATCAAGCCGCTGGTCAACGAGATCCGCGACCGCTGCTTCAAGGAGAACAAGAGCATCTTCATCGAGGACGTGGACTGCGACGAGGACATCCCGGGCCTGTGCATCTGCGAGTTCTTGCTCGCCTACGGTGGTATGACCTGCTCAACAACGCCCGTCTCCGCCTGAAGCGCGGCCACCGCTACGGTTTGTGCGGCCCTAACGGTTGCGGTAAGTCTACGCTAATGCGCGCCATTGCCAACGGCCAGCTTGACGGCTTCCCTGCGAAGGACGAGCTGAAGGCAGTGTTCGTGGAGCACAACGTGCAGGAGTCGGAGGTCGAGCTGTCGGTAGTGGACTTCATCCTTGCGGATGAGGACCTGAAGGTGACCCCGCGCCAGGAGGTCGTGAACTCGCTGTCGAGCGTCGGCTTCACGCCGGAGATGCAGGCCCAGGCCGTGGCCACGCTGTCGGGTGGTTGCAAGATGAAACTGGAGCTGGCCTGCGCTATGCTTCAGAAGGCCGACATCCTGCTGCTTGATGAGCCGACGAACCACTTGGACGTGAAAAACGTTGCGTGGCTGGAGAACTACCTGCTGAACTGCCGTACGTGGCGAGCATCATGGTGTACTCTGGTTTCCTGGGCACGGTGTGCACGAACATCATTCACTATGAACGCGCAAGCTGAAGATCTACAAGGGCAACTTGTCGAAGTTCGTTGGAGATGAAGCTGGAGGTCAAGACATACTACGAGCTGGAGGCTGCGACGTTCAAGTTCACGTTCCCAGAGCCGAGTTTCCTTGCCGACATCAAGAACGAGGGTACGCCCATCATTCGTCTGACGAACTGCTTGTACAAGTACCCTAGCACGGACAAGCCGTCGATCAGCAACATCTCTGTGACGTGCGCTATGACGAGCCGTATCGCCGTGCTCGGCCCGAACGGTGCCAGTAAGTCTACGATGATCAAGACGCTGACGGGCGAAGGTCGCCGACGGCCGCGAAAACGGCACATCTGCTACTGGACCAATGACTAGCTAAACAGCATCATAATGAAGTGAACCGCTGCTAGTAATTGAGAAAATGAATGATGGAAGGAGCTTCTGCTTCTGTATTACCAGCGAAGGTCGACAGGATCAGCATGGACATCACCGGAGGTTGCATTGAATCCAAAAATGCTTGCAACTCCAACATGGCTGAGATGGCATCGTCCTTAAGTCGAGCGCGTCGTTTGGTGATTGTAGTTCCTGATGCAGAAAATGCTTGTTCGCTAGGCACTGAGGTTGCCATTACAGCAAGATAATCTCGTGCCATCATCTGTACACGCGGGAACAACGACGCTTCATCTCTCATCCATCGGCATACGTTTCTGCTTGGTGTTTTCATGGCCATAGTCGTGTCTTTATGGTCAAGCCACCTGCTTAACTCACTTGCGAAAGATTCACCAATATCGCGTTCAGGCGTAACCAAGCCAAGGTGTTCATCCATAAGTGAGCCCAAAGCTTCCTCGTCTTCGACTTCTTCGTCTTGTTCTTGCGTTTGCATCATCGCTCTAGGGCTTGCTTCTCTTCTCTCGTACTCATACCGATACTGGGATTCGAACTCTGCTTCGACGATACGCTTCGCGTCGGCGATTTCAATGTCAATCTTGACTAGGTGGGACTTAACCCGTGGATCAAGGACGGCAGCAATCTGTGCCTCTCTAGTCTTGACGTGCGGTATGTACTCGTCAAGCTTCTGTTTGAAGGCGCGCGCAAAGTCTTTCGTATACCAAGAGGCAGCAGTATCTTTCGTCTTGGCCGCGTGTTTCGAGACGAGGTCAAAAACCAATAACGCGACGCCAAAGGTGGGGTAGTTTTTGCCAGACATCATTGTAGTTGCAGCCTTAATTGGTCTGAGGAACCTTGCGAGCTCCGCCAAGTACCCCCATGTTGCCTCTGGTATCGACTCAGCGAGCCGATCGCTTGGCCCAATGATGAATTCTTTGTAACCTTCGTGTTTCCCGAATTCTGCGTTGAAACTCTTGAATTGCCTCCTTTAAAGAGCGTGCTGAAGCTAGCATCGTTAGCGTGCTGTTCCATCGCGTCACACAGTCTAGTGCTGGTGCTACAAACGCTACATCTATAGATGTGCACACTTTTTGTAGCGCCTCTAGAAGTGACGGCGAGTCCGATATCTTCTTCAGGATGTCACGGATTATACCCACGCCGTCGTCCATTATTGGACATTGTTTGAGACCTTCTTTGACTGCCAGTTGAAACACATGAGCCAGGCAGCGCACTTGAACGACTTTTAAAGGATGCGTAGGGGTCTGTCCAGGCCCTGATGGCGGATCAGAAATCCTCAAACCTTCATTGCTAGCAACTTCGCCTTCCAGTTCCTTGTTAATTGCGGTAACCATTGTGCCATTGTTGCTAGCGTTGTCCGTTGTGATTGTCCACAATTTTGTAACGAGGGACTGATCCATCGCACGGACGGTGTCGAGCAGGTGCTGCGCGAGCCTATTGCCGGAGTGAGGGTATTCCACTCTCGTAAAGCCGACCATAACAGATCGGATATTCCAGTCGTCGTCAATAAAATGCATGGTGATAACCATGTACCCTTTGTTAGCCGCCGAAGTCCACATATCGGTGGTAAGTGCAGCACGGCAGTTTGCAACTCCTTGCAGTAATTCACGTCTCACGAGTGCCTTCTCACACGCCCAACGCTCCATAATCTTTTTACGCACAGTCTTGCGCGTCGGTGGCGTGTAGTCCGGATTGAGTGACTCGCAGAAGGAGCGAAACTCATCCTTCTCAACCAAGTTTAATGGGAGTGAAGATTTCACGATTAAAGCTACCAACTCAGCATCGACAGCATCCTTGTCCAAAGTTCGCTGCTTCACGAAGCGCTCGAAGCCAAAGTCCAGTAAGTCGGGCTGTCAGGATTTCTTATTGACGCCGCCATAAATTTCTGGGTGCTTCTGTCTGAGATGGCGACGAAATGTAGAGTGCGCGCAAGTACTCCAGTGAGGCCCTGAGTCAGCAGAACAGAGTAGACAGGTATATGATCCCTTGTTGTTTTCGTGGATATATGTCCAGACATCAGATCTTTTTGTGTTTGCGATCCCTGCGAGGTGCTAGAAGACATGTTTGTGTTTGAGTTCTCTTGCTCTTCCATGTTGTGAAGTGATAGCTCCAGGAGAGGGAGAGAGAGGGGGTGAACGGCTTCGCACTAGCTCGCAAATGCGAAAATGATTTTGATCGCCGCCAGCGGGAATATGAAGCCCGAGTCTGATCGGATCGGATCGGATCCGATTGGATGCGCCGTATTTCATCTCGTCGCTGGGCTCCGTTAAACGTATGAAAGGCCAAACGACAGACAACTCGCTGATGCCGATCAAAATTGTGCTCTGCTTCCTCCTTTCACCACCAATAACGTCGTATCAGCGGCCAGTAGACGTCACCGCACCACGAATGTTACGATTCCATCTCTCAAACCACCTTACGACTGCACAAGCCGTACCACCAGCGCTGCCGGTCACCTTTCCAGACGCCGCGCACGTTCACGTTGCCGCACCCACACTCTCTCTAGTGCTGCCACCGGCAGCTATGTCCACTACCCCGCCGCCAGCACTTCGACGAACACCACTCACCAGGCTCACCACGCCATCCGGGCCGGACGACACAGGCACGGAGCCTCCGCGTGCAGTCGCGTGTGCACCGATACAGAGCCACCGCTGTCTGCAGCCACGGGTCCAGTCCTGCCGGCGGACCCTTCTCCACTCGTCAGAGATAGCGAAGCCCAGTCGCCAGCCGAGCTCAAACCAGCAGCCACCGTCACGGTGCCGCCCGTTGCACTGGCACCTCCACTCAAACCGGTCACACCGCCGGACCCAGACGCGCCGGAACCGTCCTCCGTCCGACCGCTCGACAGCGACACGGACCACTGACGGTGCTGCCTGTGCCGGCGTGAGAACGCACCACCACCGTGCCGCTCTCGGTCGATGCGCCCTCGCCGCTGACGATCGTCACGTTGCCACCGGTCGACGCGTTGGACGCACCGCCAACCACAGAAATGTCAGGGCCTTCTCCGCTTCCAGACGAACCCCGGACATGTCGATGGACCCAGCACGAATCTCGCCGGACCCGCTCGCGATTCCGACAGACCCACTCGAGACACTACTAGCACTCGTGCTCACAGCGACATCGCCACTCGATCCACCCGACACCACGCCGGTCGACACGATCACGTTGCCACTAGTCGAGGCGCCGACGCCGCTGGTCACAGACACAGACCCACCGGCACTCGCATCAGACGACCCGGCCTCAACCGACACATCGCCTCCGTCGCCTAGCGCATTCGGAGACCCCACGATCTTCACTTTCTGTGCAGGAGACGAGCTCCTCACAGCGCCGCCGCGCAGCTCCACATCGCTGCTAACCGCGACGCTGTCGCCTTGGATGATGCGCAGGCCACCGCCGGAGCCGCTACGGACGGCCACACTGCTTCCGGCAACACCACTCCCGGAAGCACCACTAGCGATTGTCACGTCACCTCCGGAGCCGTCCGTCGACGACCCGCCAGACACACTGACCGAGCCTCCCAAGCCGCTTGACTAAGATAATCCGCCGCTCACCTTAACGGAGCCAGCATCTCCCGTCAACGTGTTGCCACCGGCCACTGTGATGGTGCCTCCATCCCCAGCACCACCACTAGACCCGCCGACCACATCCAGCGCGCCGCCGTTCGAGCTGGCGCTAGACCCGCTCGCCACACTCACAGCGCCGGACGCGCCAGCCACAGTTTCCCCAGACACCAACGACACCGCGCCAGAAACCGACGCGCCACTCGACGCAGCGCTACCAACAGACACAGCGCCGCTCGAGACGCCGCCGCCGCCGCTCACCACGGACACGACACCTCCCGTCGACGAGCTGCTAGAGCCTCCCGACACCGACACGTTGCCGGCCGTTCCGCCTGCAGAGCCAGACGCCACAGACACATTTCCACTGAAGCTCGACGAAGAAGACCCCGACGACACACTCACGTCGCCCGAAGCCGCGTCCGCGGACCCACCGCTACTGACCGACACGGCGCCGCTCGGACTATCCCCCGTCAAACTCACACCGGTCGCAACACGCACGGAACCACTTCCGAGCAAACCGGCGCTAGAAGATATAGTTACACGGCCGCCCACACCAGCGCCACTCATGCCGCCGTCGAGAGAAACACCTCCCCGATGGTCGGGCCAGACGAACCCACGCCGCCAGACAGAGAGACGCCGCCAGCTTCGCCCGAGGATCCACTCAAAGGCCCGCCGCGCACGTTCCGTTGCCGCCACCCACACTCACTAGTGCTGCCACCGGCAGCTATGTCCACTACCCCGCCGCCAGCACTGCGACGAACACCACTCACCAGGCTCACCACGCCATCCGGGCCGGATGACACGAAGCCTCCGCGTGCATTCGCGCTGCCGGTTGAGTCGCCGCGGATGCACGATGTCGAAAGACCGCTCGCGACGAGTACGTCGCCGCTTGAAGCGCTGGAGCTGTCCCCAGACACCACCGACAGCGTCCCTGACGCGCCGTACACCGCGCTGCCCTTGCAAACACTGATGTTGCCACTAGCGCCTGACCTTGCCGCAGCCCCGCTCCCAATATCGATAAAACCACTGGCAGCGTCTGCGGCACTCGAGCCACTCTGCAACGTCACAGAGTCGCCCACAGAATCACCGCCACTGTGGCCACCATGCACCGACACAGAGCCGCCGCTGTCTGCAGCGCTGGAGCCGCCGACCACAGCCACGGACCCAGACGCGCTGCTTGCAGAGCCACCGCTTCCCATCGTCACACTGCCAGACGCGCCGTTGACCGACGCACCACTGACTACACCAGGCTAATTCGCATCCGCAGCAGACGTGCCCGCGCGACGCTAGCGTCACACCAGACTCCACATCACCCGCGTTCGGGCCACCTGAAGTGCCCCCTCCCTCCCACTCGAGCGACGCTTGCTGCCGGGTCCATCGACACTGCCTGCCCACGGGCAGAAACTTTGTCGAAGGTCCGAGTCAGATGACTAGAACCTTTTGTTTTGAATGCGGAAGCTCGTTTAAAATTATATTAGAAATAGAAGGATGAACTCGCTGTCGTTGTAGTCCACACCTGTTATCCTTCGTATTCAAATGCAACACTGAATCTGTTTCTGCAGGATCAGTTAGATTTTTTATATCGAGTCGATCCGATCGGATTCAATCGATAAAAATCGATAATCGGTATGGACCAATCGAATCGATCAGAAGGTACAGATCGATCAATCCGATCTGGTCGATTACCCAACTCTAGAGGTGCCAGGGCAAAAGTAAAAATGAGAGAAAATCCTATTGCCTCGCAGCGCAGCAGCACTGTCATACGCGTATCTTCGTCAACGGAAGGTGTAATATTCATGCGTGGCTGCTCGTAAACTACGGTTATCGTGATCGGTGGCTTCAATTACTTCGTCTCTTGCTCATTCACTCTTGTCGCGACCGCGTCGTGCATTGCTGATGCCTCGACGCTTTTGAACTTGTTAACCCCAACAATATTTATTTTAGGACAAAAATGAGGACGAAATCTAATCGATTCTGGTTCGAGCGTCCATGAAGACAATTAATGTCAACGGTGTGGAGCATCGAAAGATGACTATTTCTTCTTAATGGAAGTGACGGCACCAGTTAATGCTAGTAGTCTAACAGCTCGAAAATAATTGTTGAAAAATGCGTCTTTGGGGCTTGATCAGACGCGAGTTTGTCCTAACGTTTAGGACAAATTTGTTGGAGGAGGAGCTCCTCGTACGGACAGCCGCAACGACCGTCGACGCTTTTTGCTGGTCAGGCGGACACTTGGAGCTCGCTGATTCGGGGTGGTAGATCTTTTCGTGATGGTGAAGGCGCTCTGTTCTCGTTTGTTTTGGTCGAATGTTGTCTTTCCGGCTGCCGACAAGGATCTGGTAGCTTGCGATCCGAATGAAATCGATCGAAACATGACAGCTCGCCGTCCCATCTTTTAGCACGACACAATGTCACCTGACAGACGTCACACTCAAAGCTTGTTTTACAGCCGTGACGAGTGTGACCGAGATTTTCGACGTCGCGGTTGGGATGGCGACAGCAAAGAATACAGCTTCGCTGTCTTGTTCCTTCAATTTTAACCTGTGCAAAGGTTAGCGTTCTCAAATAACAAGCATAGGCATCAACAACCAACTTACCAAGTGATGATTTTGGCTCTTAGAGTCTTAGGTCAATCCACACCTTCAGAGTCTGAAAATATTTGCGTTTCTTGTAGGAAAATGACAATCCGATCTCCGTTGGACTAGATTCAGCTGCGTTATCGCTGATCGGTTGAAGAACACCACGGGAATGTGGTCTCTTTGAAAGTGCGATGGCGGCGTCACGACAAAATGACGCAAATCTGGGTAAATTCTGTCGGTGTTTTTGGTAGGCATGGAATGATGGACAGAGTGATCGATTCATCAAAAAGTCGTACGACTGGAAAGACACGAACAAAGTCAGTATCGCTGAGTAGTAAATGCCACACATTTTTACCTGGAACAAAAGGAATGTCTGATGGGCATTGTAGACCAATGACATCAGCAGCCGAAGCCAAATTGCTGCTGTTGGAGAAAGTCGAAAATGCTTCGATTTAACATTCTTCAAATATCGCGAATAAATGTCAATGCCCCCTTCACACGGTTCCACAACGCCATTAGCGTCGGGATGATGTGCTTTGCAGGTGGGAGCGGTTCTCCACGCTCTTCAATTATTCTAACAAGTGCTCTCCACATTTTCAGGTTTTGCTCCAGTGTGGCGCGGTTAATGCAATGACCAAACTGTCTGTGCTCAAAAGCTGGAATTGCGATGTTCTCGTCGCAGATCCACGTCATGTAGCGACGTTCAATAGCTTTTAAAGCTGCTCGGTACGTCCAGGATACTGTGGAGCCCACAATAACGTGAACGACACGAATAATTGACGACGACGACGCGTAAACTATAAATCCATCCTTTAGCCCGCCAGACTCCATTTTGTGCAAAATCTGAAGTTGATGACTGGCATCTGGAATCACATCGGTGAGGCGTCCTCCAAACCCCACGCTCGTCATCTCAATAGTAATAAAAGCACCAATTGAAGTTGCCAATGAATGCTCGAGGTGCTGTGTCCGCTGCGTGGTCCGAATTTTATATTCGATCACTGCGTTAAATCGCCCTCGTTTCACGTGACAAATAGAAGCAACGTGGTCTGGAGAAAAGCTGCAACACTCATCCCCTTCCTAAACAAGGTCGTTAGTAGTACGTTTGAATAATACTTGCCTGCACACCAATCCGTATGACTTCAGCTGCTCGATGTGATAGTTCACGCTCTTATCGAAGAATTCTGAAACGTGCTTCGCAATATTTGCTTCATTTGCTGATCGAATTTCCATCTCGTGAGTGGAGACTGGAGCCATGACCCAGGCGACAAGAAGGAGGCTTCGACAACTGAATCGGTAGTGCTCATGGTGCTCTGTGACGATTCTTGGTGATCTTCTCCTAATAAACGGTTCACCAGATCACCTTTTCTTCCGGATACAGGAAGCGATGCTGCTCGACATAGTTCTTTGAGCTCTTCGCAAGTCTTTCGCAGGAGATTGGATCCGGAAACTGTCGCTGCACCCGCGCGAAATGTATCACTATTATTTGGTCTGTTGTTAAGTGTTCGAGTTCGGCTTAGTGAAAGCAGAAGAATCACAGTTTGTACGTCCGGATCATCGACCGGATCACCGTGAGCATCTCCACAAAAGTCGCCATCATCTTGAGTAGCTTCACTACGGGAAATTGCGTTAAATATTTTGGCAGCAACAGAGGCAGTAACTCGAAACTTTCTCAGTAAAAACCAATCTGGAGTTCGCTGTTGCATCGTTAGCAATTGCGCGCAATCTTCAAAGCCAGAAAATAAATCGTCTTTATGAGGTTCCACGTGTTTAATCTGTCGAGGTACGTAAGTCCACCGCCCGGGACCAGCATCTGGAAGTGTTGTATAGCACAGAGTAACTTTATCCAGGCCAGATCGGTAGGCGAGAGCATGCGCATGAATTGGTATCGTGTCGCTCCGACTGGTGAGTCGTTTGGTGGCCCAGTACGCTGCTCGTTCGCCTTTTTCGCTACTAACCGCTGATGCGAACTTGGATTCTTCCCAAACGTGAACGGAAAATTCCCAGTACGCTTGTGCATCTCAATGATGGTGCCGCCCACGTCAGTAATTTGCTGGTTGTTTTCATACGACTGGTATCCTCTGTCCAAAGTTTGCAAAACACCAGGAAGTTTTATCTGGCTTTCAGTCGCCGCGCCGCATAACGAACGCTGGAGGATTCTGACAACTTCTGCGCTTGATTCACCTTTGGTGGACACATGTCCTCAAGAAAAACCCAGTTATCAGGAAAGCAATACCATTGTGCACTGGACTATACCTAGACGAGAATATTCATAATTTCCGTCATCATTGTAACGTTTTGTTTGCATATCGATCCTTGCATACAATACCCCTTCATTGGATTGCGAACATGTGCCAGACCGATGTCATCCACCGCTGGTGAACGCAGTCGAATTAAATCATCATCTAGAGAAGCTATTGTCACGCCAGCAACAAATCCCATGTCGGCGCAAAACCGCCGAACCAACTCCGCTGCATGTGTGAGCTCACGTTCTGGGCTGAATGGAGCTGGCCAGCGCTGTGATACCCCGATTTCACCACCCGCACGCGAAGCCAATGCTGCTAAAATGGCTCGATACCTCTCATATGGCATACAATGCTGTGCTGGTGGATACTGTGCGCCATTGTCGGGGGCGTAAAGAAGGCAGGAGTAACGCCGTAGAAACTCAACCACAGCTCCACTTCTAGGAATTTGAACAGGTCTTCAATCGTTACTGCCGCGTTCTCTTCCAAATTTGTGTTAACAAAGCTCTGAAGCTTTGAAAACACGGAGTCTTCTGGCCACATGTCCAAGATTCGCGATATCTCCACGCTGCCAACGCGATGATGCGATGTGCCGAACATCTTCTGCAGCGGACGAGTAACGACTACAGGAACTTCTTCTTGTGTCTTTGCCAGCAGGAGCGCGTCTACGTCATCCACACCAACACGAGTCTCGGTGGAACTCGCATACTTCCACATTCCTGATGCTGATTGCTCGCCATCTTCGCCATCTTCGAGGTCGGTCCCTGGCTCGTACCACAGCACATCGTCCTCTGACCATCCGTCGCTCTCTGACATCGCGTCTCCTGTGGCAGGTCGTGTATGCGCGAGGCCGAGTGCAGAACTGACCATCCTTCGGTTTTGCCCTCAAATTATTAAGTTAAGGACAAAATTATCTTAAAGCTCAATCGTGATTTCGTCCTCTTTTAAGGACAAATTATGTTGGGGTTAACAGTCCGGGCCAAATGCGAGTCGCAAAAAATGCCGACAAACATGGGCTCTATTCTTGCGTGTGCTGCGCGATGTGCTTTTGAAACATTAGAAGCAGCGCCTGACCGACGGTATCCGAGCGACTTGAATCAAGGTCCAGCGGCAGGTGCAGTGAGGTATTATCAATACCTTGATCTCCATCGCGAATGAGCGAGATTAGGTTGGCCGACCGATGACGTGCTGGCACAGCCGGAGCATAATAGTGCGGCCGGAAAACCGGGTGTAGATAGCGTAGTTCCGGTGGGCAGAAGTCTAGTTTAAAAGCTGCTGTTTGAGTGAAATACTGCAACGTATTTTATACGATTTCTTACCTGCAGTTGAAAATTTTGAACCAATGGTTGTGCGAAGACGTATCCGATGACTGAAGCGCTGCGAAGAACCGCACGTCGAGGGAAGCATGGTACGTGAGAAACGGTGTAGTGCGAGGTGTGGAATATATTCTAACTTTAGCGCTTGTTTCCTCCACAGACATGGCGCAAAGACCCTGTCGAGATGTCTCGGTATGCAAAGAATCTTGTTCGCGCTGCACGCAAGCGCTGCGCAGAGAGAGAGACTGACTGCACGTGGAGAAGAGCTGCGTGAGATTTTAAGAGCGGCGCTGCGACGACAGAGAGAAGAAGTTGAGCGCGAGTCTGCCGCTGCTGCTGAACATCCATCTTTGGAGTCGGAAAGTGATGAGCTCAGCAGTGCTGCGAGCCGTGATGCATCCGAGAGATCTAGCACGAAAAGAGAAGGAAAGAGGAGGGCTGTTACCAACAGATCCAGCGAAAACTCCCCGAAAGGTGGGACAAATGGCATGGTCTGGCTACGAAGGAGGAACATGAGCTATCTGCGGACAAACTGCAAGAGCAGGTCTCTAATGAAGCCTGTAGTAGCAGCTCGAGTTTTGTCCCGGATACCTTGATTGACGAGGAGAGCGTGCGATACAGAGACCGAGGTAGGTCTGACATCTCCTCAGATATCAGTAACAACGAGACGAGTGATTTCGACAACGTCGATGCCGATATGGCAGAGGCAAAGCCAGAAGATTTACACCAAATGATACCGGAAGAAAGTGACAAACGACAGCGGGCTCTAATGGGTGATATGATTTTGGATGGCGAAGACAGCGGAGTTTTGGAGAAATTTCCTCTTCGTTGGTGCTCGTGGGAAGCATTCTATTCAGCCTTCTCCCGTTATTGTGATGAAACGTTCCAGCACCTTCCTATCCGATCGTCGTCGTCATTGGCACGTCGAAACAAGCAGATACGCAAAACTCCTGCTGTTACCAAGCTCCTGATGCCGCTGAAATTCAATCACTACTGCAAAATAATTATTTGTACGCACGATACAAGCATCGGCCTCGAAGCAAAGGAGTTCGCATTGAGATATGTTGGCTGTCAAGCAAAGCTGAACGGTAAACTCACTTGGGGCAATTCTAAATGGTATCTCTTCGTGCGGCCGAAGGGCTTTCGCAACCACGCATGTACTCCAGCACTGTGGCAATACTATGCTGAAAACCGACGGATTACAGACCCGCTCCTAGTTGAAGACGTCGACAATATGCAGCCTTAGGCTCAAACGCACGTGGAATTTTGCAATATCTTCGAAAGCGCACGGGTAAACGTTGGAGCCATTAACTTTTTAACTTACTGCACATTTAGAAACTGATGGTTGTGTTGATATTTGTGTGATGATTTCCGGTGGCGCGATGCGTAGACAAGAAAACAGCGCTGCGAGACATAGACAACATGATCCAAGCGTTTAAACGGGAAGAAACCGAAGGTGTTGCTGTGGTGTGGAGATTTCTCCAAGATCCGTCAACGAACTGTCGCCTCCGCTATTGGCTGATACAAGGCGTCGAGCTGGACCAATAGCGACGGGAGGCGAAGGTTCGTTGAAGGTCGCTATCCCGAGGTGGTCGCTATTGAGAACCATCGCCTGGTTGTGAATCTTCGCATGGGTAGCTCCGACGGCGACGCTTGCGTTTTCCTTGATATTTGTATAGATTCATAGATAAGGGTAGGATTAGAGAGAGAGAGAGTAAGAGACCGCGAGGGCGATACAAACAGAGCAGAATTTCCCCCGACTTCCCAAGTGGCCAAGCGTCCTAGGTAAGCACCTAGCCCTATTGTCGTGGGTTATCCCTGCCAGCGAACACAGACCTTCGTGAAGTGAGTGTTCGTTTGGTCAGGCCAAGAGTGAAGAGTGGTAGTTAGAGTGTATTTTGGTTTGACCCTATTAATAGGGAGTGTTGGGCGAAAGGGCCCTTGTGTTTGGAGTGCTAGTCGCATTCCAACGTGACTTCCAGCCGGAGTTATACTCTGGCGCCCCCGTAAGAGAGTCCACGGGGCTAGGCAACCTTCGTCTGCTTGTACCATGGGTTTTGAGTGTGTGAAAAGTGTTTGGACGTACAGTCAAAGGCTCGTACCTGTAGCGTCGGTTTATATTTGCCTACAGCGTAGACAGTGAGTGGAAGCCACACCGGCTCGGACAGGGTCGGATCTGGTTCCTTCAGATCACGCCCAACATTTGCCTGACAATCTGGAAGGTGTATTGTTGTGTGCGGAAGCTCGCTGTTACCTTAGTGGATTCCTACACCACATTACAGACGCAGAGAGGTCGGAGACTGTGTTGGATGAGTTTTGTGCACAGGACCCTGGCACTACAGCAGAGATTCACGTCGAATCAGCTTCCAAGGGCGCTCAGGTGGTGACAATCCAATAGGCTCGAATGAAAATAATCTTTCGCGCGTTTCCAGAAGTTGTCATGGTAGATACTACGCACGGTACTAATCGAAACCGATACAAGCTGTTTAGCTTGGTTGTCCGTGACGTGTTCGGCAAGGTACAGTGAATGCTAATATGTTTGAAGACTACCGGATGCAGAAGCAGGCACCGCTCAAACACTTAGGAAGCGACGAGAAGCATGACCTCTACCAATTTTTCCTGGTGAATTAGGACGCTTCTAAAGACCAGTGGACAGCATACCTTCGCGGAGATGTCCCACATCTCAGAAACAACATAAACAGCCGTGTTGAAACAAAGTGTGTGTGGGGGGCATTAAAAGATCATCAACAAGACGTTCAGCATCGACGACGTCATTCCACGTTCATTACTCTTCAGGATTGGTCTGCAGACACATACATTCAAGAGCTTCATCGCGTTGAATCTCGTCCGGAGATTGCAGGGGAGGCGAGAGAACTCTTAGCCCTGGCTGTTCAGATTAGCGCGCACGAGTTTAACTACGTGGAGACAGAGTTCATATTTGCTACAAGTGCCGTGCCTGTTACGACGTAGATGCATCAATACTGGGCAGTGCTGTGTTGACTAGCAGAGCAAACCTCGAAGGGCATGTTATCTATTTAAAGGTTAGTATTATTGACAATACTTTCCGGTGCACAAGTCTGTGTGTTTCCGGTGCACCACAGTGTGCTATACTACCATTATGATTTCCTCTTTTCTGTATCGTTTGCTAGGTATATTCTTGTACGTGCACGTTCATGCGGGCACTGCTACCCCATATCGCCATGTCATGTACTTCAGGCAAGTCCATTGCGTTGAAACAGTGATTCCGCCGCTGTCTTTCTTTTGAGTAGGTGGATTTTACGAAGGCCTGAAAACGGTATTTGCTAAGGGGACGTCCAAGTTGGTGAGCTCATCGTTGAACCTGTCGATCGCGAAGTCGTTCTTCATACCTCCATGACCCAAACTATGATGTACTCAAAGACCCGATCGCTTATTTCAAAGATCGAAGAAGTGATGACTGAACAAGACACACCAACCTTCAGAACGGTGTATTCATGGCTCTACAATTTTGTAATTATCTTTAAGAAGGCAACATAGTATCGTTTCTCAACAGGCACCGAGAGCCTGGAAGATCGTGGAAACGCGCTCGTTTGTCAGGACGACCAGAGTCACAGTTGGCCGTTGTGGAAATGCAAGAAGCGAATTAGCCGTCTCTGTCTAGGCCAGCGCTTCAGCCAAGCACTACGCCCGCCAATACTGATCGTGATAATTCTCGCATAAAGGAAACTACACAAGTAGGGCCGAAGTCAAACCGACGGCGGCAGCAGCAAAAACACAGCACTTGGAGGCCCGGATGATGAGGCGCCTGCAGCGCAATATGGTTTTACGTTTGCTTCCCCACCGAAAGTAATTGACCTCTCGCGAAAAGCAAAAACAAAACTAGATCGCGCTAAAAACCTCCGACTGGCACGAGAGCTAGCCAGGCAGATTGGCAATAACAAAGAACACCGCTGCATTACGCTAGACGATGCTGACATCTTGCTGCAGGGAACGTACTCCTACTCAGAAACGAATGGCGTGATGGCGGCTCTTAATTCGCCTACGGATGATTTACTGCAGATGTGCACGTTCGTAAATTTAACCATGGCGAGGGTGAGTAAAATCAGCTTGGAGCAGTTAACGACAATGCAAAAGTGCAGGACGCTACACTAAACTTTCGCGTGGTCGACATGACTATTGTGCGAATAGATGGTGTTACGTGGTCATTGGGGTATGTTGCCGCCCCATTCGACAACATAGTGCGGACGACGAAGGTAAGAACATTCTGGATCACCGAAAATCATGCACAGAACAACCGGAAAATGCAGCTAAGCGCTCTGATTGGCTCATCGTAAATACCTAGCAAGCATAAAAAGGCGTTTTATTTCTACCTCTTCCGGGGTGGTGACGCTAATCCCCAGGCTGCATTAGTTTTGACGGAGGAAGAAGCATGGATTCTCGCGAAGAGGCTGTAGTGATCATTTGCATAGTGTTACAGTCGCAGCGACTGCTGTTGCAGCCTCACAGGCTCGAGCGGACGCTGAGTATGAAAGAACGGTCACTAAATTGAACTTTGAGAAGTTGTTATCGTCACCGCGTTGTGACGGCTGAAAATCTCCGCTGTTCTCAAGTGAATTTCATGCCCATTTGCTCGACATTCCGACCTTTTGCTACATTTGGATTGCTAAATGGCTACGAGCACTTTTTGAAAAGAAAATGGCTCTCTTCCTGCTCTACTTGGCATAATCCGGAACTATGAAAGAGGCTGGTATGGTAATGGGGATGTCAAAACCGTGTGCTGTTGTGAGCATCAATGCTCTTCTCCGTGTGGTATGTAAATCTGCCACAAATTTCATAAACCTACCGTCTACTAGACGAGAATGAAAAGAAAGGGTTGGAGGAATTTGCTTCTGTGCAAGGATTCCCAACGTTTGTGGTGCTGTGGGTGGATCTCTATTCGAGATACCACGCCCAGCTGAATATGAGGGATGGTATTGTAAGGACATGTACCCAGCGATTAACCTGCAGCCCTTTGTAACTGTCAGGGCCGGTTTCTAGACTACTACGTGAGACCAGGTTCATACAGCGACAAGAAAACATAGAATGTGTCGAAGCTAGGTGTCTCTGTAAAGTCTACCTTGCCCATTGGTTATCATTTTATTGCTGCGCTGGTTATACGCTCACTTCGGAGCTTCTCACACCTTACATTTCTCGTGAGGAAGGAGGAGAGCTCTCTCGAAAACAGCAGCGCTACAATTATATTCACAGTGCAACCAGAACGGCTATCGAGTGTGCTTTTGGTATGTTGAAACAGCGATTTCGTTTGCTTCGACACTAGAACACAAAACAATCAACAACCGCACGGGATGCATCCTCGCTGCTATGATTTTCCTCAACATTTTGATTTAGAGGATGATACAGTTGATCGAGAAACCCGGGATGACACTGAATCAGTTGATATTCGTATCGCTGCAGCATTATAACCACATTACCTTCTCCTTGCACTGTAGAACTGTGGTCACCAAGACCCACGCAGCGCCAATCTCAACTGAATTCCGTGCCTTCTTAAAGTTGGGCTTAGCAGTCACAAATCTGTAAGACAAAAAAATGTTAGCTTAAAATCTGGCGCGTATCACGACGGTAGACTTTTTCGGGTCGAATACTAGTCTGGTCGGGTAGTTTGGTCTGGTATTAAAAACTTTGGAGTGGGTCGAGGATAAGCTCGCGTGGTTTATCTTAGCATGCATCCGATTCAGTGAAGAGTTTAGATGCGATCATGCAGCAGCGCCAGCAGGGCTCAATGTGCATGCGATCGAGTGGAGAGATTGCGTGCGATCCTGCAGCAACCGTGTGAGAACGCTATAATTAAGTGAATGAAGCGTGAGTGTTCCATGCACTACCACTACTCGTTTTGGGCTCACTACGCAGCCACCTACCGGCTTTCCGTCTCCAGCTCGCGCGCAAAACCTCAAACGTTCAGCTATGGCACGGCACTCGATCTCGCACCGAGCTGCTAGTGGCGGTTGTCCTCGTGGTGTGTCTGGATCCCGGTCGACACCTAAAAAGCGAAGAAGTCCAAGAAGAAACGGTGCTCCATCACGGGGATTTAGATACACTCGTGCCTGGGCCTCAACGCGGAAAATAACCTTCCGCTGCAGTTCCTACCGTCGTCGCTCAAAATGCAAAGCTCGGCTTTGCATCAGACCGGATGTTCGCGGCTACGAGCTTGTGAACACCCACACCTGCGTCGTTCTCAGTCAAGATGATCAATCAGAAGTTGTTGACGTGACTCGTCGCTTGAAGGAACTGGTGGAAGAGCTGGCGCTGAAGGATCTATCCACACCTGCTCAGGATATTTGGCGCGCCACTAGCACAGAACTCTACCCAGAGGACGGTGTCATTCGCATTGGCCTTATCGAAGAACAAGTCGTCCGTCGGGTGTACCGCTTGCGCCGCAAGCACTACGGCTCGCATTTGCTAGGAATGTTCGAAGTTCCTCCACTCTCAATGGTTCAAGACAAGAACCTGTAGTTCTTCCAGTTTCACATTTCACGGCACAACACGGATCCTACCTTGAAGCCCGAGCGAATCATCGGCTGGGCGCATCCCGAGCTCCGCCAGTTGCTTATGTACCATGGCGTATCCATCTTCATCGATGGCACCTTCCGCTGTGTACCTCGTGGGTTCAAGCAATGCACGATCGTTATGGTGGACGATCGAGCGATGAAGCTGTATGTGCCCGTTTACTTCGTTCTGTGCACGGGTAAGCACGGTGATATGTATTTCGACGTCCTGGAGTTGATATACCGGTACACGGGCGAGAATCTCGCTCCTGCAGAGATCGTGTGTGATTTTGAGCGGCCAATGATCGACGCTGCTCAAAACGAGTTCCCAAACGCTGAGATTATCGGGTGTCTCTTTCACCTAAAGCAAGCCATTCGCCGGCACATGAAGCAGCGAGATCATCTCCCAAAGGAGGAGATCCGGGTCGCGATGCAACCTGGCGTGCTGGACATGCTCACGGTCATCGACCTGCAGCACGTTCCAGGGAAGGGCATCAAATGGGTGAAGATAGAAATTCGTCGTCGTTGCCTAGCCAAAGGCATCCAGTACTCACATGCAAAATGGGCCGGCTTCTGGGTCTACTTCCGCTCAACTTGGCTGGGGATGTACCACGTCGAGGAGTGGAATGTACACGGGCTGAGAAACGCTCTTGTCGCCCGCACAAATAACCCACTCGAGCGCTTTCACCGAGAGCTAAACAACTCGTTCCCAACTCCCCACCCAAGCATCGTCACCTTTGTATCAGTGATCCGACGTATTTCTCAGAGCTGCGTGAAGAAACTTAGTGACGTTGCTGTAGGCCGCCGCTCGAAAGGCACGAAGAAGAATGCTAAAACACCCAAGCGCAAGGGGGTCGTAAAAGTAAGTCGAAGGAACAGCAGCCTGCAGACCTCCGGTACGAGTTTCCAGAGCCGATCGACTTCGACTCCTTTGAGGGTCTATCCGAGGAAGAAGACAGTGAAAACGGTGTTGCTGTTGAGCCGTCCAGCAGTGAGAGCAGCGACGACGAGGGGCCAAGCTGCGCCAGCGACAGCGATGATCCAAGTGTTATTGGCAATGGCGACAATTCATGCGGTGGTAGCATGCAGGCGAGCTCTAGCAGCTCGGAAGAGGAAAGAAACTCCGTCGTCACCGCATACCCTGACGACTACTTTCCCGACGTCTCCTACGAATACGACGGAGAAGTGGATAACAGTGAGCAGGACGATGATGTGGTGGATGCAGCGTCGTTGTAGGCGGCGCTACTGCAGAACGGCTAAGCTCGCTGTAATACACTTCGCATTCATTTCATACTAAGCAGCTTCGGTCGGGACCGCGTGTTTTGGCCGGGGTTCTGGGCAGACCAAGTTAACCGACCAGACCAGTATTCGACCCGAAAAAATCTTCCATCACGACGCACTGCTGTACCTGACGGTGAATAAAGTCTCCTTCGTTGACTTTGATCAGAGTACTGGTGCGTCCTTTGAAGGACGACCCCGTCTTGAAGCTGCAGGAGTCGGTGGCGACAGATTTGTCTGAGCGGTTGACTGATGGACTGGGTGACGCGTATCCTCAGGCACCCAAACAGCCATGATGTGATCAGCTTCCGGCGGCAGCGGTGCCCCTCGCTGCTGTGGAGCAGTGCTTGTATGCCGTGATGCAACTACAGATGCTGGAGGGTGCGTGTATCGCGGTCAAAACGTGGTGGTCCCGTCCACTTGAGAGTACCGAGGCGACAGGAACTCCTCCATCTCCGATGCGCTTGTGCTGGGTGGAAGTACCAGAACGATACAGACGTGAGCTCTTGAACGACATGTACGCAGCGCTTATCGTGCTGGGACAGTTGGAGGAAAGCCATCCTGGCGCGAAGCATGGAGAAAGCTGCTCGACGTTTTGTTTGGTTATCAAGACTCGTGGGACTCGGAAAACACTTTGAGCATGATATGTATTCGAAGAGGTGGCTGGAGGCAGGTGAACTGTCCTTGGACGAAATCCCCAGCACCAGCTTGAGACAAACGAACCAGGGCTTTACATTAACTCTCAGAATGAACACAAGAGCTACGGAAACCATATGCCGTTGGGGGGTTCTGTTCGAGATGAAGAAATAGTTGTCGGATCAGCCCTCCTTCGAAACAGAACAGATGTGCGGCTCAACACCACCTGCAATATTGCTGCGCACATGGTACTGAAAACCAGTATTGAGTATTTCCCAGAACCAGTACCGATGTACCACCACCGTCCCGGAACCAGTACCTTACTCAAAACCAGTACTTGTACCAATGAAAGTGCTTGTTCAATTTGGTACATGTTCGTTTCCATACTATTTTGCACGAGCACGGGATCAGTCATACTTCTATTCAGTTCTGAGCAAAAATTAATGTTAATTAAAGCGTATTCAGTCGTCTAGGAGGAACGCCATGGACATCCGCGTGGCTGCTTGTTGGGCTACAGCACTTCCTTGCTCAACTGGGGCTTTTGCTTGTTGGGATGTTGCTGTTGGAAGTTTTGGGAGCTCAAAAGGCGAGGCGATAAGGTCGGAATTCAGTTCATCGCTCTCGCTGCCATGGCGACGACAAGTCCGCCGGTTGTGGCCAACTTCCGTACACGATCTACAAACATAAGTGTTCTTGCCTCTGCTCTCTCCAGCACTAGCGATGCGTCGTTTGATCCGGCGACCAGCTTGCTTGTAGTATGGTGAAGGTTTCACTTCGACGAGACCTGGAGGCGTATCGCGCACAGGAAGTGCGGTTCTTTTGTCGAAGAATTTGTTAGCGTAGGTACTCACCAAGTATGCCGGATGAAAAGCATAATAACAGCGCTGCTCTTGATCGCGGTCGCGTAATGCCACGAAGAGATGACGGCATGCGATTCTCATTTGGTCGTACGTACTACAGGTACACGTCAGTGACTCCAGTTGACTTCTCGACTCCGCGTCGGGGCTGCTGGATGCGATACGTACGAAACTGAGTCGCTCGATGGCTCAACGGAGTATTCTCCGGCACGTTTCTTCTCGTCGTCCCAGAGTGACTTGGCATACGGGGTCAGAACACGTTCCTCTCCCCTCCACTTGCGAATTTCGTTTTGCCGGTGTGTGAATTTTGCCATCTCCGACATTGCCAACTTGTAGAAAGCGTTGCATGGATCTGAGTCGCGGATACCATTTGACAGCATCGAATTGTTTTCACTCTCCACAAAGTTAGAGCTCCGCCAATTAAATAGAGGCAAAGGGTTTGAGGCATCTGGATGCCTACAGTCGCACTCCTCGTATTCATCATCACTAGCGATGTCTTCATCCACAACGGGCTTCGCAGCGTCACCAGGGAGTACTGTTCTGCAATCAGGAGTCCATTCGATATTTTGTGCTTCTCCACACTCTTGGGCGAAGCTGGCTGGCTCCCGTGGTAAGTACACACTCATGTTTGCATGCACAGTCCAGACCCCAGGCCCAATTTCCTTTATGTAATCCGTGACAGGCGCGCCATAAGCCTTGAGAATCTTGGCGAGAGCTTCGGCGTAGTCAGCATGACTAGTGGCTCCTTGGACCGCCCACACTGCATTCTCGAACGCTTGTCCATTCAGCTTGAAATTTTTCTTCATGTTTCTCAGCAAGTGAACTGAGCAGTAGCGCAGACTCACCTTTACTCCAGTGGAGGCATGAAATCGCTTGACAGCGCCAACAATTTACCGCGGTCACAGAATACAGCTCGACCCGATAAATCGATTCCAGCAGCAAAGCTTCGCTCCAAAAACCACAAAACGTTGGCTTCGCTTTCCACGTTCACTAAAGCTGTAGCTAACGTTACGTTGTGATTATCTCCATCTCGTCCAAGAAGAGAAAGAACGATGCCGTTATACTTGGAATGGCGTGAATGGGCTCCGTCAAACCCGAGCAGCGGTAGCAAGCCCTCTTGGCACGCAACGTTCGCTCCAAATGCCACAAACCCGCGTAAGAACCGTTGGTGTTGATCTACTTCCAAGCAAACCGACGAACCGGAATTAGACTGCAATAAGTCTGCTAGCATGAAAGGAAGACGTCGAAACGAAGCTCCCCACTCGCCATCGGCACCACCGAGCACTTCGTCTTTGGCTCTGTACAACTTAGAGCGGCTACGCTGCAACGCCACACCATCGCGAGCTTGAACCAGCGCTACTAGCGCCTTGCGCTTAATGTTGCGGTCAGCGAGGACAGCAGAACGCAGGGTAGGCAACAACGCAAGTTGCTGCGCAGTTGGCTTGGCTACCGACATGCAGAAGTCATGATGCTTGTCCATTATCGAGGAGACGAAAAGATAACGCGACTTGTCCTTCTTGATGCGAACGGTGACCCGAACTTGCCACTTGCAGCCTTTTTGTGCTGATCACACTGGTAGACTTTCAGTTTTCCACTGCATTCCACAACACAATGCATGTTCTCATTGTAGGTGAAGTCCTACATGAACGTGGTTGCTGCCAATCCGGAGCTGAATGGCATACCCAGTTTCAGCACGGTTGTTTCGTGCAGGCTTGTCAGATCCAATTGCGCGCGACTTAATGAAGTCATGGTTGCTGGGGTGTCCGGAGGTAGAAAAGCTGCTTGTAGAGGTCGTTGTTGTCAAGATTGAGAGTGGTGCGATGGAGGGCGGGGTGCTAAACTTGCTGCAACAGCTCTTCCGCTAACGCTGTCCATGTCAGACTCTTCCGTTGCTAAGATTGTTGGGACGTTCGGTACTGGAAACGAACATGTACCAAATTGAACAAGCACTTTCATTGGTACAAGAACCTGGTTTTGAGTAAGGTACTGGTTCCGGGACGATGGTGGTACATCGGTACTGGTTCTGGGAAATACTCAACCAGTATTCTCGTGTCGGCGTTGTCCCGCCAACGTACGCGGAGTTTGTTTCAAAAAATGTGGCGACTTTCGATGAATGTTTTTGCTCCCGCAAACTCAAAGATAATCGGGTGTATTAATCCAAGAGTTTATCACTGGATCGCGTTCCTTTTCGACAGGGAAGACCAAGCTGTCAGCTTTTTGACCCCCCTTCAATAACAGCACAACTACGCATACCTGAGAGAGAGAGAGAGTGTGTTGAAAAGGTTGTCGAGCCTCTTCTTGAGATGGAGGGAGAGCTGAGCTTCGAAGAATAGAATTCATTGACGCGAGATGATGGAAGCTCTTGTGGCATGTGGTGTATCGCGATGTTTGAGGTAGTTTTGAGTGGTCAACCGTGGGAAGACTCGATGATCAAGCTGATTCCCTACGTTCGGTTGCGCTGTCTGGACAAGTGTGCGCGTTACATCATGCCCGACAGTCGTAGAGCAAGAGTGCCAAAACCCAACAAAAACTTTTGACCCTCACAAAGTAAATAACTGTTGGCGTCATATATTGCGCCACATGCTTTATGCATTAGAAGAGCCATTCGCTGTGCAAGCACTTGCACTTTTCCGGTCGCAGTGCACGCGCCGACACGGCCGGATGCCGCCCTGCAACGGCGAGGCATAATCGGCCCTGTTCTCGCTTCAGGGACCGACGTTCAGGTTGCAAGAGGATTCGGAAGTGGACAACACTGCCTTCCTTGTGGACCATGGTCACCTATCAGCACGGCCCGCGCTGCACTCGCTTCTCGGCCTCTGTGACGCCAGCTGGGAGATGGCGTGCCGAGGACGCCCCAACTTGGTGCGCCGACGAGTAATCACAGTATCGTTCATCTCCGCCGAAATGCAGATCAACAGCCTCGCCCCACCAGCAGAACAGCGTTTCCAGAACCTGCTGCAGAACAAAGTCCTGGGCCCCCGCCAAGTCCGTGGCGAGAATTGCCTTTATCGGTACTAGCAAGTGAAGAAACCCGACGACGTCCTGCAGAGTCTTCATCGTTGACATTTTCCGCCCCCCTTGCCCATCCCCTGCTAATTCGCGTAGCACGCGAAGTTCTGGGCCCGCGCAACACTCGATGGACGGACGACTTGGGCGCCGCCCGCCAAACAGCCTCCGCGGATGTGGCCGTCCACTCTGATCGCCGCTTGCCCTGCTTTCGGCGCGCCAAACCCCAGCCGATTTCGTGCTCCTCTTTCCCGCGCGGCGTTTTATTTCGTCGCCGCTTTTCCGCCAATCACGCCGCGTCGGCTTTTTCGCAGAAATGCACTTGGCTTGTGTATGGAGCCGCCACTCACGCTCTCGCCAAACGAGCGACTCGTATCCGCGCTCCGGCACTCCTCTCCTCGCGATGCGAGACGTCAGCGCACGCTTCAAGTACAGCGAGCGCGACTTCCGGCCGCGACAGGCCGACGACGCCGAGAATAAGCCGCCGGCCGCTGCCAACGGCACGCGCGCGGGCGACGCTGAGGAGGCGGCAGCCGAGGCTTGTCCGAGTCGCGAGCTCATCCACAGCCACATCCGCCGCTATTACCGCGACGTGGACAGCGACGCGCCCAACGCCAGCGACTGGGAGGCGGTCAGTGGCAGGATCCGCAGAGACCTGGCGCCCTACTCGGTGCTCAAACTGGGCGGCTTCTCGCTGGGAGACGCCTCTACGCGGCTGCTGGGGGACGTGTTAGCCCACGGAAAGTCCAAGCTGCGCACACTGGACCTGGGATTCAACCGACTGACGGACGACGGGGCCGCCCAACTCGCTCAGGCACTGGAGACCAACACGTCGCTCGAGAGTTTGTATCTGTCAGGGAACGAGATCGGACCCGCCGGGGCTCGCGCGCTGGCGCACGCACTTACGAAAAACTCTCGCTTGAGGAGCCTGCACCTGAGCGGCAACAACATCGGAGAGGAAGGCGCCAAGCTCCTGGCGGATGGGCTGGTAGGCAACGCGGCGCTGCGAGCACTGTATCTAGGAACGAACGGCATCGGCACGGCGGGGATGCACAGTTTGGCTACGGCCTTGACGCACAACAAGTCGCTGGAAGAGCTAACATTGGGGCAAAATAAGGTGGGCAGTGCCGGCGTGCAGCACCTAGCAACTGCATTCGCTACTGGACACGTTGCGTTGTCGACGTTGGAGCTCGGAAAGAATGGCGTGGACCAAGAAGGTGCCATCGCGCTCGCCCGCTCTCTGTGCGGATCGAACCGCCTGCAGAATTTGTACATGGATCACAACCCACTTGGTGATGTAGGCGCTAGCGCCTTCGGAGCGCTGCTTGCCCAGAACACGGAGCTGCGAGTGTTGGACTTGAGCTACACGAACATGTCGTTGCTTGGGCTGCGCGAGCTTAGTGTGGTGGGCGTTGCCCGCAGTCGAGCACTGCTGTGTCTACTCGTAGATGGCCACGACTGGGCCAGCACGCAGTTCATGAAGAAGAATCAGCACCCGAGTCTGAATGGCGCATCACTGGCCACCAAGGGTGCCAACAACTACGCCGCCTCGTGTATCATCGGCGCGATCAATGCAAATGTGCATTCCGTGTTGTTCAAGCTTACAGGTGTGGATTTGAGCCTCGTAGCGGCGGTCCCCTCTACACCGAACAGCTCCAGCGGCGGCAGTAGGCGAGACACAGATACCCTTTCTCGGAACGAGCTAGTGCTCAAGGGGTTACATGATGCGCGTACTATCACACAGTCGAACGCTTCGTCCAGCATCCCACCCAGCCACAAACGGAAACCCTCAGAGGACGCAGGAAACGCAGGAGATAGATCATCCGCAGCAGGAACAGATTCCGGAGCAGATAGCGATGCCGGTGAGAACTCGGCACCAGTTGTGCAGCATCCGAAGTTTCAGAAGCTGGAGGGCAATCTCAAGGCCGGCTCATCATCAGGCAGTATTGGCAGTGTTGGAGGTGGGAGCGGAGGGTCGCGTTCGGGAAGTGCAAACGCGCTGTTAGGTTTATTGCCTCCTCCACACAACGGGCCTGGCAGTGGTGCAGCTGCTTCCGCAGGTGGCAGTGGCGGCAGCAGCTCTCCGTCGAAGTCAACTAGCAACAGACCACCGCGCGTTATTCGCATTCCGTCTCGAGGATCCATGAGCCGATTCCCGCGCTCTGGCGGTTCATGCGAAAAGCGATTGGCGCTCAAGAGCCCGCGCTATGAGAGCACGATGGAGGTTCACGTCCGCAAGGTCGTATCAGACATCACGAAGCTGCCGTTCAACTCCGACGAGTTTGAAACATTGCAGGCGTATTATCTTGGCGGCCGCTGTTCGACTGGGAACAACGGCTGCGTCGACGACATTACGGGCAAGCCAACGCCCTGTCCAGCCTGCCGATCGAGCCGTTTGGCACAATATCGTCGGACGATGGTGCGTTTTCCGTGATGTTGAAGTGCATTCCGTTGCTGACAGCGCTCTTTTCTGGCATTGTTCACAGGCGTTCAAGACGCGTTTGGAAGCCAAGAAGCAGGCAACAGACGCCGTGCTGCTAGTGCTGCTGCGCCAGCTGCACTACCTCGTCGGCGCGTTCCAGAACGTGGAGAACGCCGTGCAGACCATCGACGACATTCTCGTGTCAGCTCACGAGGGGCCGGACGAGCCGGATGGGTTTCCCAGCGCGCCGCTGCCCTCGCAGACGACCAGCCAGCACACCCAGTAGCCGTCTAGACGTAGAAATGGATGTCAGGAGACGACAGGGTCCAGACAGACAGTAATGCCCGAAGGCATAGGAGATATTTATCTGTAGTCGACAGCACGCACTGCAAGCGCGGCCATCGTAAACTGTAGCTAACTAACTGCAACGATTTTTGTCTAGATATCGTTTTAGTCCAATCCGGGGCCGTGACGACCAAGTCAATCACTGCATTTTTGTATTATGTCGACCCCCATGTGTCATCCACTTGGTCGCGCTCGACGCCGAGAAGCTGCGATCACACCACATTTGCGAACAGATCGAGAGAGCTGACGACATGAGCGTGCTGGATAAGACACCGCGCGTGGCCGAGGAGACCGCCAAGTACCCGCGCGCCGAGGCGCTAGGATCGCGCGAACTGCGCTACGGCACGGCGGGCTTCCGTGATGACGCGGCGCTTCTGGTGTCCACGTGCCACCGCGTGGGCATGTTGGCGGTTCTGCGCTCCAAGAGTGTGGGGAAGATCACGGGGTGATGATCACAGCCTCTCACAATGTGGCCAGCGACAACGGACTGAAGATCATCGACCCGCGCGGCGACATGTTGGCGCACAAGTGGGAGAAGGTCCTGGAGTAGACGAGCGTTAAAGAGGACCCGGTAGAAGCTGACGATCTGGTGTGGGTTTTTCTTGTGTGGACTGCAGTACGCGATGCAGCTGGCCAACGCACCGACCGACAAGGTTGTGGAGGTGCTGGATGCTGTCGTGGCGGCCGAAAAGATCGACCTGGACCAGACAGGAAATGTCTTCATCGCCAAGGACACGCGACCGTCGAGCGAGCACCTGGCCGAGCTGGCTCGCGAGGGGGCGCTGGTAATCGGTGGCAACGTGTTGGACTTTGGTCTGCAGACCACGCCGCAGCTGCACCACCTTGTGCGCATGGTAAGCAGTGTAGAGGGGGCCAACGGGACAAGATACGTGCTGATCTGCATGCTGGTGTTGTGGGTTGTGTAGTGGAACTACGAGCAGTACAACAAGGGCGACTGGGCGTCCGAAGTGGGCTACTACAACATGCTGAGCGACGCCTTCAAGCAGCTCACGGCCACCCACGACTCCAAGGTGGGTCGTTCTTACGTTCGGACGCATTTGTCGAGGCACTGATTCTTGTTGTGGCAGCGCTTGGAGACACGCTCTCCGCTCTACGTGGACTGCGCACACGGCGTCGGCGCACTGCAGATGGTGAAGCTGGCGAAGGACCTGGGCGACTCGCTGCGTTTGGAGATCCGCAACACTCCCAGCGATGGCGAGCTTAACCACCAGTGCGGTGCCGAGTTCGTGGAGAAGTCACGCCAACCACCCTCGGGTATGTCGCGCGACACGGACCGCGGCAAGCGCTACTGCAGTATGGATGGCGACGGCGACCGCGTCGTGTTCCACTACTTCGACGAGGAAGGAACGTGGCACCTGCTGGATGGCAACAAGATTGCCTGTCTGTTCGCCGAGTTCCTGGCGGAGAAGATGCACGCGCTAGAGCTGGAGCAGGAAGGCGCGACGTTCGGTGTTGTGATGACGGCGTACGCGAATGGATCGGCGCTGCAGTACTTACAAGCCCAGGGCATTCGTGTGGAGCAAGCCAAGACTGGGGTAAAAACTGTCACCACAAGGCTGCGCAGTTCGACATGGCCGTGTACTTTGAGGCGAACGGCCACGGCACGGTCGTGTTCAAGGACGGCTTGATGGACAAGTTGTCCAAGTGGGAGAACACGCTTCACGACGAACGCAAGAAGCTGGCGCTGTCTCAGTTGCTAGCGGCGTCCCAGCTTGTAAACCAGGCCACGGGCGATGCTATGTGCGACTTGCTCTTCGTGGAGGCGCTGCTGGTGCAGAAGAACTGGGGCATCAGCGACTGGGACGCCATCTACAACGACCTGCCGAGCCGTCAGACCAAGGTGAAAGTGGCGGACCGCAGCGTGATCAAGTCGGACGAAGAGGACGACACGAAGGTGTTGCGCCCGAGGGCTTGCGCGCTGCGCTGGACGCGGCTGTGCAAGACTACGCCAACAAGCGCGGCCGTGCGTTCGTGCGTCCTTCAGGCACGGAGGACGCTGTGCGCGTGTACGCCGAGGCGGACACGCAGCAGGATGCGGACGTGCTGGCGCTGCAGTTCGCCAAGCTGGTGCACAACCACTGCGGTGGTGTTGGTTCCGAACCCTCAAGCTTCGTGGCGTAGGCATTATGCAATAGTAGGATGCAGTGGAGACACCGCGGCAATGAACTCGTCTTGCATCGGATTTTCTGATCGCCTTCAGGAGTTCTAGCAACTATCATTCTAGCTCGGGAGCCTGTAACGCGACGTCCAAAGACGCCAGTTCCTCGCGAGTACGCAAGCGCACCAGCCAGGAATGCAGGTCTCCCCGACGTAGGCTGCGACAGATGTGTTCCAGCAGGGCTACGCGCTCCATCTTGTATCGCAGGAGTGTTTTAAAACGGAAATGGACCTGGGACTGCAAACCGCGAGCGGTAGAGATTCTACTTTTGCTGCGAACCACGAAATATCCATCAGGAGGAGCTGCTATCGGGGGTGTTGCGTCTGCAGCTGGTCCCCTTCGTATCGTCGGACCATCTCCGACGTTTGGAAAGAAGGAAACAGCACCTTGGCGTAGTTTGCAGCAAGCCAGCTCGATAGTTTGTGATGCATGTCCGAAGTCATTTTCGTCCACATGGGGGTTTGTGTAGCGAACTTGGCGTCGTAGGCAATATTTTAGCTGGTGTTCTCGAGTCTTCATTGCTCTGCTGCAACAGTTGTCGCGCGTGTGGACCTTGGAACGGTGACGGGCATTGGCTGCGTTATTGAGAACAGCAAGTAAAGACTTTACGGCGTCGATCTTGTCGAATCTTTTCTTGACGATCATGTATCAGTCCTTCGTGCTCACAATGAGACCACTTCGATTGAAGACGGTCGCAAAGTTATTTACACCAGGATCAATGGAGTGTCCCTTGCTCAAAGTATCGATGGCTGCTAAGGACTAGGTAGAATTCGCCTTTGCGCGGGCGCTGCAAAAGCACCAAGAGCTTAATGGGAGGCACTTCTCCACGGACGGGAATGCGGTCTGTCGGGCCGAAGCTGAAAAACTTACTGTGAAAGTGAACAGCATTTGACCCGCCGCTCTGAACGATTTGCGCCGACCGCGCTCTCAACTCAACTGAGTTGGATCGCGCTCACTTACTCCGGTACTTCATGACCGGGTATGTGGTCTTCTTACCGTTGCTCTTCAAGTCGTAGTATAGTTTTCTGGCCGTCTTGACGTCCTTGACAAAATCTCGCAGCGCCGAGTCGCGAACTTCGTCGTTGACTGCCGCATTGTCGGGACGCGGCGGCGGCGGGGTGGTGAGGTAAGCGTTGGTTTGGATACTGTGGAGGGACGACGCAAATTGGAAACTGAACTATGTTTGTGATGTTCTCTTTGCTAGCTACGACATGCATGCCATGGTGGCGCTTCTTGGGCTTCTCCATGGTAGGTAAGTTTCTTTTCTTTGCCTATACTAAACCTAAATATAAAATGTGTCCCTTTCCTTTGTTTTCCTAAGAGTTGCCGATGAGTGCTCGGCACTCAAGTGGCTAGTGCCTGCCGTGCGCTCCTGGCCTCACAAGGCAGGCTGGCGTACGGCGGCGGTGGCACTTGGCCGCTGGCGTGCAGGTCAGCACGCCAGGAAGAAGTTGGCCTGGGCGTGCTGACCAGCACGCATCCGGCCTGACATCTCCCCTACTTGTGTTCGCGTTGGCGACGCCGATATTCCTCAAGGAGTTGTTGCCAATGCGAAACAGGCTTAATGTCTTTCTCGTTTTCCCATGTCGCTTCGTGTTCAGGGATGCCATGCCACTGAACTAACCATTGACGCTTGCGGCGTCTCGAGCGGTTCTTCAACAAATTCTCTACCAGTAATAGTTGTTCTTCAGTTTCATCATCGAGAATGAGAGGAACCGCTTTCGGTATCGGACGATTTGGAAAGTCCGACACATTGGTTTTGTAGTGCGACAAGAGTTCGACGTTGAACGTTGGGTTGAGTCTCTTCATGGAGTTTGGAAGAATCAACTTGGCGACATTGTCGTTGATCATGCGTTCGATCACGAAAGGTCCAACCTTCTTAGCCGCTAGTTTTGCTTTCTTTAGCTCTGTATCCTTGTTGACTGTCTTTAGCGGTAGGTTCTTCGTATCGAGCAGCACTAAGTCTCCTTCTTTGAAGTCGACTTGACGAGGTTTGCGATCGTAGTACTCTTTCTGTTTTGTTTGCGCGTATTCCAAGTTCTTGCGAGCTTCTTCCACGATCTCTTGTCGTTCCTTTGCAAAATTTCTTGCGAATTCTGCAATCGTTACGTCTTGCTCCGACTGAAGTAGCTCTCTCATCTCTTCAGCAACTATGTTCGACACTTTACGTCCTGTGTCTACTTCGAACGGAGTAAGCTTTGTTAATGCATTGACGAGTGTTGAGTGGGCATACTCCACTGTTCCGAGATGCTTTACCCAATCGTCGCCATGGTACGATACCATGCATCTTAGTGCGTCTCCCAACACTAGATTCTGACGTTCCGTTTGACCATCTGCTTGAGCTCTGTGAGCTGTGGTCATGCTAAGCTTGACGCCCATCAGCTGCATCAATGACTTCCAGAAGTCCGAAATGAACTTCGAGTCACGATCACTGATGATTACCTTTGGCAGTCCATGGTGTCTGACAACAGCATCAAAGAAAACTTTTGCTGTGTCTTGGGCATCAGCTGTGGTGTAGGTTGGTGCATATTTTGCGCGCTTCGATAGTTTGTCGACAGCCACAAAGATAGCATCGAATCCTTCCGACGCAGGTAATCCTGTGATGAAGTCCATTGAAATGACTTCCCAACATTCCTTAGGAATGGGTATTGGCATAAGAAGTCCTTGCTTCTTTTGACTGTTAGACTTCCATCTTGCACAGGTCTCACAGGTACGAATGTTTTCACGAACGTCACGATCCATAGTCGGCCACCAATACCATTGCGATAGCTTGAGGTAGTTGCGACGACTACCTGGATGCGCTGAAGTGTTACCATCATGAAATTCCGTGATGATGTTGGTACGTAACTGTTTGCGTTTAGGCACAGACGGTAGACTTTGTCTTTCTTTCTCTTGAAGAAGAGAAGACCGTTGTGTTTCACGAACTTTTCCGGATTAGCACCGTTAGTCCACTGCTCTTTGAAAGCAACGTTCGAGTCATATCCACGACTAAACTTTCTTTCTGCATGTCGGACAGATGGGACTCACAAAGTGGAAATCGACGCTGTTGACTTGTTCTTGTGGGACACCAATCGGGCGACTCTCCCCCGTAAGTCGACATCGTCGAGAATGAGGTGCGAATCATCAACCGAAAGGTGACAAGACACCGATGATTGAACCATGTTCCCATGCAATGGTGACGTGCGTTGTGCACACGAGTCATCGCATTCATACACTGTGTAAGTGACTTCAGGTAACGGAACTGGTTTCTCTTCGAGCTCGTCGGGATTTTCCACCGAAGGTCGTGATAACGCATCAGTGACCACGTTAGCTTTGCCACGTACATGATGCAACGTGAGCATAAAGTTGGAAAAGTGAGTTAAGAAGTGAGCCATCTTAGGTGACACTCGAGGATGATGCAACATCCACGAACAGGCAGAACTGTCTGTATAGACATCAAACGGACGTCCATGTAGATAGTGTCTCCATTTCTCTGTTGCTGTTTTGATGGCGAGCAACTCCTTCTCATGTGTAGGCCACGCACGTTCATGTTCATCAGACTTCTTGAAAAGAAGGCGATCGGATGGTCGGCACCATCGTAGTTCTGTGGCAGAACTCCACCCACGCAATATCCAGACGCATTGGTTGTTACGACAAACGGTCGTGAGAAGTCGGGCAACTTCAACGTTGGGGCTTGTTGAAGTGCAAGCTTTAGAGGTAAAAAGCATTTTCGTGCTCTTCATTCCATGTCCATGGTGTATCGGCTTTATTTAGTGCTCGTAGAGGACGTGCAATCTCTGCAAAATCGCAGATAAACTTGCGATAGTACCCGGCCAGTCCCAAGAAACTCAACAGAGCTTTACAGGATGTTGGTGCTGGATGCTTCGCAATTGCTTTGGTCTTGCGAGGGTCTACTTTCAGTCCTTCTTGCGATACCATGTGACCAAGGAAGGCTACTTCCGACTGTCCAAATGAACACTTTGACGAATGCGCGTACAGTCGTTCACGACGGAGAACGGAACGGACTGTGCGTAAATGCCCAACATGCTCTTCCATGCTCTTGGAAAAGATGCATATGTCTTCAAGATAGACGACAACAAAATCATACTTCTCAAAGAGCGTACGCATAAGTCTTGACCAAGTTTCTGGCATTCCAGCCATACCCATAGGCGCAACGCACCATTGATAGGTTTCCTTGTGCGTACGAAACGCAGTGTATGGTCGGCTAGACATTATCACCAACATTTGATGATACCCTTGCGCAAGATCTATCAACGCATAGATGACACATCCTACCATACGATCAAAAAGTTCTTCGATCATAGGTAATGGAATTTTTGCGATCAGTGTCAAGTTGTTGACGTATCGATAGTCAATCACCCAACGTAACGGAATTTTCGCGTTACCGCTACAGAGCCATTCAGCTCTAGGTGGAAACATGCCCGTTACTGGATCCTTCTTTGAAATAGCGAAGATGTTCGAGACCCATGGAGAGTTAGACAACTCAATCCATCCTTTGCGTAAGTTTTCCTGTACGAACTCTTCGAGGGCATCTTGCTCCATTTTTGACAAGCGAAACGGTGCTCTTGAGCTTGGCTTAGCTCCTTCTTTCATGGTCAACCCGAAATTTACTTCTCGAGATGGAGGCAATGTATCCGGTAACTTATCCGGGAACACATCTGCAAATTCTTCCTTACCCACCTTACGGATGGGTTCAGGAATTGAATCCACGTCAGCTACCAGCTTGACCTTGATACGAAAGACTTATTCATAGTCTCCGTCCTTCATGTTCTGATTGAACTGAGGACCATCCACATCCGTGAAGTGAAACTGTTCGGGTATTTCTAGCTCTTCTGTTTGCCAGTTCTCTTGCGGATTGTACTTCTGGAACCATGGTTTACCAAAGATCACATCGTGTGAGTCTGGTAGTTTCCATTCCACAAACTCCATTAAAGGAAAGAAGTATCCATCCATTGACACTGGAGCTTGAACATGTTTGACATCCTGCTTAGGAGTCATCGTTCCATCAAAGCGTGTTGCTTGCAGTTTCCGCAATGCCAATATGGTTGTTGCTATACCGGGCTTGATCACGTTCTTACTTGGTCCCGTGTCCAATAAGATTCGGACATCTTTGCCGTTGATTCTGCCTCTTCGAATGAAAAGACTGGAAGTCGAACTGGACTTTACTGCATTAACCCGCAGGTTTTCGGACGTACTTATTGGTCGCGATCCTTGCAATACCAACTCTCTCTCTTCTGAATGCGATTCGCGCACTTTAGGTTCCACTGGTTGCAATTCACGCACGCCAGGTACTTCCGCTGGTTGCAATACATGCATACCAGGTTCTTCCGTCATAGCAGTTTTCTCGACTTCACTAGTGGGTGGTATGATCGTCTCATGTAGCATATCCATTTGCTCTTGGATGTCGGCTACGTTCATGGTTACATTCTCCGGGACAACAGTTTCCGAGTTGTCATCACTGTGGTTCACCATGTTCATCCGAGCCTGCCCGCGACGACGCGTCTGGTTAAAACGGTTGTATCTCGGCGGGTTTCTTCTGGCTCTCTGCTGCGATCGAATAGGACAGTGGTTTGCCCTATGAGCAGCGCTTCCACACCTGAAACATAGGTTCCGGCGTATGCACTCTTCTCGCGAAGGTACATGCACATTGTCGATCTCCATCGGCTCAGCTCCATCGTTGTTTTCATCGTTTGAACGCTTACGGTCATAGGAACGGTACTTGGATCCGTCCGAACGTTTATGACGAGGATGAGACCGATCGTAGTCCAACGCTGTAGTGACAGCTTTTGCTAGCGTCTCGCAGCGTTTGTACTGAACTTCTTCGCGTATACTGGATGATAGACCACGTAGGAAGTAACTAATTTTGTCGAGTTCTTCCATCTTTTTAACCTGTGTTACTAGGTCGCGGAACTTGCTGACATACTCAGGCAAGTCTTTGCACTGTTTCTCCTTTAGGTCGTTCATCTGCTCACGCAGGCGTTCTTGCATGTTCTCGGGTACGAACTCAGCTTCCAACCTCTTGAAGAAGTCGTCAACACTTAAGAATGTGCCCTTTTCAGCCATGTACCAGTGTGCGGCACCAAGCTTTAACGTTCCAGCGATGATTGCCAAAATTCTCTCCTTTATGTCAGTGTTTTTGTACGAGATAGCCTTTGCCTGGAAGTATTGATCGATATTCTGCTTGTACAGTTCAAACGACTCATCCAGAGTGCCTTTGTACGTGGGCAGCTTCATGCCTTCGAGTTTACGCTCCGAGATTTGTTTCATCTCCGTGGACTGCTTGATAAGCTCGTTCTACTTCTCTATCGAGGCGAGCATCGTCTGCATTAACTGTGCAGGGTCTGCCATACTTGATACTTGTACAATCGATCAACTTCGAAAGGTACGTGGAGTAAAGAGATGGATTACGACAAAAACCTGTTACAAGGAATAGCTATGCTAACCCTAAGGTTTCGAGGTGGTCTTAGCCTTTTTGACTTAGCTGGAGAGCTCTCGGCGTCCTTGTCACTGGCGTGGACAACGGATGGCTTAGCTCGTGTCATAACCTAGCCCAATCGGGCCAAAACAACGAGACTTCTGGAGGTTGCTGGGCAGGTAAACCAAGAGCGCGCCTGACTTACCGGTTAGCCTAAGAATTATGTCCAAAATTGAACACTCAGGGTAAATAACGGGGCAGGTGTTGAAGAACGATAATTACACTTATAGCCTAGCACAAATAGCCGTGGCGGAGCACTGTAGAGTACCACAAAGCCCACCAGCCAGATTTGCTTCAATCAGCGTGCGACGACCAAAAACCAAAATTACGGTTCTAGCCACGCGGATGGGGGCAGTTACGCAATCAGGGAGCAATACTTCAGCCCTCACACCCAAAACTCCTGTAGATTTGCGGCGGACAGCGACGACCACTCCCCCGTGCTACCAGATGTCGGGACGCGGGGTGGTGAGGTAAGCGTTGGTTTGGATACTGTGGAGGGACGACGCAAATTGGAAACTGAACTATGTTTGTGATGTTCTCTTTGCTAGCTACGACATGCATGCCATGGTGGCGCTTCTTGGGCTTCTCCATGGTAGGTAAGTTTCTTTTTCTTTGCCTATACTAAACCTAAATATAAAATGTGTCCCTTTCCTTTGTTTTCCAAAGAGTTGCCGATGAGTGCTCGGCACTCAAGTGGCTAGTGCCTGCCGTGCGCTCCTGGCCTCACAAGGCAGGCTGGCGTACGGCGGCGGTGGCACTTGGCCGCTGGCGTGCAGGTCAGCACGCCAGGAAGAAGTTGGCCTGGGCGTGCTGACCAGCACGCACCCGGCCTGACACGCATGGTACTCGAACAAGCCACGACGGCGGAAAACTGCATCGTTGAAACTCTTGCTGCCGTTCGTGCCCGAGCTTCTACAGCACCAATGGGGCATCTGCTTGCGCAAAGCTTCCTGGTGCTGCTCACGATCTTGTTGTGCACTGCTCTGTTGGTGCTGAAGATATGCTTCATCTGGCAGTGTTGCTGGGAAGTCGGTCGCAGCAGAATCGTCCTGACGCTGTCGGGGGTTTGCTCGTCATGGGAAACTCAAACACGTACAGAGGTGTCGGCGTTGTGCTTTTCCTCGACAACCACCGCGAGAATGCGCTCTGTCTGTCAACGCTGCTCGTGTGTGGTGGATGCGTAGTTACTGACGTCGAACCAAGACGTCAAGAGCGGCTCAACGACGCGTTGTGCTGCAGGATTTCGGCAACGACGGAAGAGTCCTGCACAAGATTGCTGGCGGGCTTTCATGCGCTTCCTTTTCCGCTTGCGCTTTCGTCAAATGCGATGGCCTCATCAACGCGGGCGGAGAGAAACTTTGGCACACCTACGAGATCAGCCAGTTTCCGCGCGATGTTTGGTCTTGGCAGGAAATTAAAAGTGGCGACGCTAGCTGCATTTGCTGGGTGTGCACCGAGCAAATGGAGATGGAAATTCGGACTGCCAGCGGCGACGTGATAGCAATGTTGGCTTCACGGTGCAAGTACCATTATCTGAGGACAAGTTCCATGGGCATTCCATGCATTCGCTAGAGCTGTGCCACACTCGACTAGTGCTTATTGTTGGAGCTGCACTTGGTTCTCCTCGGTCAGCACGTTGAGCACCACGTTGCCAATGGGGAAGACTCGCACACTGCTCCGAGATCGGCACTAAAAAAATCGCGGCCGACATTTCGTATTTTGTGCAGTACTGTAATGCCTGAGTGCTCTCTGTGCGGGGCTGCGACGCCCAGCGGGCGCTTCTGCTCCGAGTGCGGCGCCCCTTCACCGCCCCGCCGCCTCCACCTCAGCAGCAGCAGCAGCGAGTCCCGCCACGCTTCCAGGAGCAAATGTCCTTCGAAGAGCGCGACCAAAAGCGCTTCTGTACCAGCATTCCACTGACACCAGCAGCAGCAACGTGCAATCAGCCATCCCGGTCGTGTACGTGGGCGGAGACGGCGCTGCCAACAGACCCAGCAACAGCGGTGCCGACGCTAACGGCGTGAGACGCAACTTGTCGTCCGTCTCGAGCAATGGACAGGAGCGCAGCCCCAACGTACAGCGCTCTTCCTCCATCCTGGGCAAAGTCGCTACTCAGACCACCCCACCTGCGACGTGTGTGCGCTCGCTTTCGACGTCACCAAGCCCCGTCACCAGTGGTGCGTCCCTGCTGTTGCTGCTCACATCTCCGATGCTGGTCTTAACATCATGTTAATAACATGTTCTCTGTGTGTGCACTTAAACCCAGCCGTGCGTGCGGTCTCTACATGTGCGGCAACTGCTCGCCAGTGAGGCTGTTGATCCCGGAAGGAGAACAGATCGACGGTGCCAAGGGCTACGACCCATCCATCCCACAGCGAGTGTGTTTGAACTGCGTGCCTCGCTTGCGTCCGTTGCAAGAAACGCTGGTGGCGCGACACGCCAGGGCCAATGCGGAAGCTGCTCCACATGAAGCCAGGTCCCGACTGCACGTGCCATTCTCGCCGTCGCTGGAGAAAGAATGCGCGAACGCAGCAGACATCGTTGGCAATTTCTTTCGCAACGACCCGGGAACTGCTGGAGACCGCGCGATTCCAATCTCGATGCTAGAGAACGCCCAGGGCCTCGCGATCATGACGATCATCAAGGCTGGATTCCTCCTCGTGGGCAAAGTTGGCACGGGCATTGTGATCTCGCGGCTGCCGGATGGCTCATGGTCGGCCCCTCGGCTATCGGCACGGTCGGTCTTGGCGGCGGGTTTGAGATTGGTGGCGAGATTGTCGAAGTTATGATCATCCTTGGTTCGCGATCGGCTGTGGAGGTCTTTTACTCGCCTCAAGTGAACCTCGGCGCAGGCCTGGACGTGGCGGTTGGCCCCTACGGACGATCGGCGGCAGCGGCGGCGGCAATCAGCAGCTCTGGTCTCAATGGCAACTACAGCTACTCTGTCAGCAAAGGCTTGTACGCCGGCATCTCGCTGCAAGGATCGGTGATCGCGACGCGCAGCGACCTGAACCGCAAATTCTACGGCCAAGATCTCGAGCCCAGCGAGCTGCTGAAGGGTACGATTGGCCAGCCCATTGCAGCGAGAGCGCTGTACGAGGCGCTGGACCACACCATGCGCGGCATTCAGGAACACAAGGAAGTGCTGGCTGAGAGGTCTCGCATGATGGGGGCATGCAGCAAATGCAGCTGCCAGGTCTTCGCTCCGCATCAACACCAAGTCTGGAACAAGAAATGCAAAACCTGCAGCCACGTGCATTAAGTGTAGGAACCTCTAATAAAATAATGCTAGCATGAAGTCGCGTCTGCCATTCAATAAGAAAGCACAGCGATGAGCTACCGTCTGGCGAGGACTCCGCCCAGCAACAACGAAAGCGACGACGACGAAGACGTCGCTAATCACACGACCGGTATCGCAAGCCAGTTGTCCGTGCTCGACCGCTTCCTGCCGCTATGGATTCTGCTATCGGCGGGCGTGGGCCTCGGTCTTGGACAGCTCTCGTCCATACATTTATTCATCGAGTCTACGACAGTGGGGAGCATGAACTTGCTGGTGGGCGCTGGATTATTGACAATGATGTACCCGCCGTTGGCCAACGTGCGCTGGGAATTGGTCGGGTCCGTGTTCCGCGACTGGCGTCTGTTGCTGCTCACCACCTTCCAGAACTGGGTCGTGGGGCCCATGACGATGTATCTGCTGGCTGCGGCCTTCTTTCGCAACGACACAGGCTTCATGGCAGGCTTCAGTCTCGTCGGATGCGCTCGCTGCATTGGCATGGTCATGATCTGGATCTCCCTCGCTCGAGGGGACCTCGAATACGGCGCCGCGCTCATCGCCGTGAACTCGCTCTGGACCATGGCGCTGTACTCGTTCTATGCCATCTTCTTCCTCGGCATTATGCCGGCGGCTATGGGCATCGACGATTCTCAACAGGGAGTCTTCACATCTCAGTGACCGAGGTAGCCAGCAATGTGGGGATCTACATGGGCATCCCCTTCGTCCTCGGGGTTGCCGGCTGGCTATTCCTGCGTCGGTGGAAAGGAAGTGCCTGGTATTTCGACGAGTTCACTCCGCGGATGGACGTGCTGGCAGTACTTGCGCTGCTTTTCACGATCGTGGTGCTGTTTGCCTCGCAGAGTCAACGCATAACAACTCGACTCGGCTCGGTGCTCTTTGCCACGGTGCCGTTCTTGATCTACTTTACGTTCACGTTCACGACGTCCTTCTTCATGAGTCAGTTGTGCGGAGCAACCCACGCGCAGAGCGTGACACTGGCATTCACAGCTACAAGCAACAATTACGAGCTATCTCTGGGCGTCTCCGTGGCCACCTTTGGTTTAGACTCCGATCCGGCCATGATGAGCGTCGTCGCTGCGCTCATCGAAATTCCGACCATGCTGGCGCTCGTAAATCTCTCACACTGGTTGGAGCAGAGAGGCCTACGTGTCGACTTCTGCGGATCGACAGGAACGCGCGAAGGCAAGGAAGCGGTGCCGGCTTGAGTAGTTGCTGAGGTACATGTAAGCGCGTTGTTGGCGAGCAGAATTAATATATTTTTCTTGGTCGCAGAGCGAGACAAAGTTCACGCTGGCCACTTTCGACGATGTGGAGTGGAGGTGCTGACCGGCGTCGAGCACTTGGCCTCGACTAAAGATGCTTACCGGTCCAACTTGCTGCGTGACATCGTCTTCAGTTACGCAGCATGAATGTGGATCCAATGACCTTGGCCTCCCACCGCAATGCCAGCAGCAAAATCTCCATCATCCACACGTGAGTACTGGCAGCCTCCGTACTATAGACGACACCGCCATAGCTGAAAACGACAGCGTTGTCGTCGTAAGGATCCGCTTCGAAAAAGTCCTGCCGAAGGAAAGATAAGTGCTTGGTCAAAGTAAGCAAATAAGAATCGTTAGGCACGTACCACGTGAACATGTCCAACCACTTGTCCTCCACCGTTTCCTCCTTCACCTCACGTTGCTGCAGTCTGCGCAGTCTGGAGTGATCTACCGACCGAAACAAAACGACGTAGCCGCCGTATACTTGGAAGCGCGAGACGAGAAACAGCGATTGCACAGTGGCCGAAGACCTGGCGTTGGGGATCACACGGTACATGACCACATTGTTCTCGTCGACGACCTGCAGTCTTTTCAGTGAAAGATGCATCGTTGGAGAGTACAATCCTGCCAGACCTTGCGCCGACGAGGTCACTCGCCAGGCTTGCGCAGACAGCTCCCTGGGGGTTGTCCCCGGGAAGCGTTTCTTGAGGGTGAATTTGACGTGATCCGGCGCTAGATGCCGCTGGTCTCGCCACCCGTAAAGCACAGCGCCCGTAGTCAAGTAGCTATTGCTTTGCAGGAAGGCGCAGATCTCTCGATACGCCTCACTAGCGATTTCGTGGCACTCTTGGATCGACAGCGGCTCGAATGACGCATGGTTTAGCTCGTGGACGGCAGGCCACTGTACGGTAGTCGCGGAGGGCACGTCGACCTAAACCATAGCACCATCCTGTTAGTCTTTCGGACAGCAGCGTCCACAGATCTGGCGACGCCAAATGGCCGTGAATCACGTGGTCCCACCATCGCAAGCAGGACCACCCTGGCCGCAAGAAGCACAGTACGTACCATCGGCAAGGGCGAGTCGACGGCACTCAACACACTCCCCAGCCGAAGCTGGAACTGCTCGTGCTGTGCGGCCATGTCTGCCAACTGCTTATTCTCTCGATGGAGCGCCTCCTTCTTGATGGACAACTGCGTGTACTGCTCCACAAGGTCGTCGGGCTGCTGTTCGCTCCGCGCCATGCCAGCCAGAACTGCCCCAAACTGCTGGTGCTGCTTGCGCTGCACTGCGTCCGCATACTGCTGCTCCAGCGCAGCTACTTCCTTTCGCAGAGTCTTCATCCTTTCCTGCCAAGACGAAGTGCACGCGATTTTTGTCAATTGCTGCACCCATAACCAGGCAGTGGCAGCTTCCGAACTACCTGCTGCCTGTAGTAGCTGTTCTTAACATGCATCCGCTGCCGCTCGCGTTTCGAGAGATCCATCACCAACGTTTCCACGCCCCGTTCTCCCTTGAGCTCCAAATGACGAATGACACCGCGATTGTGGAGACTCTGGGGGATGCGCAGATACCTGGCGGATTTTTCACGAGTAGTAATATTGCTGAGGCTGCTCGGAGCCCAAAGCTTGCGTCCTGCTCCGTCGGAACTACTATGCCTATTACCGAAGAGCCCTCTACAGCTCTTCGTCTGAAGGTGCCTCCACTTCTAGTCCCGCTGTAGCTCGGGTCACTATCTCTTCCATCACGGGGTACTTGGTCACGGTTTTCTCCCACACGTCCATGGATTTCAGTTTCTGCGCGTAGGCTACGACGGCCGATGGTTCGCCGACCGCTTCAAGCACTCCAAGTGAAGCCTTATATGCTGCACCTTTAAGCACAAGGTCTCGAGCATCAGCCTCCGCCAACAGAGCAACCACATCTGCCTGGAAGCCATGCGTGCCAGCGCGAATAATCGCGGTACTAATGGTCCATGCGTCCCACTTGATAATCCCTTGATACCGCTGCAAGAAAGCTAGATACGAAAGCTCCATTCCGTCTATGACGAATGCAGTGGAGACGGTAAGTTCTTCGCCTTCTTCTTTGAGACGTTGCATTTGCTTCGACAATACGTCAAAAGCGCGCTGCGTTGTTCTTCGACTCATCGGCAAGTGTCGTTGTCCCTGCCACCGATCCAGGCACACGAGCATCGTGGACAGGTCATCATTCGCCTCGCAGATGTTGAGCACGAGGGCGTTCAAGTGAGTACGTTGCCCTGGATACTGTCGATCGAAACATCGCTCCACTTCGAGGCGGTCGAACATGCTAGCATCGCTCGCTTGGTCGCCCCCACGCTGCCCGCCTGCGAGCAGAGGGTACAATAGCTGGGAGTAAATCTCTGGCCGTAGCTTCACATTGTCCGTCCACAGAGCTGCGCGCATAATACCCAGTGCAACACTTAAATCGCCTGCAAACAAACATTGGGTAATTCCGGTAGAGAATGAGTGGACTGTGCGAGGGATGACGTTCGGGAACTTCTCGAACAGCTCTGAAATTGTTGGACAGCCGGATAGTTTCCTGTTCGTATCCGCTTCCCCGCTGCTCAAATGGCGTATTGGCGCGGTACTTTGCAATGCTCCGGAAAAGCGCCCACACCGTGCGATTCGAGATTTTGTTGTTGTAGAGCTCCATTTCATGCAGAAGCTCCATCATGTGCTTGAAACTTCCATCGAAAATGGCGTACAGCAGAAAGTAGTTGATAATGCTGGACTCCGCGTCATGCGTTACGTACACCAGCTCGCGCTCCTTTGCGTACATGTACAGATCTGCCACTTTCACTCGGCTTGCTTCGTCTGGCGCACTCTCGACAACATGCGCGAACGAGCCAGCATCAATTGGCACGCGGTGCTTTACCCCGTGCTCGAGCAACAATCTCGCCGCAGCATGCCTTCCCGCCGCTGCTGCAGCACTCACCGCAATGGAAAGCCGCTTGGGGTCCAGTGCAACGGCGCACGGGAAACGATCCATGTACTCAATGATCAACTCGCCCACTTTGCCATCGTATTTCTTGTCATCGTTGGTCCCCATACCTTCTGCGTCGAGCTGCCCACTGCCCTCATCAACTCCTCCATCAGTCGATTCGTTGAAAAAGACGTCTGGGCGATGCAAAATCAATCGGAAGAGTGTGTGCACAGCTGAGTAGCTTGTGCGGTATTGAATATGCTCTAAAGTGGCGAGTAGCGTCTCCACTCGATGCCGCAGACCTTGCTCCTGTTCACAGTCCGTCCTACCCGTGCACTCGACATGCAGCAGGAAGTTTAGTGGATCTGCCTCGTGAATGCCCAGTACATTGGGCCTCCCACGACTTCTTGTTGGTAAAAGGATGTCATGGTGACGGTATCCCCTTTGGCGTCCAGCAGCGCCCACATCACGAAGCGGCGCATCTGCATCCTCGAGTAGGACAGTTTGGGCCATGTGGTGAGGGCTCTGCGGCGCGACTGCACCTGTCCCTGCTGCTCATCCTGCTGGAAGGCCTTGTACACGTCCCACACAACCTGGTAGCGGCCTTCGCGTGACGCCTTGTACAGCAGCGACTGGTAGAACGACGACGACAGCTTCTTTCCTCTCCGTCGCAGCTCGTTGAACGCGCGCAGAGCAATGCTGTACGAAGATTCTGTCTCCTTGACGCGGTGTATAAGAGCAACTTCTGTCTCTTCGGTCGTGAAGGGATTTGAGGACTCAGGGGCAGTCGAAGTGGCTGCGGATAACCGCACTGGGTCTTCTTCGGCGCTCTGGGTGTGCAGAGGTCGCACAGAATCGTAGCGAACTGCGGTGCGATGTGGACTGGAGGCGATGGAGACGTTGACAGGTCTAATGTGAGAGCGATACGCCCCACACAGCGATCGCAGCAGCCGCATGCGCGCGCCGACCTGGCGCAACTGGAACATTTTGACGTGTGTGGCTGAAAGCATTATGAAGCGTGTCTTTTACAACTCATTACAGAGTTAGATTTAGTACGTTACTGAATTAGATTTTGTATGTATCAAATTGAAAAAGGCAACTGAAAGACCTTCACTCCGGGAAAAGACTTCAACAGGACGCTATGGCTTCGAACAAGGAAGACTCGAAGATGTTCAGGCCGACACCGCCGCCGCCGCTACCTCCGACGGTGTTCCCACCACTGCCTCCGATGCCGCCGCCGGACGCAAACAAATCACCAGCAGCAGCCTACCAGCCTCGCGCGACAGCATCGACTGCCAGCGCACAGAGGAGACTTCTTCAGTCCAACGTTCCGACCTCGGCGACTACAGTCGCGCAGAGATACTACCATCAATACCAGTACTTTCCCCAGCACGGCATCCAGCGCTCCCAGCTCCCAGAGTCGGCCAAGGAACCAACCAAGGCGTGGTCAACCACAGATGAAGACAGAGGGCACGCGCGCATTCTGCAAACGGTACCTGCTGACACAGAGGAGGAGGAGGAGGAGAAGCCATCGCAGGCGTTCACCCCCAAACCTTCAATTAGTGCGTGGGGCGCAGCAGCCAAAGCGGGGAACTCGATTTGGAGTGTTACACCCGAGGAATTGTCGGAACTGGCAGTGGAGGTAGTGGCGATGCAGGAGCAGCACGCTGCCAGCCGCAAGCTCTCCTACGCGGATGTGAGCAAGAGAGGCGTCCGGAAGAACCAGTTATCGCACAAGCAGACGCCGGTTTTCAAGAAATACTTTGCTTTCCCACACATTCCGTCCGCCAAACTACCAGACAGGTGCGAACTCCCTGTCCATATTGCGTGGAGAGGTCTAATAGTGTGGCCGCCAGCGAATCTATCGATACTGCTACGCTGAAAGAACAGGGCCAGTGGGCTATGGCTCACCTGCCGCCGCCACCACGTGAGGACAAGAGCCTCGAAGCGCCAGACTACAGTCGGAGCTCGACCCTGTTAGCGAGCACTCCCACATTTTACCCCCACAAAGCCCCCGATGCTAACGAGATGGTGCAAATGGTAAAGTTGTTGCTTGGCTAGCAAGCCAAAACTGATGCGCTAGCTCTGACAGCTACTTTTTCACATGTCAATCCGCAGCTCAAGTCGACGCTTGCTCAGAAGAAAGTCGCCCCCACATGGATTGGTGGCCGGTAAGTGAATCGTCATTCACTTGTTTTGTTTACACGTTCTCTGCTCTGGATAAAAGTACTCAACGTGTGAATTGTATTTGCAGGGAGACTGGAAATGTACCAACTGCGGTGAGCCCAACTCAGGCCTACGCAGAACATCATTCATGGTTGCTCACGCGCTTCGTTGCTGTGCTTCAGGCAACCACGTATTGTTGATGCCCCTCGTACTTATCTTTTGAAACCCAATTAACCGTTCTGCTTTGAACGAGCAACAGAATTTCTCCTACAGGTGGGTCGGGCGCGCATTCTGGCGCGGGGTTGTGCGCTAGATAATGTGTTGATCCTGGTTAGGGACTCGTGCAAGCGGTGCCGCGTGGGGCGCTTTGAAGATGCGGGGTTTGTGTTCTCGCCCTCTTCACTCGATTCTTTGACATAAGAGGCTGTCTTCCCCGTCGTAACGCACAATCCGAAACGCGTTCAACAACATGAAATGGAAAGTATCGAACCTGCGTTTTCTTGTACCAACGCAAACGTGAGTCGCCACCTGCGAGCTACGTATCTTCATCGTCGTTGCCGAGCGGCGGCAGGTGTTGTTTGATCAGTTGCTCAAGCTGCGGCGCATTAGCGCCCTCTACGTCCGCGATGTGCTTTCGGTCCTGCAAATCAAGCGACCAAAGTTGATGTTACTCCCCCAACCTACCGAGCAACTACGTTTAGTAAGCGCAGCGCCCGAACCTTGAAAAGCAAGAACCTTGGCTTGCAACTGCCGTTGTCCTCGACACCATCGACGTGCAGGTTAACGTTGAGCTGCAGCAGAGTGCCGTTAGTAGTGATCCGTGTGCTCTGCTATCACATTTGATACCGATGCAAACATGAGTCGGCGCTCGGCGCCGTCGATATCCGTGGTCAGGCGCTTGTACGTCGGTTCGACGATCTTGCACGGACCGCACCATTCCTTGTGCACATCGACAACTACAACGTTCACGGGCGGTGGCGATGAGCACTGGCTTGCGGTACACACACCGGTAAGCGCATACCGACGAGCTTCTTCTCGCTGCACTCGAGCACTTGCATCCAGTGCTCCACGTCGCGGATCTTCGTCACCAGCTCCATTGTCGAGCCGCCTTTTCGTTTACCGATATGAACACCTGGGGAAGCTGTGTGGTTGCTTTCAACCCCAAAATATACAGCTCCATACTTTGGCAGCCGGGAGCTGAGTGCCTGCGCTTCGTGCGCTAGCTGCCAGCGGCGCTGGCAACGCCTCCGCTTCCATCGCTCAGTTTGCCATTTGCTCGCTCAAGCCCAAGTCTGAGCTCCGACTCCAGCGCAATGCACGGCGTGTGCATCTGGCGACGAAGAGGCCAGAGGCCATGCTGTCAGAGGTCCCCTCGAGCCCGTTCTTGAGGCGGGGCCTTCTGTGTCGGTGGCTTCCCCAGTGTCGTATGCAGCTCTGCGATCAATTGACCCCTCTCAACTCCCAAGGCAGGAAGAAAATCAAGCACAAGCGTCTTCGCGATGGCGTACCAGCTGCAGAAACAGTTAACTTATGGTACAGTTGTCATGACGAAGGCTTTTCCTCCGGCGTGGCGCCTTGAGCAACGACAAGTGTCCTGTATGTGCCTGCGCGTGGCACCGGGATAGCCGGTGGTCTCCGGCATGAACCTGCTGATGATGGAGGAAGGGAGTAGCAACTAGCACGTCCCGGAGAGCGGTGGTAAAGGGGTTAAATATAACTTGCTAATAATCTACATTCTTGCTTCGCGAGTTCATAAGTAGCAGGAGGAGCTCAGTTTCAAGACTGCGCAGCTTCGTTGTCGTGCTTCCTTCGATCGGGAGACGTTGCTGCGCAGACTCGCAGCCAGAGGCTGAAGTTAGTCGCTCCGATAGAACTGCCAGGCAAACCATCACTTGGGCTTGCTGCAGCCGGAAACACACACAGATAAGGTGTCTGGAGTGGAGCAGCGGCGACCAACTTAAATGGAGTCGTTCTCGGGGACGTTGAGGCAGCCATAGAAGCTCTTGAGCAGCTTGGTGATCTTGCAGCCCTGCTTCTCGCATCGCGCCGAAACCACCGGCGGGCACTTGCACAGCGCCTCCTCGAGCTCGAGCAGGAAGGCGTTGAGGAAGAGCACGCGCTCGCGCACGACGTTCTTGGAGTTCTTGCCCAGGAAACGCCCCTGCATGACCGGGAACTCCGTGTCGAGGAAGACGCGCTCGAGACACGAGGCCAGCAGGCAGCCCTTGTCACCTCCGCAGCACGCCGAGTGCTCCTGGAAGTGGCGGCGGGCCAGCTGCTGCAGCTGCAAGAAGGCCGAGAACCGGCGGTACACGAGGTCCTCGCCGCCGTAGCGGTCGGTCTGCACGCGGATGGCGTAGTCGGTGTGGCCCGCCACCTTGCGGGTGTCCACGATCGTGCAGCGCACGTCCGAGAGGGCGATGTCGGCAGCGGTAAGCGAGCTGGGCGGCAGCATGGTTGTGGGGGTGAGGTGGTTCGAGTCTCGGGCTGCAGAATGGGAAATGAACATCCCGGTGAACGCGTCGCGCGCTTGTCGAGGTTGATTTAACCTCCAGCGAGCGGTTGGGGCTGCTGCTCCTTTTGGCTGGCCACGCACGCGACAAGGGCGTTGCTGCACCCCAGCAGAGACCGAGCTCCGATCGATCGCTCGTCAATTGACCTGTCGTTGCGCTGGGCGCGCCAGGCACGCCAGCACGGGAGTTCGGCACAGACGGTTTTCGGTCAAATGGCTCAGCAAGAAGGCGAGTGAGCAAGGCTGGCAAGCACGGCGGTTGCGGAGCTGCTGTAGGCAGGGCTGCTCTTGCGGGCACCTGCAGTGCGCCAGTGCTTGCCACCCGAAGAAGCGATGCAGCGACGCCATCGTTCTTACCTCCCGCCTGGCATGGCCCGCGCTGGCAAACCAAGCTCCGGTGGGACCAAGCGATCGCTTGCATCCAGCGATCGCGCGGTCCAGCTTCGACGGCCATCGATGCTGAAAGGCAACTTGCTGGCCGGTCGGTTTCGACTTTTTGGCGTTGCTTCAGTTTGTGTGTCAAACCTAGCAAGGCTCGCGTCAAGTATGACACGTCCGATGTCTCCGAGGCGGAGCCGGTCAAAGCTGCCGATACACGACTGCATGCGCCAGTGCCGCGAGTCGAACACCGGATCGGGCGAGCTGGCTTTCGTCGGGGCATCGGCATCACGACTGGCGCGCGCAAAGCGTTGGCCTGCTCCTCTAGCGCCACCTGGACTCTGGCTATGATCATAGGAAGAGGCAGCCTCTTCCAGCCCAGGCTGGGCGCCGATATCGATCTGAGCGGGGGTTGGCCCGGCAACAGCTTTGTGCAGGTGTAAGCGGTCTAGCTAACGTTAGCACATTCCTGGGGGCAAAGGGGGTCCGCTTGTCAGCCGTCTCGACGGTGTTGCTAACTAGCACGCGCTTTTAAAGCAAGCACAGCGCGTTACACTGTGCTCCGTCAGATGCCTCCGCCAGCACCGAGATCATTTTCGGGCTTTGTCACGGAATCGGAGCACGTCGCCCCAATGCCTTGCGCGTTAGTCCGCTGGTCTTTGGACACCATGGGAGGCATACAAGCCCAACTCGAGCTGTTCCATCCTCGTAAAGCAGTTTTGCAGCGTTGAAGACTCCTGCTTTGGCAACGTGTGTGCCGACATGCAGCTTGCGTAGACCATCCTTCGCGAACGGAGCAGTTGAGCGCGAGGTTCTTCCCGTTGCTTCCAGAAGCAGCGTGTAGTAGTTCCACACCAAGATGTCGAGACCCTCGACGTGCCACTCGGGCCCAGGCACTTGTTTGTGACTTTCGTTGGTGTCAGGGACGCGACGCGCGCCACCACTTGCCTTCTTCTCCTTCGGGTATCGAGTATCCATGGCGACGGCGGCTTCGCCCGATGCGCCTGACATGGACGACTGCCTCGGGTAATACCAACCACTAGCTGCCTTGTCCTTTCACACGCAGGGCTTAAGCAACGCCTCTCCTGTGCAGCTGCCGGATCACGGGGTCTCTAACTCTGCTGGGCGTTGCCACATACTTCCTCAACGAGGTGCGCCAAGGTCGGGCTCGATACTGAACGCTGGCTGTCTAACAATCGTCTGCGTGCCTCAGCGCTCGAAGGTGCCCCGCCGAGACCTCGGACAGCGCCGCTGGCTGCTCGCCTGTGCCGGCACTTTCGCGGTTGCGGGCGCCTGGCGAGCTACGACGCACTTGTTCGAGACCCCCAAGAAGACGGCAGCCCCAGCGAAAGCGGAGGACTCGACGTGACATGAGGCGCAGGCGTGGCTCGCCTGCGCGAGCTGCAACCGCATGGCGGGCGTGTGGTTCGGTCAGCACGATCAGCAGAAGACGAAGCGCGGCGCCGCCGGCGCCGACAACTAAATAGGCGTCCATATTTTTTTATGCTGGTTGTTGTTCGCCTCTCCTTGTCTCGCCCAGGCGGAGGAGCCTATGGTACAGCTCATGCAAAAGCCCAAAACATGCAGAGGTGGGGGAAACAGCCCCGACGCCCTCATCCACCTCACGAACTCGACTTGCACCGCGCCCGGCCGGTTGGTTGTCTTCACAAATGGTCATATCCACAACATCGCAATCCTGCCACGCAGAGCAAGCCGTGCAACCGAATACACCTGCAGGTTCAACTGTGCGAGCAAGTAAGCGGACGCACCGAGGCTTTTGCGTGCCAGAAGAGTCGCTTCACCGTACGCTAGCCTGGGAATGCGATGGGCTTCACGAGAGCGGCAGCAGACTGCAGTGCAAGTTTGCGGGCCGGTGCATGCTGTCGTGGATCATGGACACAGACACGAAAACCTGGACAAAACACAACATGGAATACAATCCGTTAGAGTGACTGATAATGAAAAGCCCCCAATGGCGTTCTCAGCAAGCAAACCTTGCGATCGCCGGTGCTGGAAAAGTGCCACATCATCTTGCTCTGGGCCGACGCCATCTCGCACGAAGTGATCTTGTTCACAAGGGTGTACATCTTGGGCGCGTCCAGTGCCGTGCACATTGTGTACAAGCTGTGCAGCCGCAGCTCGTCAATATTTTTGCAGCAGAGCTCTAGGAAGAGCGCGTTGGCCTCCACAATGGTGCCATCCAACTTCGCCAGGAGGCTGGGCATGCTACTATTGGCGAATACATCGCGATACGAGGCGGACGAGCCCTCGATAGAACCAGCGCCGGAGCTTGAAGTGCCGTTGCCGGCCCCGCCATACATGCTGTCCATGTCCAGAGGATATGAAGTGGGGGCTGCATCCCAGGTATGGACAGCGCCGGCACGGGGACGGCATGCTATCGATCATGAACACTTGGCCCTTGCTGTCCACGTGACTGGGTGCTGGTGCAGTGATAGAGAGTCGGCCATTGCCATCGCCGCAGGGAGACGGAATGTGATGACGCACTACGCCGCCGTTCGGGTGAGCTGACGGGTGTTGCATGTGATGTGACATCTGCGGATGGCCTCCAGAGACCCCTCCGGGCATTTGGCTGCGTTCGAGGTTGTTGATGTACTCGAGCGTGGCCTGCAGCACGCTGTACTTGTCCTTCTTGGAGGACGAGTAGCCCGCCGCCTCCAGCTTGCTGCGGAGGATGTCAAACTGGTTGCTGATGCGCAAGATGCGCCTCTGCTCGCGCAGGTTGTGACGCTGCTTCTTGCTCAGGTCTCCTCCACTGGACGAGTACCCTCCGGGGTCATGGGGGTCATGGGATACGGACTCTCGCACGAGGTGGAGTCGCCGCTGCAAGAGAGATGACGGATCCACACATGCACACACACACATTAACGTCAGCATCAGGAACAACCGTAGCAACAAGATAGAAAAGAGTTGTGCGAATGACTGACCCATTGGTCGAAAGGCCGGAGTTGAGCGGGTTCTGGTCGATCAGATTGAGCTTGATGTGCATGGGGAACTGCGGCTGCTCCACCTTGGGGGAGATGGTGCTGTAGGCGATCTCCAGACCGGAGGCGTCCTGCAGCGGCGGGCGTCCGCTGGCGACGGAGGACGAGGAGGCGCCGTTGGAGCTGGGGGCGACAGCCACCGACGTGGCGTCGCTCTCCGTGGGGAGTCGCGCTGCTGGTGAGAGGCCATGGCGACTTGCGTGGCGGAGACGGTGGCTCGAGGGGGCGGACGCGCCGACGTAGACGGCCGGCGCAGCTGCGGGGGCGGAACGCGGAAAGCGAGGTGGTGGAAGCGCCTGCTGCTTCGCTTCGGGAAGTGCGCTTAGTTGAGGTCGGGAGAGAGGCTTCTCGTCCTCAACTAATCGCGCTGTTTGAGGATTGGGCCAACCTGGGCCGAGAAGCTCGCCCGCGATGCGAGATGCAACGCGTCGGCTTGTGCTCGCCATTCGAGGGGCAAACGCCTCCGATGCATTCGTGCCGTGCGCGACGCCGCAAGGCTTCATGGATTGCTCCGAGACGCCCCCGCGACGCCTGCTTGCATGGACGAGCAGAGGGAAATCAGACGCAAAACCACCTCAAGCAGGCAAGCACAGGATTTGAGTCCCGACGACTGATTTTCGCCGGCGAGTTTCACGCTGCCGCTGGCCCCACACGTGGACTGCTGTGTCGGGGCAGGATGGGATCGACGGCGTTGTTGCCGCTGCTGGGCGAGAAACACTCGGCAGCCGAGGACAGCTCATGCCGGGGAAGTGCAGCTGTAGGATAACGGCGGCCAGCTCCTCCGCCACCATTTGCAGCGCCGATCTCGGACGCACCAAAGCGCAATCTCTCCTGGTAATCATGGATATCTGCCGCTAGACGGAGCTGCTTCCAGCAGTAGCTCTTTGTCACCGCCTCTTTCTTAAGTGTTCCCTATCAACGTGCTTTCTCGAGGCGAAACAACATCGGCCTCCTCGGCGTCTGCAAGCTGGTGGTGACGTCGGAGCCCATGTCCAACAACAGCACTTCAAAAATGTACATGCATAGAGAGCCTAGTACAAGCAGCCTCCATCGTCGGAAGAGCTACTTTGGCCCAGCTCGTGGTCTTGCAGGTGTTGAGCAGTAGCAAAGGCAGAGGCAGAATATGCCTTAGCAGACTGGGCTTGGCGGAAACGGGCTTGCTCTTGACGACGGCCACGGCCTTGGTCTTGGTTGCTACACTCGCAACAGCCTTGGTTGCTGGATTTGCTGCAGTCTTGGTGGTCTCAGCCTATGTGAACTCAACGTATATTAGCCTTCTTCCTCCTCCTCCTCCTCCTCTGCATCCTCTTCGTCTGTTGCTTCACCACGCGAGCATTGAAGGAACCGGCGAACCCAGGAATCGGAGGCGACGAAGGTCTCCTGCCTGGGAAACATACTCTTGGCTAAGTCGCTGACATTTTGGTAGATGAACCGGGCGCCTCCACCTGCGGCGTTTTGCCTCTGCATTTGCTCGTCGAGGGCCTCTCGCAGCTGCTGTTCTTGCTGTTGAGTCAGCAGCGGTGTACAACCACCCCCACGCAGCCGCTTACTGCCGCGTGGCGCCTTCAGAATCTCGTCCTTCTTCTTCCACCACTTGTAGTAGGTCGTAGGCGCGTACTTCCACTCCGTGAAGTGCTTCACCTCCCGTTGGTCACGCCACCGTTCGCTGCGATCCACTTGACCGCAATCACCCTGTCTTCCATGGGGGCATCTTTCCGCTTCTTCGACTCGGCAATAGGGGAGCAGCGGCGACGGGCGGTAGTTGCCCCTCTTGGCATACATGGCGGCGATCGAGCTAGACAAGGCAGTCGCAGCGGCATATACGCGCTCCCCTTTTCAATCTGCTCCTGAGTTAGCCCAGCCTCGTGGTTGCGGAACATGATCATCTGGGCAAGGCCTTGGCTGTGCAAGATCATTGTCGAAGCGCTGACTGGTGGGGGTCTTGGGTCCTGCACACATACCACGGGTTAGTTAGTAGATCAAAATCGCTGGCATGTGTACGTACGCGCTCGTTAACGTAGTCTCTGTAAGCGGTCAGCATGATCTGCATCGCCAGTCGCTCTTGCAGTGGGAAGTACTTCACCATTTCGTGGTGAGGTCTGTCTCTCACCGTGAAGTACCAGTGCACACCCTGTGCTCGGCCAGTGCGAACGCCCGCCTTTCGATCATTCTGCGCTCAGGACTCGCCATCCCGGGCAAAAGAGCAGCCAACGTCTAACAACTCCCCAGAACGCCTCCCAAGAAAGCCGTACTCATAAGCAAGCCCGGCGATTCTTCCCTTGTAGCTCTCGCACTCGTTGATCTTGCCGCCCAATCTCCCAGTGGGGGCTATTTCATTGATCCGCCGCGCCTCCTCCAGTATATAGGCCAGGTCCGTCACGTGCAGACCCATTTCTTCCAAGCGTTGCTCTATCAGTCCTTCTCCGTAGGTGCAGACTTCAATCATGTAGAGGCACTCGGTCAAAGCGTAGTTGTCCGAGGTGTTGTCGAGGCCGTCGGGCAGTTTAGGGATCTCTCGATCTCGCTGAGCTTGACACCGCTACTTGCTTCTGGGTCGCACCCGCAGCTTTGGGTTCGCACCTCTGAGCTGTAGCTGGGTCCATCTACTGCATCACACATGGCCAGCTAGGGAGCGTAGTGTAAGCCAGCCTTATCTTCTTTTCAATCTCAGTTCTAAACTTACCAAGTCGAGCTCAAGTAGTTTGGCAAGCTCGTCTCGGGTTGTCGACAAACTTTTGAGCTTTTTATTCAGCGCTTACGAGAAGCGCTGAACGCGGCAGACGTGCATGAGCTTCGCCGTCACCAAGTAAGCGTTGAGATTGAAGGGGGGCTTCACGTTGATCTCCTCCAATCCGGTCGCCTTGCTCCACGTCCGGTACAGAAGTCCATCGTCGGTGACCATGGCGTCCACAGAGCACGGCCTTCCGTTAGTCCGGGCTAGATCCGCCACGAAGGTCAGGTCGACAAAGGGCTCCAAGTGGTCGTAGTCGATGCGGCGCGCTGGAATGCCCTTCGCCGTGAGCACCATGGGCGGAAGTTGGCAGGTTCCTGCGTCGTCACCACGCAGCCCCCCACCCACCCACCCACCCATCCTGCGCTTCGGTCGTCGCCACCGCGTCGTCGCCGCCACCCTCTTTCTGGCGCGCCGGGCGTCCTTCGCCACCACATCCGCTCCGGCGGTCGATCCATTTCCAGCGCGGGGGCGTACTTAACCGTGCATCATGTTTGACGCACCATGCCGCTGAAGCAGGGCATCTACGATGCAATGGCAATTTAAGCGTGGCATCACAGAAGAGGCTTTAAAAGTTGCGATCAATAATGAAAACCTGGACGTGGTGAAGTGGATGCTTGCACAACAGATTGTGGGGGCGCGTCTAGCATTTGATGTGAGCGCTTCGCGGTATGTGTCTACAATTTCTATTGGTGTGGCATTTGGGCTCGCTTGGACTCGGACGATTGAACTGTTCGGAAACCCTCGGACTGCTATGGCCGCTACAGCGAGGAATGGGCATTTACCTGTGGTGGTTTTCTTGCACGAACTAGCGCACAGCGGTGTCCACCAAAAGCGAAAAAGAGGCGAAATGTTGCCTGACAGTGGTCTGACGTGCACCGCAGCAGCGGTGGATCAAGCAGCCATCAACAACCATCTCGTCTAGTGGCTCCACAGCAACAGAGATGAAGGCTGTACAACAGAGGCTATGGTTGCTACAGCTGGAAATGGTCACTTGGAAATAGTGCAGTGGCTTAACAAAAATCGCTCGGAAGGCTGCACGACACATGCAATGGACACGGCAGCTTTGCGAGAGCATTTCGAAATCGTCCAGTATTTACATGAGTATTGCGACGCAGTCTGTACAACAGATGTCATGGATAATGCAGCATTATCAGGACACTGGCAAGTTGTTGAGTTTGTGCAGTAGAATTCAACCGTCTCAAGACGACCAGCGCTTGAGAAATTAATGCTTTTCAACATGGATTTGGCAGTAAATTGTGGCGGCAGCCTAATAAAGAGCAGGTCGGAGTTCAGCTTTACTCAAACAGGGCGGGCTGGTGGAATGCTGAGTTGACGATACAATATTTGATTTATCATTTCTTCAAACGGAGCAACATGAATGAGCCCGTTCTGCTGCTGCTAGATGACTTCTCGGGTCACTGGCGCGAAGACGTCAAAATATCTGCACGCCTTCTTAATGTGGAGCTGATGCTAGTACCGCCAGGCTACACGTGTTCGTGCCAACCCGCCGATATTTCATTGAATAAACCATTGGAAGATTTTATGCGGAAGGATTGGGTACAATACATGATTTAGCAATAGTACAGCAAGTCTCCCGTTCAAGATGAAGGGTCCAACACGACCGGAGCTTATTTCGTGGACGAAGGCAGCGTGGGCTTCGCGGACGCCTTTTGTTATTGTCAGTGGCTTTGAAAAAGCATAGATTATAACCCGACAATAAGAACTGCGTCAGACTTCTGCTGTTCACCAGCAACTGCTGGATGCGGAGCCAGATTGGGAGCTTTTTAATTGTCTGCTTGTAGAGGTGCCTGTGGCGCGGCACCCCATCGACTCCAGCAAAGACATTGAATCTTTAGAGGGTCGGCTAGATGCTGAAGACAGCGCTGAGTCGGAGGAGAAATAAGCTATGCTACATCTATGCACTTTTAGTTAGAGACGTGTCGGTACCTGTACAGCAGAGGTCTCAATTTGCAGAGATAGGTAGCCTAGCTCACAACAGGTCTATCGGTAGCTTCATCCGGGCAACCCACCCCACCCGGGATGATCTTTGCATAGATATCGGGTATCCCCGCCCACCCCAGTACTACAAGTTAGAATCGTGTCATGTTGTAGTATATTGTGCGCTATTTAAGCAGATCAATGTTTGAGCGTACTACCATGGTGTCATTCACCACTGCGGGCTTGAGGCGATTTCTGTGCTTTGTTAGCGTGTTACCCGCGCTAGAGAAATTGCTTTCAGATACAGCACTTGAAGCTGGTACGCATAGGATGGAGCGAGCCACCTTAGCTAGCACTAGAAAAGAACGACTGCCAGTGTCGCACCACCAAAGTAACAAGTCAAAGCCATCCTCGTCCTCCTTTTCGTCTTCACTCTCCAGTCGAAAATCGAGGAACTGCTCGAACTCCTGTTCTTCAGCTGTAGGTAGGGATCTACCTTCGGAGATACTATCGTCACTTTCGTCAGATGAGCATATTGCTGCATCGCGTCTTATAGATCGAGCTTGCTACTGCTTGCTTCGTTTTCGTTTTCTTTTGTTTTTTTGCGCTGTGTATCCTTTGTCGACTGGATACGAGCACCTCGCTCTTATGACGACGGAAGCAACTTCATGTACGCAAGCAGACCCACCTTCGCACGCTCAATATCCTCATCTGAATCTCTAAACTTGCCGAGGCTGTGCTTTTCGCGAGAATCCAGCGATGTAGCAATATAATGGCACTGATACAACGTCCATTTGGAAAATGCGTGATTCTTCAGGAGTACCTTGATGGTAGTGACTGTTTCGCTATCACGGGGTATTACTTCAGTGGATGCGTGATAGTCGTTTTCATCGGAACCATCGTCGGTGTCACCGTCAAGACGAATGTCTTCTAGCTGCGGTCTGAGGTGTTGTAGGAGGTTGTATCGCTCGTTCACGACCAGGTGAAGCGTAGGAGTTTTCCAGCATTCCAATCGCAGTGTGGCATACTGAAAAGGCTTCAGAAAGCGAAAGATCTCAAGCAGAAGGGTCTTGTCGACGCAAGTGACCAGACTAACCTTGCCTTTTGGGATCAGAAGTTCCACCAGCTGATCATACGAAGCTCCAACACTCTCAAAGGCGACTAGCATTGAATTCCAGCGTACTGTTTTCTTGTTTGAGTGTCGTTGTCAGCTCCTTGTTCAATTTGGCTTGTTTGATGTACTTCACGAGCTTTTGCAGGATTTGATGAGACCAAAAAGCTGTGGAGCTTCATCAAAAAAGCGATAAAACGGCTTTGACTTTATTCCACCCACTATCTTTGTAGTTTTGCTGAAGATTGTCGAAACTATCGTGGCGGTCTTGTGATCAGCACATGGTAGCCACTTGTAAAACGATGGAATGCCTTCCGATCCACACAGATTCGATCCGCTATTAGTGACCACAACACATTGGGACGGATCTGCGATACCATAAGACAGCAAACACGCAGAAAAAGCTGCAGCAAAACCGGCGCCGTGTGCGTCTTCTCATGCACTTCTTTGACTTGAAGTGTTCGCGACTTTAAAGCAAAGTCACTAGATACATAGTGAATAGTCATTGACATGAAAGAGCGACTTTGAACTGAGTCCGTCCAAAGATCCATTGTAAAACCAGCTCCAACATCATCCTGCATCTGGAAAGAGCGGATTTCCTTCAGCTTGGCGCGGATCGTGTTTGCATCGTCTTCTATCCGTTGTTTGACAGTGTTTGCGCAAGGAAGATAATTAGCAAGGTCGTCTCGATCGCAAACCCGCATTAAACGCAGCCGCAATAATGTTCTTAAATCCATCTCCGTCAACAATAGAAAATGGTCGGAGGTCTGTGCAGCACATTTTGGGAATTTGTTGCACCATGATCTTCTTGTCAGATACATGTACGCGTTGGTGGGTCAAGAAAGTCTTGATAATACCGCAGTCGGGTTCCTGGAATGGTGAACTACACGAATTGTAGTGGTTTTTCAAAGTGGTAGTACCATTCTGAGAACTATAGGCATTTACGGAGTAGCATCCGATGCACACTATGAAGCCAGAGTTGTGCGCTCTGAACTCGAGACCTGAACGTTTTTCGTGCACGTGCTGGAATTTAGTCCAGCATAGCGCCTTTGAAGCCCCATGTTCTCGGAGGGTCAGTAGTAGGCTTCGCAGACGCAGTGACTGTCGTTCGAATAGCGGATTTCAGCTCATGCATGGGGAGGTTTCGCATTTCATCAAGTTTTTCCTTCACAGCTGCGGTGCTGAGATCGTCGTCTTCCATTCGGCTGAGACTTCGTTGCTTGCACCTGTGTAGCTCCGCCAAAGATATCTATTCTGAGTGTTGCCCGGCCAACCGCTAACCGGCGCCCGGTAGTCTTTAAACCACTCGGGTGCCCTCACCCGCCCGAAAATAGTATTGACAGTCACCGTACGGGTGAGGGTATGCCGGGTGGCCTTCCTCGGCCACCAACTGCGACCTCTGCTGTCCAGCTCTCGAACATTTTACAAGTTTAAGAGTTGAGGTCTGAATTAGGAGGTCTCAAATACGGTACTCAAACATACTTTCCAACCGTGAAAACCACTAATGTAGTATTGCCCCAATGCGGGGGAGGGGCGAAATTCCTCCAAAAACTGGGTGGGGTATCTCCCAAGTTGTAAGCAAGAAAAGTGCGCAAATGTGAGCCAAAACGAGTGGGGGTCTCAGATTCAAATTTCGTCCTTAGATCAGGAAAACACTGTACTACCTCGGGAGGAAGCCCTCCCATCGATGCAGAAGAAGGAGAGGACGGCGCGCGCTATGGCGACAGCTACGCTGCATTTCCCCTCCACCGCGCTCGAATGTATTAATGTGCACGTTCCTCTTCCCTTCCGAATACCTAGCATAGACTGATTCGGTGTAGATATCGCTACAACACGTGCCAGCGTTGCTTTTCCATTGATGCGTATAGCTGCTCTAGAATACCCCCATTTTGCGCTCCTACGTTCATATAAATTGCACCGAAGGCGCCCAGGCTGAAGTGTTTGCTCGTACCTACATGTACATGCTCGCGCGGGCGGCAGGGACGCTATCTGGGGCGAGATTCGCCTTCCACGGCGGAGCATGCGCACCATGCAGGTGCCGGTAGCATCGATCATTTTCTTGGCGTCGAACTTGAACTTCGAAATGAGCTGCTTATTTTGACAGTGAGCAGAAATTTTCCCAAAACGTGAGCAGAGGTAATTGTTTTGCTCGTGATTCCCGCACTTGGCTGAAAGCATGTATTCACGGTCCTAGTTCGCAGCGCCCGTAGCGCTCGCTACGTCTAGCCGACTATATTGTGTCTAAACACGAAAACAATCTATCGTAGCTCTCACACTGTCGGGTTGAACCGGATCGGTGCAAGTCGAGATGCAGGAGTGTTGGTTTCTTGCAGTAAGACGTCCATGGTCGGCAAAAGAGCAACTTGGCTGCTTGTCTGCTGCGACAGCTCGAATGCACTGGGGTAGCGCCGCGATCCATTCACTTAGCATGGTACCCTTCGACCCACGAGCTAGCCTGACGATCGCAATCCACCGCTTCGTTTATCCAGCAGCGTTCGATCCTGCGCTTCCAAATGTCGAGCCACACGGAATCGATGTAGGCGGCTTCTGTAGGAAAAGTTTCTTGAGCTCGATCCGCCAGCTCGGTCTCTGTTTGAGGGGGCACATGGAAGCGTTCTCCTGATGAGACCTTTTCATTACTAGAGCGTATCCTCTTCCTCGAGCAAACGAGTTCACTGCTAGTTGGGTATCTCGCGTGTAGCGAAAGTCGATTCGGGATGCACGTCAATCTGCCACACAGTAGGGCCTGCCATCGATTGGCAAAGACGGAGGTTTGTTGCAGAACGAGGAGGTGCACTGAAGGCATGACGAGGGATTTCCAAACGAAGCAAGATCAGTTGCGAAACCATTGGATTTACAAGAGAGCGCACCAACAACTTCGATGTTGGAATAGCTCTAAATGTGTGGCACGTGGCATGGTGTTGATATCAGCTCCCTGCTCGAGGAGCCGGGATTCTTGCGGACGCGCCAAAATCGAAGATATGCGCCTCGAAAAGGAGCAGACACCGTCAAGTGCGCCAGCTCAGTCACCGGTAAATTGTCGACGCCTCCTGGCTACTGGGCTACTGGGCGCTGGCGATATGCGTGCACTCGCGCTGATTTCCCAAGAGACCCCGTGGCCAGCAAGAGGTTTGCCGGAAAACGCGGGCCGTTGGCTGCCGCTAGCGGGGGCGGGGCCTTCGCCGCTCTGGGTGCAGAGGCGCCAGACTGCAACGACGACGGGCGCAGCGCGGGGATTCATGTGATGGTCCACCGTCGTGCGGATTCGTTGCACGAATGTATCGCCTGAGCACAGAACGCGGCTCCGCTCTGGAGTGCAGCAAAGGCTTGCTCCGGGGCGCTTGGTGCAGCCTGCGCTTCAACCGCACGCCGACGTCACATTGTCAGTGACGTCGACGGGCTCTATTTTTCGAATGAGCCAATCAAACGCCATCAAAGGACGTTCGAAAAATCGGTGCTGGAGCCGGCGATCGCACGGCCGGAGCGGCCACTTCGACCCGCGCAGCTCCGCGCGCGGCCTCTTTCTGCCCCGAACTGGCCGTCGCCAGCGCCCGTCGGCCGCGCGTAGCGGCACTTCGCACTCGGCGGTGCTCGGCAGAAGGAATCCCCGCGCACGCGCACGCCGCTCCCAGCTCGGTGGCCAGCTCCAGCGCTGACCTGTTGCCTTCCGCGGAGCCCCCGCCCCCAGTGCTTCGCCCTGCGCGCTCTGCTCGACCCCCCGCCGCCTGCCCCGACCTCACTCCCGTCTTCGCCGCATGCACGCCACGAGCTCCAGCACGCAGAGCGGAGGCAGCCCCGTCACGGAGGACGAAGAGTCCATGTCGCCCTTCTCCTCGCCTTCCTCCGCCTCCACCAACGGCGCCAGCTTCGCGCAGCTGCTGCAGCGCGCCGCCCAGCGCGGAGACGCCAAGCAGATCGCCAAGCTCGTGCAGACTGCGCGCACCAGCGCCTCCTCGCCGTCCTCCAGCATCGACCTCGCCAAGCGCTCGTCCTCCTCGTCCTCGTCGGATGCTTGGCTCGACGCCGCAGACGAGGACGGCTTCACGGCGTTGCACCTCGCCTGCGTGGGCGGCCATGACGGCGCCGTAGAGGAACTGCTGCGCGCCGGCGCCCGGATGGAGGTCGCCACGCCCGAGGGCTTCACGGCGCTCATGTTCGCGGCCTGGTCCGGGGCGCTCTCGCTCGTGCAGACCTTGGTGTCGCACGGGGCGGACGTGCAGGCTCGCGACGTGGATGGCAACGACGCCGCCTTCATCGCCGAGATGAACGACCACGCGCCGGTGGCCAGGTACCTGCACCAGCAGATGGAGAACGCGGAGGAACCGCAGGGCTCGTCTTCCTCCAAGAAAGAGAGCGGCGGCGGCTTCAAGTCCATCGAGAGCTCTCCGATCAAGTCGGTGCACTCCAGCAGCTCCAGCGCCTCCACCGGGTCCGAGGAAAGCGCCATCGACAGCGGAAGCAGCTCGTCGACATGCTCGTCGCCCGAGCAACTCGCCGGGAAAGCTCTGCTCACCGAGGACTCGAGTCCCTCGGGGATACCGTCGACGGCGCCACCCCATTGCACGTTGCGGCTATGCACGGTCAATTGGAGACCGTGAAGGTGCTGCTGGCTCGCGGTGCGAGCCTGTCGGCTGCGCTCCCGGGCGGCGCCACGGGGTTGCACCTGGCCTCGGCGTCGGGCTTCTCGGACGTCGTCTCCTTCTTGCTTGACCAGGGCCTTCCTGTGGACGAGTCCACGGCTGCAGGCACCACCCCGCTGCACGAAGCTGCGTTCCAGGGGCACGTAGAGGTGGCCAGACTGCTGCTCGAGCGCGGCGCCAATGTCGATGCGGCCACCGAGCGCGGCACCACGCCTCTGCATCGCGCAGCGGAGAATGGCCACGTGCAGATCGCAGAGCTGCTCATCGCGCACGGGGCTCACATCGATGCTGTCACGACCGACTATCTGGCAGCGGCTGGAGGGACGGAGGCGTCGGGGATCGATCGCGCCGCCGGCGTCGCCGAAGGCACCGGAAATCGGTAGCCGTGGAGACCGAGAACCACCCCCATCGAGGAGTCCCCCGAACGCGAGCCGCGGACACTCGACGAGCTGGAGAAGGAAGCGTCTACGTGCCGGTCGAGCCAGGTTGCGCTATGCCTTGCCGCCAAGAACGGTCACCTTGACATGGTGCAGTATCTCCTCACACGCGGCGCGGCCAGCTCGACCGAGCTCGGGGCGCTGGAAGCATCCCGACACCCGATTATGCTGGCAGCTCGACGCGGCCATTTGGAGATCGTGCGCGTCTTGCTGGCCCGCGACGAGTGCGCGACGAGTTTACCAGACGCGGCCTCGCGCGTGTTATGCTGTGCCGCGGAGCATGGCTACCTACAGATGGTGGAGCACGCGTTGGCTCGCGGTGCTGACATTGAGGCCGTCGGTGGCAAGAAGCAAGCAACGCCGCTGGTGCTCGCGGCGCGCCAGGGCCACCTATCCGTCGTGCTGCACCTCCTTTGGGGTGGGGCGAACCTGGAGGCCGCCACGGCCACTACCGGCTACACAGCTCTGCACTACGCTGCCAAGCACGGGCACCTGACGATTGTCAACAGTTTGCTGCTCAACGGTGCTGATGTTGACGCTGTCTGCACCCACCGCCAGTCGTCTCCGCTTCATCTGGCAGCCGAGTCGGGCCACGGGGACGTTGTGCGCTGCCTGTTGTCGTTCGATGCCAATGTCGACGCGGAGAAAGGCCCAGGGACTATGACGGCGCTGCACATTGCAGCGGAGCGAGGCCACGCAGGAGTAGCGCGCGAGCTTTTAGCTCACGGGGCGCACCTTGAAGCGCGAGCGCAAAACGACCTGCGCGCACTGTTCATCTCGGCCTACTGTGGCCACAAAGACGTCGTTGAGCTGCTTCTGGACCACGGAGCCGAGATGGAAGCTACATCGGGCGCCAACAAGACCACGCCTCTGCGTGGGGCCGTCTCGAAGCGCCGGACCGATGTCGTGGAGCTGCTGCTTGCGCGTGGGGCCGACGCCAACGCAAGACAGCCCACGGACGGCACCACAAGCCTGCACAGCGCGGCTGCCAACGACTTTGCGGACATCTTGAAGCTGTTGGTGGCAGCGGGCGCTGACCCTGACCGAGTGGACCGCGAGGGCCGCACCGCCATGGACTACGCTGCTTCCGACCCCATGCGTCTGCAGTTGCGTCTCGCGCTGCTGAAGGCTCACTGGCAGAAGCAAGACGACCAAAAGTGAGGTCACATCTCCACGCCACGCACACACATGTTAAGACATGTACTTGCAGGACGCTGCCCGCGCCACTGCTGAATTTCGGCTTCTCCGTTAGAGCTGTAACTTAACAAACAAACAAAAATGAATGACGTTTTACGCCATGGAGTGTGGAGCGGAGCGCACCGCAGGGTCGAATGCGCATCAAACGGCGCGAGCACCGTGGCCATCACGAAAGTTGACGGGCGAGCTGGTAAAGATCCCACGCTCCGAGGTAGCCAGCATCGAGCACTAGTGACCGGCGAGCAATGCTCGACTCTATCGAGACGCGCCGCGTTTATCCAAAAAAACACCGAAGCCGCCGACGCAGGAAGAAGCTGAATACCAGCCAGCCGAGGACGGTGTCGGCAAGGAAGCGCGCATTTTGACGTCCTCCTTCATGGCGAAATGTGCGCGGAGCTCTCTCGAAAGGAACGGCACTGATGCAGCTGATCAGCGCACCGTGCAAAGGATAGGGCGTGTATCCGTGCAAAGCATTACAAGCCCCCCACGTCGCGACCCACCTAGCGGCGGTACGTTACACCCGCCGCGGCTTGAGCGCACGGCTCATTCGTCACCCCGCCGTTGAGACTTCAGCTTGGAACGTGTCACACGGGAGCTCGTGACAGCTCCTTGCAGTGCTCGGCGGTCTGCTCGAGCTCTACACACTGCCCGCGGGCTATGCTCGTCCAGCTGGGAGCCTGCCGATCGCTGCCTGCCTGGTCCAGCGAGAGATACGCAGGCCGATGTCGCCGAGGACAGCGGATCCGTGAGCTCATTCCCAAACTTCCTACCTGCCAGCCCAAGCAGCTAGCTTTCTACTTCCGCCAGTACCCCGCCCGCCAAGAATGAAGTTCGCCGCTGTTGCCGCTGCCGCCGCGCTCGCCACGGTTGCCAACGCCGCCTCGTGCGATGTGACCTCGCTCGAGACCCTTCTGACCAGCTCGGACACGACCTCCTGCGCCACCGAGTCGGGCTACACGGTGACCTCGCTGGCCACCCCCACGGACGCCGAGATGGCCATCATGTGCACGAGCACGGCGTGCCAGTCGGTGCTCTCGCAGCTCGAGTCCCTGGCGCCCTCGGAGTGCACGCTGGGCACGTTCGCGCTGTACGCCGACCTCATCACCCCGCTGCAGCAGTACTGCTCGGGCGGCTCGACGGCCGGCTCGTCGGCCACGACCACGACTGTGGGCTCCACCGCTGGCTCGAGCACCACCGCCACGGTGACTGCCTCGTCCACGGGCTCGGCCGCCGCTACCACCACCACCACCTCGTCGACCACCTCGAGCGGTTCGTCCACCTCGACGACCACGTCCTCGGGCTCCGCCGCCTCGGCCTCGACCGCCGGCAGCAGTGGCGCCAGCATGGCTGCCGTGTCGGCTGGTGCCGTTGTCGCCGCCGTCGCCGCCGCTTTCTTCTAAGCGCTGCAGATCTATGAAGACCGGTTGTGGTTGTCCATGATATAACGATTATATAGTCTCCACCCCCACCCACCCTCCCTCCGCGGATTCGTTATCCTTGATGCAGCTTGTTGTTTTCCCTCTTGCGCTAACGCCTCGAGGAGCTATGCGCTCCCTGAAGGATGCGGTCGCCTTGAAGAAAGTCGGAGAGTGGTGGGGTCTTCGTGGCAACGATTCTTGCTGCCCGCAGTATCTCAACCTCAACCACGAGTTAATCTCTGCAGGCAACTTGCCCAGCTCTGATCGCGTCACGCGCCGATCAGATACTTGCCCAGTACTTGCGCTTCGAACAGTGAGTCTGCGCCAAAACCCACCACGTTTGTGTCCGCACCGCTGTACATGTATCCAAGCCGCCCGGTATGTCACGCCTCGACGAGCTGCAGACTGGGAGCAGTTTCTGCTGGTGGACCAGCCAGGCCGGCAGCGAATGCCCTCCGCGGGCACCGATATCGGTAGCGCGCGAGGTGTCTCGGGGCTCACTTTCCGATTTCCTCGTTGCCGATCAAGCACCGACCTCTCCACTCTCCAGTACTTCGCCCAATATGCAGTTCGCCACCATCGTTGCCGCCGCCGCGCTCGCCTCCGTCGCCAATGCCGCCTCGTGCGACGTGACCTCGCTAACCACCCTCCTCACCAACTCGGACACCAACACGTGCGCCACGGACTCGGGCTACACGGTGACCTCGCTGGCCACCCCCACGGAAGCCGAGATGGCAGTGTTCTGCACGAGCTCGGCCTGCCAGACCGTGCTCTCGCAGCTCAAGGAGCTGGCGCCCTCGGAGTGCACGCTGGGCACGTTCGCGCTGTACGCCGACCTGATCACCCCTATCGAGGAGTACTGTGCGAGCAGCTCGACCGCGGGATCGACTACTGCCGCCTCCACGACGAACTCCACGACGGCCGGCTCGGCCGCGGCCACCAACACCACCACTGCTACCAGCGCCCCTCTGCTGCCTCGGCTGCCTCGAGCGGATCGGTGGCCGCGGAAGTGACGACGACGGCGCCTTCTACGACGGCGCCCTCCACGACTTCGTCGAGCAGCTCTGCGGCCACACAGTCCTCGACTTCCGCTGCGTCGGCCTCTGCTTCTGCTTCGACCTCAGGCAGCAGCGGTGCCAGTATGGCCGCCGTGTCGGCCAGCGCTGTTCTGGCCGCGGTGGCGGCTGCTTTCTTCTAGGCCTATTGTTGATAAAGAAAATGATTCTCACACCTCTGATCGTGTCTTGCTCACGTGAACAAACGCGTTGGAGGCCTTGCTCGCCGTCATTACTGCTGCCACTGAGTGCTGACAGAACTAGCAACACTCCAGCACACCTCGACCTTCGACCTTCGACGAGAGCAGAAGCACCTTGCTTGCCGAAGTGCTTGATCGAACCTCGCGACCGATGGCTTTTTCACCCGCGACGAGCAGAGGACCTGGCCTCGTCTGCATCGCGCTCGCGTTGCATGCTACACTGGTCGGCAACAACTCTGAGGACACGCGCCTTGCGCGTGCGGGTCTCCAATAATGGACTCGGGCGCAAGACAAGACTCGGCAGCGGCACCGGCATCGGAGGGCGGTTGGTGCAGCCGCCACAACGTTCACTTCCCAATTTCTCCTGTGCCGATCAAGTGACCCCCTCCACCACCGCACCATGAAGCTTGTCGCCTTTGCCGTGCTTGCTACCGTCGCCAACGCCGACACGTGCGATATCGCCGCTCTCACCCCCTCATGTCCGACTCGGACACGCAAACGTGCGTCGCCAACACGGGCGTCCCAATGGAGGAGATGAATGACCTTACGACGGACGAGATGGATACCCTCTGCACGGACACTGCGTGCCAGGCGTTCGTGGCCAAGATGAAGGAGCTGGCGCCGTCCGAGTGCACCATGGGGTCGTTCTCGCTGTACGCAGGCTTCATCACCCCCTGGAGGAGTAATGCAACAGCTCGTCGACGTCGAACAGCTCGACGGCGCCGACCACGACGAGCTCGGCTGCGGCGATGGACTCCACCTCGGGCTCGGCCGCCGCCACTGTGACCATTTCGTCCACGGGCTCAGCAGGCGCCTCGACGACAACTACCTCGAGTGGCTCGGCTGCAGCAGCGTCAGCCTCGGGCAGCAGTGGGGCCAGCAGAACTGTCGTTTCCGCCGGAGCCGTCCTTGCGGCCATCGCCGCCACGCTTTTCTAGGAAACCCTCATCGCTGGGGTGTCAATATGAACCAGTACACATCGTTTTGCTGTTAGAGCTGTTCTTTTGCATCGCGATCACCACGACTTGACCCTGGACCTCCATGCTCGCGATGGCCTCAGGACGTCGGTGAGTGCTCGCCTTTCTTGTTCTCGCGCTTTCCTTAGAATGGAGTTGCCTCACCCACCTGCCCCCAGGCGATCCGTCTGGCTCAAGCACAGGCTCCGGGACGGCTCCGTCGACGACTTCACCCGCCACGCCGGTGACAAGTGCTTTGTCGCCGACTACAAGTGCCCCTGCAACGCCATCTCCTCGCCACAGACGGCCTCTCCGTCAAACTCAAGCTCCACAACCTCACGGCCGGCTGGTTCCACGGCAGCGCCGGTGGTTGAGCTCAATGGCGCCGAACTTGTCACAGTCGAGGTCACCGCGACGACCTCGCGGACGGCACCACGTCGTACAGCTACGTCATCATCACCAAGAGCGGCGACAGTCAAAAGACGATCGTGCTGGGGGCGAGCACCTCCGGCTCGAGCAGTGCCAGTGCCGGTGGCGGTGCCACAGCCCAGCCAGGCAGCTCACTGGCAGACAAGAGAACCTCATCAAAGTCCTCTGGCGTGGGAACAGGAGCCGTGGTTGGCATCGTCGCAGGAGCTGTCATCTTCATGCTTGTACTGCTCGCATTCGTCATCGTCCAGCGGCGAAGAAACAAGCGCCGTCTGAGTGAAGCTTCCTCGCAGGATGTTTTGGAGTCTCCTGTCGTCGGAAAGCACGCGAGACTTCTTGAGAACGGAATGCTGCCAGCAGATGTCGAACACCAGGAGATCACCAGGACCACCGCGAACTCGCGTTCTTCTGGAGACTCGAGCAGGCGATATCGAAGTACACTTTGGGAGGACCCGGTCATCTTGGCTGCTCGAATTCCGTTTGACCGCGTCGATATCGGCTCCCTCATCAATCGAGGAGGATACGGTGAAGTCTACCGCAGACGATATCGAGACCAGGAGGTCGCCATCAAGGCACTACTGCCCGAGAAGCGCAAGAACTTGAAGTATCCTATGTTGGGCAATCGCTACGATGAAAAGGCCGATTTGTTCTCGCTGGGGGTCGGGTCGTCATGTCCGAGCTGGACACCCACGAGCTGCCGTACGCGCACGCTAAGGAGGGCGGCAGCCACAGTAACAGTAGCAGCCGGCCTCTCCCCGACACGGCCGTGCTGCACATGGTGGCGACGGGCGAGTTGCACGTGCGCTTCTCGCGCTACGTGGGCCCGGAGATGGCTCGCTTTGTTGGCAACTGTGTGAGCCTCGACCCGAGCGAGCGACCGACGGCCGCCGAGGTACTCTACTACCTGCAGGTGGCGAGCCGCAAGCAGCAGTACTGAGGCTGAGGCGACGAAGCAGCAAGTGTTAGCCCCCATGGACAGAATTGCACGATTTACATTGCAGCATTGTTGTTGTTGCTACTGCTGTGCCAGTCGAACTCTGTTGAAGTCTGCCGGCCATTCAAGACGCAGATGACAATCGCGGAAGGACTCGAAGCCGTGTAAGAACCCTCCGGGTGGGCACTCGCCATGGTCGACTCAACTCGGCCATGCCAATACTTGACCAGCTGGACAAGATGGCCAAAATGCTCGCCCTCGCCGCTTCTTTTTCGCCATCTGCTTGATAGTGTACGTCTTTCCCCTTCCAGCTCTGCGACGTCGCGGCGATGATTGCACCGTTGGAGCCGCGTGTGGGCCTGGGCCTGTATTCCGACTCTCCCCGCTCGCTGCACAGTCCCAGGCCGCCGCCATGCTGGCCGCCGTGGTCTCGTGCCTGCTGCCGCTCGTGGCGTTGGCCCAAGACGGGCAGGTGTCGTACTCGGTGAGTCTCAGCACAGGAGCCCTCATCGCCATCATCGCTGGATGCATCGTCGCCGTGCTGCTGCTCATTTGCTGCTGCTGCTGCTGCAAGAAGCGCCGCAGAAAGCGCCGCGAGCGCGAGCTCCAGGAAGCGGTGGCCGCCGCTGTCAACACGCCCAAGGCCGATGGCTCCCACGTCGTCGACTTTCCCTACGAGCAGCACCGGCAGCACAACACTGGCTCCACCTACACGGGATCGACGGCGCACCCACACCGCAGCGGCACCATGAACTCCACGTTTAATGGCGGCCACTACCCGCCCACGAACCAATCGGCAGGCAGCGATGGACGGAATCCACAAGTCTCTGGGACGACCCCACCATCGTAGCGGCGAGGATCCCCATCGACAGGGTCGAGCTTGGGCAGTTGCTCAGTCGCGGCGGCTTTGGAGAAGTGTACCGCGGCCGCTACCGCGGCCAGAATGTGGCGATCAAGACTCTGCTGCCGTCGACCCGCAAGGACCTGCACCACATCGAGGCGTTCCTGGCCGAGATCAAGCTCATGGCGAGCATGGAGCATCCGCAAATCGTACAGTTCATTGGCGTAGCTTGGGAGTCGCTTAGTGAACTGTACGCCGTCTCTGAGTTCATGGAGGGCGGAGATCTACGCTCGCTGTTGGTGGAGTATCATAACCAAGGCCACCCTCAGGGTTTCGACCCCGTGAAGATCAAAATGGCATTGCAGACGGCTCACGCGCTGACTTATTTGCACTCGCTCGAGCCCGTCGTGCTGCACCGCGACCTCAAGTCACGCAACATTCTGCTAACCGAGTCGTTGGACGCCAAGATCACGGACTTTGGGGCCTCGCGAGAGCGGTCGGACAAAACAATGACGAGCGGAGTCGGCACCTCGTTCTGGATGGCACCCGAATGTGTTCTCGGCGAAAAGTATGATGAGAAGGCCGACGTATTTTCATTTGGGGTGGTGCTATCGGAGCTAGATACGCACGAACTGCCATATTCGCACGCCAAGGAGAACAGCGAGACGGGCCGGCCGCTCCCGGACACGGCCGTGCTGCAGTTGGTTTTAATGGGCAGGCTACAGGTTCGGCTTTCCGGTCGCGGTCCTGTTGAGATGACGCAGTTGGCGCAGCAGTGCCTGCAGATCGAGCCCGAGAGCCGCCCCACGGCTGCAGATGTGCTGTATCGGCTGCACACCGTCTCGCGCGACTACCCGAGCAGCTATTCGCTCTAACGCGCATGAACAAATTCTTATAACCCCGGAGAATATCATTTAGCTAAACCTGAAGGCTACCAGGCCGCCACAGTCTTCCGTGCTTGCAAAATGAACAAAAAGGAAGTTGACGCAGGCCCCATTGCTGAAGAGCTGAGGTCCAAACAGGGCTTCCGTGGCGGATAAAGGTCTTACAGGAAGAGCGCAGCTGTGGCCACCAACGCCGATCCCAGCAGCGCCGACGACGGGCTCACTGCGACACCCGCGTTAGAGCCGCTGGAGGTAGCATCACCCGCCGCGCTCGAAGCGCTCGCGCTCGAGTCGGTCGTCGACGCCGAGGCGGAGTCTCTGGCTGGGGCTTGCGTCTCGATCGTCAGGTCACTGCCCGAGGCGGAATCACCGACAGTCACGTCCGAGTCCAAGCTGGTCGAGGAAGTGGTGTTAGTGGGGGCCATCGTCACCACCTCTGCACTGTCAAGCGAGGCAGATGAAGCAGGCGCGGAGTCGAGGCTGGTCGAGGCCGCAGACGCCGAGGCGGATGAAGCGACCGATGCCGCAGTCGACGCGTTCGACGAGGCACTTCCGGAGCAGTACTCGGTCACGGGCGTGATAAGGTCGGCGTACAGCGCGAACGTGCCGACGGTGCACTCCTCCGTGAACATGGTCGTCAAGGTCGACAGCACGCTCTGGCAGGCGGTGCTCGTGCACATGGTCTTCATCTCGGCCTCCGTGGGCGTCTCCAGCGACGACGGAGTGTAGCCCGAGTCGCTGGTGCAGGTGGCGACCTCGTCCGACGTAAGCAGAGCCGTCACCGCCGAGGTATCACAAGTCGCTGCGTGGACAGCAGCCGCGGACAAGGAGGCAGCAACGAGAATGGAAGCGAAGACCTTCATGACTGTTGTTTCCGGGAGCTGGAGTGCGGAGCGGGCGCTGGTATCTGTCTAACGCGCTGGCGGCAGACTGGAGAATGGCGACCGGAGCTGCAAGTGCCTCCGCGAGTGGACGGGCATGTGTTGGAGATCGGCACCGAAGGCCGGACCTCGTGTCACGCGCATAGCGCCGGCGATCGATGGACGACGCCTGGCGGTAATGCGAGACCAGCACGGCGGTCTTCCTTTGCTTGAAGCACGGCAACGATCGCAACAGTGGGGACTCGTAGAGGCGAGTGGCATTTGGCCTGCTTGTAGCTTGCTGCTGAACGCTGCAGGGGAAACACAGCACAAAGAGCTAATAGGCATTTGACGAGAACGCTCTCGGGAAGAACTACCAACCTGTCTTGTTCATTAGCGCACACGGATGCTGGAGCTCAACTTTTTCTTGCTTGCTCGATCGCTTTACTGTCCCTGGCGCTGGCGCGGGGCGCACTTAATAATGTCGTCTACTCTGAGAATCATCTCGGCGGCCTCCGCGGCCGAGAACAGCACCTGCTTCTTGCTCTTCAGCGCCTCGCGGATGCCCAGCGCCTCCATGTCGCCCACGCAGCCCGTGCGCATGTCCAGACCCGCCGTTGTTTCGCCGCGGTGGTGGGCCGCGCGCAGCTGCGTCACCAGCTCCGAGCTGTCGAAGCCGCCGTTGTCGGCAATGATGCTCGGCAGCTGGCGCAGCGCACGGGCAAACGCCTCCATCGCGAGAGCCTTCTTGCCGGGCACGGATGGCGCCTTGTTGTCGATGGCCTGTGCCATCAGCACCTCCGTACAGCCGCCGCCCATGACCGTCTGCGAGTGCTTCACGGTCTGCGTGAGCACAGCCAGCGCGTCGTGCAGCGAGCGCTCCGCCTCATCCAGCAAGTGCGAGCTGGCGCCGCGCAGCACCACCGAGCAGGCAGAACCGGTCTTGACGCCCGAGAACCGCAGCATGCGATCCTCTCCGATGATGATCTCCTCGATGAGCTTGCACTCGCCAAGCTGGATGGCGTCCGGGTTATCGAACGTCGAGGCGATCTCACCGCCCGTGACAGCGGCCAGGTGCTCGATGCCGTCGAAATCGGCGTGCTCGATAGCCATAATGCCCTTTTCGGAGAAGATCTGCTCGGGGTAGTTGTAGATCAGCTGCCGGTTCACGAAGCAGTTGATGCCGAACGCTGCGATCTTCTCGACCTTGGCCTTCATCTTGGCCTTCTCGGCGTCCTCGATGGCCGATACCTTGTCCATGGAGTCCACCTTTACGCGCGCGCCGTAGATCTTGATCTTGTCCGTGTCCATGCCCGTATTGGCCACCAGGATCTTGGCGTTCTCCACGCGCTTGGGCTGGCCCACACCGATCTTCTTGTCGAGGATGAAGCCTTCGTCCAGGTACGAGTCCCGCAGCGAGCCTCCGGCTTTCTTAATGATCTGGATGTAGTCCAGGTTGCTCGAGCCCCTGAGCCGAAGCACGGCGTCCACCGCCAGCTTGGCGAAGTGGTCTTTCTCGTGGGTCAGCAGCTTGGAGCTGAGCGTCGTGCGCGCAATGTTCAGCAGGTCCTCGCGGAACTTGCCGGCGTCGCCCGAGTTGTCCCTGGCCGAGCCCACCAGCGCCTCGTTGGCCGTAGCGAGCGCGATGCGCCAGCCGTCGATGATGGTCTGCGGGTGGATGCGCTGGTCGATGAGCTTCTCGGCCTCCCGCAGCAGCTCGCCGCAGAGCACGGCCACGCTCGTGGTGCCGTCGCCCACCTCCTCGTCCTGCGTCTTGGCGATGTCCACCAGCACCTTGGCGGCCGCGTTGTCCACGTACACGGAGCGCAGGATGGTGGCGCCGTCGTTCGTGACCGAGATAGCCTTGTCGGGGCCGCCCATGGACTGCAGGATCTTGTCCATGCCCTTGGGGCCCAGCGTCGTCTTGACCATGTCGGCGATGGCGATGGCCCCCACGAACGACGACATGCGCGCATTCTCGCCCTTCTCCACCTGCGACTCCGGGTCCAACACGGCCTGCTGCATGGTCCCTTGCTTTCCTCGGCGCTCAATGGTCAAGATACAGCCCCTCCAGTCCTTGCCTCGGTAAGTGCGAATGATTTAGAGGGCGTGTTTTAGATTCTGATTGCTATCAAAAATACGCCGGTAAGTGATTATAAAAATCTCACAGGGGACGTCAAAGAGCGACGAGCGGAGCTTCGAGCAGGAAGACCACGCCAAAGGAAGCTCTCAATAGACCTTTGTAGAAGTTAGCCATACTTTCGTAAGTCATACGGCGGAACGGGAACTGAGCCACATGTTTGGTAAAGCTGTCGCTCTAATGCATTTGAGCACTCGGTAGACAATCTATCGCATAGATGATCAGTTGCCCGATCTATTCTCTATTAATCTCTCTACCAAAAACTCGAGCATCCACACCGTGTCCGTTTGGTTCACTCGATCAGACTCGGTCACTTCCAAACATCCATCCCACCCAGCAAACTACCTCCAAGCCAACAAGTCCAGCATCGATGTCGTCACGCCAGTCATCTCCGCCCCACCGCACCCCAACTAGAGCACCTTCCCGTACGCCAGCAAGTGCCAGGCGCAATGCTCGCCGTGTGGCTGACCGGCAAGGGTCACCTCGACCGCAAGGAGATCGTGTACGAGCTGCCCAAGCCTCAGCTCGGGCACGTGCAGCCCAAGCAGCGCATCTTCAAGCAATGCTTACAATGTTGGAGGAGCGAGAGGAAAAGCGGCGGGCGGAAATCCATCGCTTTCCTGCGGATCCGGTCGAGGAAGACGGCAACGGCGGGACAGATATCGCATCACCATACCCAATTCTGGATGGGGTCTTCCGCGACGGTGGTGCTGCGGCAGTCACCCGCCTGACCAACTTCTCTCCTTGAGAGTTGAATACCTTGTGGTTTTCCGTGCGCGGGTATGTCGTTCGCTACTGGAACATTGGCCGTGGACGAAGATCTGCCTTTTCCGCGAAGGACGTGTTCTTCATGATGATAGTGGTGATGAAAAACGGCGGTACATGGGAAATGCTGGCACGAATCTTTAGAACCAAGACCCCAACCTTCATCAAGACCATCACAGGCTTTATTGAAGTCGTTGCATCTAAGCTCTACGAGGAGTGGGTGGCTTCTCAGGCAGACAAGTTAACATGAGAGCTCTAGTGACTTCGGGTCACACTTTTACCAATTTTCCGTGTGCGATGTACGCCACGGACGTCACATTCCAGCAGACAAACCGCCCAGCAGACAACATGGCCGAGGCCATGTCCTTTTACAGCGCGAAGCATAAGCTGTACGGGTTCAAGGTGGAAGTGTCAGTAAACCCCCGTGGACTTGCGATAAATTGCCCCCCAAATGCTCGCGGCAACACGGCTGACATTACCCTGTTTAGGGACAACCAGGCTATTCACCAAACGCAGTGCCAGGAAGCTGGTGGAGACCAGCGTCTCCAAGACCATGGTCCGTTAAATATGGAGTATCCTGAAGAATGGGCCGTCTTGACTGACAAGGGCTATCAAGGTCTGGCTGATCATGTCCGGTGCATCCATCCAAAAAAGGCAACAGTCTTACCAGCGAAGAGCAGCTTCAGAATAGCCGCATCTCAAGTGACAGGGTCATAGTCGAGAACTACTTCGGTCGACTGGGCTCTCTTTGGCGTATTTGCGCAGAGAAGTATCGCTGGAGTGAGTCTCTCTACAACGACATTTTCCAGGTTTGTGCAGCTTTAACAAACTACCATGTTACCATGCACCCCCTTCGAGACGAAAACGGCATGACGTATCACCAGTACCAAAACCGGCTTCTCTCCATCGGCCAAGACATGAAAAGAAAACGACGCCAGAGCCAAGAGAAATACCGGCGTAAGTTCAATAGCCTATATTCACATGAAGTATATGTGGTGAAGCGGTTTTTCGGAATTGCGGTCGATATGGGAGCCCAGCATGCCAGATCCGGACTCGGATTCCCGGCTCAGACTATATTCGTGGAAGCAATGGATCCAAGCGTAAGAAATCCGGATCTGCAACGCTGTACGCCGGATCCAGACTCAGATCCCCGGATCAGATATGGATACATCGCGGAAGCACTGGATCCAGACGTGGGCAACCCAGATCTGCAACCGAGGCCGTTCCAGGCGTGGATCTGGCACACTAGAGGACTGGTCAAGCGACAACATCCAGCGGATGGTACAGAAATGGTGCAGATGATAGGTTTTAGGATGGGTCTCCATGGATCCACTCATAATTTGCTTAATACAGAGTCGAATTTGCCTTGTACGCCACAAGTGCCCTTCCTAGCGCTCAAGACCACGGGATCTACATTTGCCCAGTCCAGCTACGTCGGGATCATCGCGGATCAAGCAGTGCTCGGGTGATCTGGATAGTATATTGGCCAGATCCACTCGCAGCCTGGATCCACTAGTACCAAGTGCGGATCTGAAGTCTACTGGAGTTACTACTTGGCCAGGACGACTGATCGACCCTCAACCCCCCCCCCACCCCCACCCCCAAGATCACGCTATTGGAAGCGTCAAGTAAGGAAAAGGAAGACCATACACCCTCAACCCTCAAGGCAACCCCCACCTGGATCCAAGATCCAGGCCCCAGATCCAAGTAGATCCAAGCGACTACTGATCTGGCAAATATTCAAGGACGCAGAGTGAAGATTCCCGCGCTGCTCCTGACCTCCCACATCCCGCCAAGACGTTCGATCTTGATAGATCAAGCATCCTCGAGGCACCCGAAGAGCAGATCCAGCCCGCCGACGGGTACACAAGGTGAGCACACTTCAGCATCCCCACGGATATCGGAGTACTCCCTCCGTTAGCCGGTGTCTGGGCGCAGTGGAAGCGGATTTTGATAAATCCCGCTACACCACATATAACTGTGTTTCGTGATACAATCGTTTCATTACAGACAGTGCTATTGAGCGATTGGGCGGAGAGTACGCAGCGTGCGTCTCACATCTCCACCGGAGTCGCTCGTCGCCCTATAAAAATCACTTGTTTTCAGACCAAAGTCCTTCATCATTTCAGTCAGCCATGACCGAAATGGTCTCTGGGTACTTCCATCGCGTTCTTCGTACGCCGGGTCGATTTTTTCGTGCCAAGGAGCACCGATGTAAACTGCCTCTCGTTGTCAATCAGATACACTCGCAAGCCCAGATGCTTATCACTTGTGGTCTTGCACACCCAGAAGTCAGGTACTAGTATGAAGTTCGGGTACTGTTCGCGATTATCATTGAAGTAATCCTTGATCTCATCTTTTGGCGAGCGATACAACTCTCGATGATCGACTCCTTCACACGTTTCTCGTTGATAACCGTCTGCATCTCTTGTTTCACAACAAGGCCCTCAACCAGCTTCGACTCCTGGTATTTATCCATGCGCAATGGCAAGTTGTCGTTAATGATCCTCGGACTCTCCAACAGCAAATCGAGCCGGGCTGGATTGCTGGTGAACATTGGGGACGAACGCAGCAGCTACACCTCTTCGCCACGCCTTCTCTTTGCGGCCATCTCCACCGCGGTCTTTGGAGAGCCAATATGATGATCCAGCGCCAAATGCCCCGTCGCCCGAGTTGTTCTGCCGAATAATAACTTGTGGAGGTTTCTTCCCGATGTTCGACAGGCTTCGTCCGCTAAACAAGCTCACCCGATCAGGATCTGACCTTTCTCGTCCATATATTCAACACGCACCCCACACTTGAACACGTATGACGAATCGGAAGACGTGGGGGTGATGCGGAATTGACTGGCCGACTGGAAGTTTTCGGTGGCCTGTCAAACTGCGAGGCTTCAGCGGGTTCTGATAGTGCTGATGGTCTCCTGCAACGACGTTCATCTGTATCGCCCCGGACGTCTTAGATGCCATGACTCGGTGGCGGCACTGCGGCGATAGGGGTCTGTGAGCTCTGGTTCTGTCGGTGTTGGACTGGTGGGACAAGTCTCCAGCTCCTGATACCATGCTGCGAAGTCTTCGGACGCGTGGGGAGTCTGTCCTTCACCCTCCTACAGCTCTCCCGTGGGAGCGTCGGGACCAAGAGGGTTATTAGAGCGCAAAAAAGCTATCTCGTTACTCCGAAGTATACCATTCCAACGAAATGTACTATGTATCATTCAAAGGACCGTGTCACATACAGTGCAGTCTTCAAAAGTCAAACCAACTGGGCGCTATACAGGTGATATCTACGAACTATCGCCAGATCAACGAACTAGTCATCTACGCAGTCATTTTGCAGCACGCTAATCTCTGTCTTGTCCCGACATGTGCGTCACGTCTGAGTCTGCATCACTGAAGTCGTCACTGAAGCCGTCGTGGCTATCGTGCACCGGGTGATCGTCAAGCTCAATTAAGTGACATCTGCAATCTTTATAAAAGACGACGGAAGTCCTCTATCAGTACGAAACGCGAACAGAAGGTGGCGGTGAGGGCTTGCCAGCATTGAAGCAGCAGATCCTATGTTATCCACGCGACCAACCGAGGTCGCTCTCCCCGATCTGCGCGTCGAGACCATCCAGGGCTACAGTCACAACCCGCCCAGACGAACCGACCTAGAAGGCGAGTGTTACCGTATCCACTGTGCACTCGGATGCCTTCACAAATCTATTCGCCCCCAGAATCCACTCATTCCAGCACACGTGAGGTCCAGACTTCACAAATACGAAGTCGGACTCCACAAACACCGCGGACGCCGCAGACACCACGAAGCCAAACGCCGCAGATTCCAAGCCAGCGACGAAGCCGGACGCTGCCAATGCCGCAGGCACCGCAGAAACCACCATAATCACTGCTGACGACGCACCAACCAAGTGCACAGACATGACAAACGGATTCACCACGAGAGCTTGCGTTTCGCTCACAATGTGCACGCCCTCGCTCACCCATGCAACGTGATGCTCCGCCACCAGATGCATCATAGCCGATAGACAGAACCTCCTTGCTACGCGATCAATACCAGCTCATTGCCCGACCGATTATCAAAACGTCACTTATGCAGCGTGAAACCTCGGGTGAAACGCTGGGTAATATCCTAGTGGAAGTTTGACGATGTAAATCTGCAGTTTCAGGATCAGCATGCCGCTATTGGCCAAAACCCTGTGCCAGGTCACCCACTATATGCGGAGCCAAGTGAGCGTATACTTTGTCCAAAACAAAATACTTGGCGGATTTCTGCCTAAGAACTGTCGATCCAGGAACGGAGCTGTACCAGGAACTCGGTACCATTTGGGAGCCAGACTGCGATCTTTGTCGACGAGCCATATCCTGCGAAGGGTCGCTGAGTTTGCAAGATAAGGGTGAAGTTGCTCGATGAGGGTATATACTCAGTTGAAGACTAATTAGGGTGTAGACAACTTTTAGCCAAAAGCATAAACATAAATGAGAGTTCAATTTGCCTCCAAGCACTCAAGTATCTCTCGTGCCAAGCTTCCAGGCCTTCACGCGAGGAGCCCCGCGGACGAGAGCAACGAGGTCTTCGTCGGTCGTCTTTGGTCGTTGTCGGGACTCTCGCCTGTTTCAAGCCTATTCCATATCCTAGTTGGCTCACTCGCCTCTAGCGGCGTTCCATTTCATATTCCTGGGTGTTGGGCGGTTCAAGTCCCGTCCCAAGACTCTCCTCGGCCCACGACCTGTGTGAAGCGTCTACGACTGCGCCTGAACTCGAAAAGTCCTCTGCCTTAGAGGCTAGTGCGCGTGTAAAACGTCTGAGCGCCCGGGGCCCTGCCAAGCACCTCGGGACCAACCGCTCATCTGTGCTTGGTGCTTCTGCCCTCAGTTCCTGGGCATAGTAAAGAATAGGGAACCCCTGCGTGTTCGAGTTGCATCAAGAACTCTTATATATTGTTGGTTGTTTCCCTGTTCCTCCTCTTCCCGATTGTCGATTTACAAGTCGGGACGAAGAGCAAGGGTCCAAGGACCGGCACGCAACGATACAAGTCGCTCAAGAACCACAGACATCAAGACAAGCTTACCTGGACGGTGAAAGCGGGCCAAAACGATGATAAACGATCCTCAAGGGGATTCGGCACAAGGACTACACGCCATCCCGGAGGAGCTCTCGCGAATTTTCCTGGGGTGACCCTGTCTGAGGTCTTGCATTCCGCGTTCAAGACCCCTCCGGCAGCCGACTGTACGCCCTGGGCGACAAAAGGAGTCACCGCCTTCGCCACAGAAGGGTCCACATTTTACGACATCCTGGAGGAGCTGTGGAGAGAACTCAGAGAGCGGGTGAAAAGTGTAGCAATTAAACAAAAAGGTGTCTGGTCGACTGAAGATCCAGTGATAGGATCATGGTCCAAGATGATGCAGTTTAAGTACAACAACCACATCATCGACAGCGACAAGAGCGAACATGCTTGGAATCTCTGGATGGCTTCCAAATGCGGTAACACTGTCAAGTCGCTGGTTTACGAGCACGGCCTCGCTATCACAAAGGCTCAGGATCTCGAAGAATTTCTGGCCGCCTGTAGTCGTCCTGACACTGACCACGCTGGCTCAACTGCCGAGAAAACGTATCGAGAGGTTTCTAAAGAACTTAAAGAGCATTGCGAGCAGACATTTCGCGCGGATCCAGTTGTATGGAGGATGTGGGCCAACCACATTACTCGAAATCTTGGTTGTTCAACTTGGGATGCCGCTCTATTGGAGTCGCCACCAGAGTATATAGCACATTTACTTGAGGGTGCCAACTCAGAAACGCAACACCGGCTGGCGACGCTGGCAAGGTCAGCGCAGATGGCTCTGGAATGTGAAGGCGCCCCCATTGCCGAATCCCAGCAGTTGCACCGAGATGTTAAGGTCCTGTACTTTCTCTTGGACGATCATGTTCACGCTTTAGCATCCAGGAAGGCGGTTATCGAGGCATTCATGAGAGATCTTGCACAGACGGCTCTCGGCAAAGTAGTAGTCGATCCGCTCTCAACAACTGAAAACATCGATGACGTAGAGCACGCAGAGTAGTTTATTTATGCACGAGTTTATCACGGATCAGCCCTGGCTAATTACCTCCACGAATATCAATAAAGTCCAAGTTCTCGTCTGGATGCGCATGCGAATCCCAAATGTCTGGAACATGCTTTTATCCGTTGACATTGGCCCTGTTGGGTCAAAATGACCCTGAACCTTTCAGCCGCAATGCTCAAAAACTCTCCCCATACGGAAGCTTTCAAACCGGCGAAATGTCTTCACAATAAATGCCAGCAAATCGCGCCCACTTGATTCGTTGTGGTGGCGCTGGAATGTCTTCTTTGCGTAGCCGAACATATAGTCGATGGAGTTGAGGAATGGGCAATATGCTGGCAGAAAGATCGGCACAATGCCAACAACTCCGAGGAGGTGCACGATGTCCGGGTGCCTGTGGATCGAAACACCGTCAAGGATCCAAATCGAATGAGAACCAGGATACTATCGCACACAACTTCTAGTCGAGTAGATAAAATCCTGACAGCACTTTAAAAATTTAGCGCGGTCAAACGTGCCAGGGGAATCGTAGAAGTCGATAAGTCCATGCACTCCAATGAAAGCTAGAATCGACACCCTTGGCTTCCGTTGGAAATCGCCACGAATTGCAAGTTTCCTCCCTTGAGAACGTATCCGCGCTTTCTAATCGTGCCGCGGTTGTTGAATGAGGCTTCATCGAGAAACACCAAGTTGTGATGGCTCCAATCAATGCCATGCAACTCCTCCACAAAGCGGAAAACATCTTGTTCCTTGATATGCATTTGCGCGGCGCTCCAGTACTTTGTAAGTAAGCCCACAGCCATGAATAATTCTCCACACAGAAGCTGTTGAAACGACCAAGTACACGCAGTGAAAAGCAATGTTATCGCATCAAAGACAGTAGACATGTACTGGCGAGGAATCAGCCGCTACTTGTCGTGGTTGTATCACAACAAACGAAATGTGCTTAGTGATGAAATTCTTTCTTTGGTATAACCTACAAAATGACGGAGACGTGGCGTCCCTGTCAAGCGACCGCATTTATCGTTTTTTTACTGGCAACCCATTGCTACCTCCCATTACATACGACTTGCATCGTGTTGAGGACTTTGAACAATTTCCCGTGTCGTTGAGAAACCACCTGCTGCGAAGAAAAAAATGTGTTTCAGCACCAATTTTGGCGCAGGAACGTCGTTTTTCTGACCAATCAAATGTCTGGATTTTGTTGGGAAAAGAAAAAAGTTGTTGCTGCTGCCAGTGATGGCGACCACTGATAGCTGTCGATTCGCCAATTCGTATCAAACCATCAAGTTGGTCCGCACTTGCTCCGTAGGCGAGCATACACAGAGCATTAGTGATCTTTTGCTCTGGAAGAAACCCTAGAAGACCGGTTGTATCTGCTCTTTGCGTAAAATAATTGTTCTCGCTATCCTCGACGAGAGCAATGACTATGCACTCGAACAAACAACGCTGCATTCGAAATATGCGGCGGAAATTTCCTGGACCCAGCAAAACATGTTAACAATTTTATACAAGGTAACGCTACGTACGTGCATCATAGGTTGGGGTATCGTCAAAGTAATCTGCCATCAACTCTTCTCCCCATCGCGCCCGCTTTAGCTCTTTATCTGCTCGCTTCCCGGGTTCAGAGCCTCATCGCTTGTACATTGGCGATTGTATCACGCTCGTCAGGACGAATTGCCTGAAATATTTATCGTCGGACTCGTCTTCGTCTTGTAGGGTCCCTGGCACGTACAGCGGAAAGCCCGACATCACCTTGATAGTGCTGCCCTGCCCCAAGTTTCTTGGATAGGGGGATAAGTCCTTGGTTAGGTCTTCGTGGTGTGGGAAATGAAGGAGCGCACAGGTCTTATTATAAAACTCAAGGTTTAATAGCCTTAAGCCTTAGGATAAGACCTGGAGATGCTCTGACGGGGCGAGGGATCTTGCTTTGTATAATGTCCGTACACTGTCCGCCTGAGTGTAACACTGTCTATTTGACTACTCCCTGTTTAGTATAACTTTCAGATTCTGATATGGTTCTGTTTACTATATAGCATAATTCTCATGTATATTATATTGGAGCTTCTCACCCTCTAAAACCCGCAGTTGCGCAAAACGGAAAGTGAATCTACAGCATTGTACTATGCTATTATAACATACTACGCATTCACAATGGTGTGTAGCCTACTACGATTACGTTTTGGGGGCGTGAAGGCTGCAGCAGCATCGAATAGCATATTCCTTTGTCAGGCATGCGCTCTATTAGGGAGGTGTCGATAATATTGGCTGCATTTACGTAAAAGAAAAGGTTATATAATAACGTAATATGTTTTGTAAATGGATCATTGGTGTTGTGTTCCATTTCGACGGCATATGTATCACATAAGAATATGGAAATACGTGTGATATGTAATACGGGGCTCTTGGAAGGATAGTTTAGAATATTACGATCTGGATGAAACAGGTGGTATTATATTACTTCCTATGCGTGTAATTTCAACATGATTATTGCGGATTTTTGCATCACTGGATAACAACAATTGCATCGTCGGTGTTTTAGTGAGAGATTTACCTGGCTTCAACATGCTGCACATGCTTGAAGCACTGGATGTCGTGAGCAAGTAAATTAAGATTTTAATGCTACCGTATATATCGCTGAAGGCCGTGGTGTGTGCCATACTTTGCACGTGCCTGAACTGAATGAAACGCTGCTATTAGGCCCATTAGGGATCAGTGGTACCCGACGCAAAGCGCTGGAACACGTATACGTGTACATGTTCTGGGACGTGGGTGTCGCTCACCTTTTGTTGGTTTCTAGCGTTTTGTTGGACAGCGCACGTGGGTGGAGCATTGACAAACGCTCCCTCTCGCTACTACTGCGCTAGCTACATGGGATGCACTCCACCAATTAGACATGCTGCTATGACCAATATCGCGTGCACCATGACTTGAGAGCTCGCCCCGACACGTAGGTAGATTGTTTTTACACATGTCACGCACATCTCCTGTAGGTTACCGCATGTACCGCACAAGTGAGGACCAATGCTATGTGGGTGCAACGCCTCTCGGGTTGTCGAATAGTACCAATGGCTGTATTGGCACATTAGCTACACGAGTCGCCTTTTATCAGAAACGTTGTTATTCGCTCCCCGCGTGAGAGGCGACACGACTTGGGAACGGTATTCGCGCCGGGCACGAAGATCCGTGCACGTCGTGTTATCTCCTGGAGGCTGTCGCATGTACAGCACGCGCACGCGTTGAGTATCACCATTTGCAGATAAGTTTGTGTCGCTTCTGTGATATCTGAAATGGGTAGGTTGCCCATGACTGTAGCCTTCAGCGCTGCCTATGTTGATGCAGTGTTTGGTCGTACTGTCAGCGTCCGAATTTTTACACGACCCACAAACACGTCTACACGATGTAGATACTGCACCTACGCATCGCGAACGAAACATCCTTGCTATTAACCCGCGGTTTATTTGACCTCTTATAACTGTTTCACGTGTGTCCTAGACAACGCTGCACACAGTTACCGGCCTCACTGGCGTGAGAACGGTTGGAAGTATCGATAATCATTCATCTATCTGCATTTGTTAACACGTTGGGGGAAAAACACGTAAAAACGCTACAGGTGTACAACCACACTTCGAAGATATACACAGATATTGTACACGTACTGCAGGCTGCGAGCTCATGAAAACGTAGCAGCAGTTGGTTGACGGACGGTACCACGATAGTTACACAGGGGCGACCATCTTTGACGGAGACTACTGCGTCAGTTACGACATGGTTGCAAGTAATGTTTCCCGCGTGCTTGAGCAACGTGCTTCACGCGTGCACCGCATACGAAGTGAAACAGCCACGGTATCGCCAAGTGGTTACCTAGGTCTCTCTCAACTGCTTCACGTGTGTCCTGGCAACGCTACGTGATGTTACTGGCCATGGAAATCATAGCCTATCTGCAGTTGCTAACACTTTCGTGTTAGAAAAACTACACGTATGTGTGACTGAAAACACTACACGAATGAGACTACTCACTTCGTATATGCAGCTTCAGTACATGTACCGCATACTGCGTGCTCCCGTGCACGTGACAGTAGTTAGATGCCACGACAGTTACACACAGGGGCTGTTATCGTTGACGCAGACTACTGCTGAAATACATGCATGGCTATAAGCGATATTTTGTGTGCACTTGATCTGAGCTACACTACAATACCTTCGTAGTTTTATCTGCAACAGAAAATTGTATTCAGTTGTGACTGACCTTTGTGGAGTGTTGAAGCAGATATCTTCACTGTACGCACTTTCGATTTTAAATAGAGCGATGGAGTGTGCACAGACACAGCTCTATTCTGAAGATGCAATGGCGGTGCTGGACAACAGGAGTATATTTGACGTTGTATTTGTTTGCAAGCTCCAGTGTTCTCTTACGGACAGCTCGACGTGGCACTATCACGAGCGAGGTCGAAAGTGCATCACGATCATGGCGGACGACTCCGCCATCGAGAAGGACGCTGTGCACACGAAGAACATTGTCTACCGCGAGATCTTCGTCGCTTACCGGGGCTGCTAACTGCATCAATACGTGTCTACCTTTGCATTTGACATCTTTGTCTGCGTCTCCAACATGGTCCACAGCCCCATCCCGCTGCCGAGCGACAGCGAAGGCGGCATTGGCGAGTAGTGGAGCGAGATGTAAATCGAGCGGAACGGGTTGCATTGAACCATGTCCTATCGCCCACTTACGCGGGCGACTCCAATGCCAGTTTTGCTTCGCAATAAGGCCATAACCTGTTTGTGTGCCAGCGGTCATTTCGTACTTCAATTACGGCTTCAGGATTGGTGCGAATTAAAGGGACCGCAGGGACCGCTGACTCAAATGGCCATCTAAAACTGTGAGTAGTGCAGAGAGACCCGCGATCGGAACGGAGTGCATCTATTTTCTTCTTCACCCGCGTACACGGGCGTCGTCAAAAACGACACAGCAGTTGTAGTAAGCAAAGCACAAGGCGAATATTGGACGTGGCTTGATTCACCACTTGTGACAGATTTGTGCTTGGCTTGTGCGTGCTCTGCCATCCAAAAACACGCAATGCAGCGGAATAGAGCACTATCGCTATCTGAGGTACGACATCGCATTACAGTATTTCCACACTAGCACGTTCACTATGGGCCGCTACGTCCAAGCCTTCGCAGTACTTCTAGCAGCTCGAAGACAACAAGTGCATGGTCGAGGGCAGAATCGAGCAAATAAATTATTAGCGCTCACGCGTATTCGTCTCGCGTTGCGGGAGCGAAATTACCTGACTGCTAATGTGCTCATTTCACTGTCGAAGAGTCCGTGGACTGTGATGTACGCAGAGCAAGACGACAGCGCATCCCTAGCAGTTGTTTCCCATACCTGTCAAGGAGTTCGACTTGCTGCTGGCAGCAATTTCGCGTCACTACGTTGTCAAGAGCGGTCCAGGAAAAAGCAGGCGACCAGCCCGTCTTTTCGACAAAAACAACATACTAGCGTGAATCTTGCATTTTTGCACAGCAGCAGTGGAGGCTAAAACGATGTGCGAGATGTTTGGAGTACCACCAGCGACACTATCGAGGGTACTCAAGCATGCAGAAGTAGTTTTAGCCAAGTCGCTCCGGGATGTTCCTGCCGCTCGGATTTGTTGGCCGTCAGTTGTGGAGCGGCAGCAATGGGCAACTAGCGTTGAGTTGAAGGAGCCACTTATTCGGGGTTGCTTTTGCGTTGCTGATGGAAAATACTACGCGGTTCATGCTCCAACAGCCAGCGACTTGCAGAACTCAATTTTAACGGTAAGGTCTAGCTGTCGTTTATTTGATTTTGGCTCAGAGTGCTTACGAGTATCTTTTCGAAAAGGGTAGCTGCATGCAGTAATGGTGACAGGCGCCTTGTGCTTCGGATTTGACGGACCTTTGATCTGGGGCCGCCACAACTTTCCTGGCTCTTGGAATGACGGCGAGATGAGTCGTCGTTTGCAATCCCGTCTTGTTGATCCTGCGAAAACACTTAAGGGCTGTTGTTGCGCAACAGATTCAACTTTTCCTGCCAGCAACGCACTCACAGGAAATACCATTACGCCGCTAAAAGATTGGACTTTAGAAAACGCGAGCCCGGCTTGCAGACAAGGACTGATTGCAATGAGTAATTTGATAATGGCGATTCGGAAACCAGCGGAGCGGTGGGGGTGGGGGGTCCAAGGTGTCTAAACAATTGCTGTTGCCGCTCCCATTCAATCCTGAGAGGCGTGGCAAAAGACTAGACAATATCTATCAGTGGTACAATATTCGGGTGCGGACGACAGGAATAAGTCAGATTAGAAGTGTCTACATGCAATAAAAATATGTGAATCCACTAGTTCTTCGCAGCTACTTCAACTACCGTTTGGACAGTATGATCGAGTTCGATCAAAAGCTGTGGATAAGACTCACTAGTGCTATACTGATAATTGGAACACTGAAGCTGTACATGAAGCTATACATCGGTCTCTGCAAAGGTGAGTCGAGTCTACCCAGTAGTAGTGCTACTCATTCACAAGACAGTAGCCTCGATAACTCAAGTTTTTGATGTAGGTAAGCATGAATATACGAGCCGACACGGTTAGCTATCTCTGGATCTACTCTTCGGCTTCAGCTCTTGCTGGTGTCATCCCAAAGACCTTGGCCATCACCAACATCATAAGTTGTTAGTTTTGAGCATCATGGGCACTTTAACTGCAAATCGGAAGTGACGTTCATGGGACTCACGTGCCGCATCGCGTTCCTCGCGTTTGCGGAGGGCCTCAGCATCACGAGCCGCTTGACGCTCCTCCGTCGTCATAACGACCCCGCCAAAATTTGATTCGTCACCACGAGCCCTCGGTAAGGCATCAGACGCCACCTTATCCATCAGTTTGTCGAGGCGAAGGCATCGTTGAGTTGTTTGGCTCAACAATGTGGTTGTACGTGTGCCTTCATCACTCGCTCTCGAGGTGTTTCTGGCGCTCGTCGAGCATGGGGGAACCAAAACGACAAAAGTATGTAGAATAGTCCATGTCATAGGTACGTTTCAAAATCTAGATGTTTAAAATAGTTTAGGATGTTTCAAATTAGAGCACTGTCTCAGTGTATGAGACATCTCAATCTACTATTTAAACTTAAGTTTATACTTACATTAGTTAAATTTTCAGCCAATCAGAAGTCCGGATTTTGTGACTGACATGGCGACAGACACGCATTTTATTGTTTAAGATGAGCCACTCATGGTTCCCTGCTGGTGTCGATTGGATTGCCGAGGCTACCTTAGTCGACACCGACGAGCCTTGGCGTTGTTGGTGGGTGACCAACCCCAGTCGCCACCCTTACAACACGCACTTCCGCCCTTGCAACCCCGAATTTCCGCTCTTCGTTCCTGGTGATTTCTCTGAGCGCAGCGTCGACAATGAGGTCGAGCCAGATATCGATGAGCGCGAGGATCCGCCGGCGGTCGTCTCGCCAAGTGCTCCACGTCCGTTGAATCGAGCAGGGCTGCAGATCTTCGACGGAGAGGACGAGCGCGATGCTGCGTAGCAGCACTGAAGTTCCGTAGCGAGGGCTAGCTCGCTGAGTCGGTCGTGCTTCATATTTCTTCCTTTTCGTGCTGCCAGCACTCGTAGCGTAAGTAAATGGAGAAAGATCTTTTTGCTGGCAGATGAAGACTTTTGCTGGGTATTCTGTTGGCTCGTCGGGTCTTGGAACTACGACTCCACTTTGGTCCGTCGAGCGTTTCACCATATAATTCACTGAGTAGCTCAGAGAGTCTAAAGCAGTCGTTGCTCCGGATGCCACATTTCATTTTCCATACAATTATGCAGTGGACGCAGTAGCGTTTACTCACTCATTCAGCCTGCTGTCTTCACTGAATGGTGGTTCATCATTTGCGCTGTGATTAGTCTTCGTCTGCAACTTGCACCATTTGCAGACGGTTCTCACGTTTCTTCTGTCGAAGGTAATCGAACAGCAGACCTCCACACGACAGGTTTGACAGAGGTTCCCATGTAGGTTCCTCGTAGCCCACCCATTTGACTTTGAACAATCGCTGAGTTCTCTCCGTGCTATTAGTGAGCGGTAGTTTGTCGTCTAGAATCTTCTCCACCTCGTAGCGATTGGTTTCTACATTTGGTACCCAACTATCTTCCGGCAACAGTTCTTCATCAAAGTCAAAACGGTCGTTTTCGGACATATCGCCAACTAAACGAGTCGTAGGTCGTTTGCCAATTCCCGTCACCTTCTTCAAGCGGGAGACGTGAACCACAGGATAGAATCTGTAGCCGCTTTTGTCCGGCAATTCGAGCTCGTATGCAAATTCCTCTACCTTGCGCTTAACGCGAAACGGGCCATGCCATCTGTGAGCCAACTTTTTGTCAATCCAGATTTCACTCGCTCCATGAATAACCACACCTGGTCATCCTCTTTGAATAGAGATTGGTGTGACTCGCCAAGTTCACTTCCAGTGTCATCAGACTCTTCTTGTTCGACAACACCGTTGTCGGAGGACTCGCCGAGTTGGTTTCTCCCTGAATTGGCCCTTGGGATGACTCTCTGTTAAGCGCGACTTAGCGAGTTATTATGCTTCTCCGCTCGTCGAGTCTTCTCAGCAATTTGGTAATCTCTCGCCAATGTTAACGCCACTTCTCGTTGTCTGTTGGCTTCTCTACGCCACCCTGATGCATCTGGTGGATTCGCTGAGTTGGTTCTTCTCCTCACCGATGTAGTCATTGCCTTGAGCGTTGACTGGGCATCCCATCCGTGTACCAAGTAGAATGGGTCTCTCGCCGAGTCGAATCTCGTGAGTTGTTGATGGCATAGACCAGTTTCTCCGCGACATTATCCCAGTCAGCTTGAAGAGGGTGTTCGACATAGACTCGGACTGTTTGAATGACTGTCTTCACGCTGCGTTCTTTTGCCCATTCGCTTGCGGGCGGTAGCTTAGCGTGGCACGCGACCTCGATTGTATCATTTCAGCAAAGGCTTGAAACACTTCGCCCATAAAGCGCGGATCTCTATCATGTCTAATTAATGACGGCGCTCCGAATCGCCTGAACACACACTCTTCGAATACTTTGGCAACTTCGAGCGCCTCTGTGTTGCTCATCGCTTTCGCGATAATGTAGCCTGTAAAGTGATCTTGGAATAATAGCAATGCTGTGTTCCCTCGCTGTGTCTTCGGCAACAGTATAACAAAGTCCATGGACACCACGTCAAAAGGTCGGTCTGATACAACATTGCCCGGTGAGTACCCCTCAATGCTGGTTTACTCTTGCTAGTATTGCAGTCTTCACAGGCCTGCACGTGCTTGAGGACGTCTGCGTACAAGCTTATTCAGTAGTAGTCAGTCTTAACTCTGTGGTACGTTCATACAATCCCTGGTGTCCTCCTTCAATGGAGTCGTGGCAATTTTGTAGGATTTCGTCGATCAGTGTAGTCGGCACCACTAACCTAAGTTTCGTGGTGTTCTCGCCGGGTTCGTCCTGACTTTCTACGTAATATAGGAGGTTGTCTTCGCTGAGTACGAAGGAGTCCGCAATTTTCCCCGCGTTCTTGGCTCTTCGGCGAGTTAACTTGTCAAAATCGCCAAGTAGGTAATTCTTCAAATCGGCCAACTTATACTCTTCGTCTTGAGCTCTGGAGATACACCCTCTACGTTCTGCCCGGACAACCGCTGGGTCAATGTCAAGTGCGTTAGGTTCTTCGCTTCGCTGAGTTGCGGATTCAGTCATGTCTACCACTCGCTGAGTTGGTGGTGGCTCGTAGCGTGTTTCATAATGTTCGTTGGGTCCGTCGGACAGTCTTCGCCTTGGTGGCTCGACTTCTGGTGCTTGTTCAGATGATTCCTGGTGTTGGCCGTCTGTGAAGTGGACTCGGCGAGTTTGGCTCCTTGTGACAGCTGCCACCTTGGCTTGCTCTTTCTCCACCATTGGCTTGTCAGCGTAAATTACTTCGGGAATCTTGTTGAGTGTTTTCAACTCTATCTTGCGGTCGACATTCAGCACTACTCGTCCAGCTTGGGCTTCTAGTGTTTCTGTAGCCAACGAGTCTGCCGAGGCATTATAGCATCGTATTACATGCAGATATCGGACGGAATTCAGTTTTTTTACCAGTTGTTGGTGGCGTGACAGTTCCACCTGCAAGGTTTGTTTCCTGCAGGCGATCGCCCCCATGGATTGCTGGATTGCGAGCCGTGAATCGCCGACAATAATCAAATCAGTCACCCCTCGTTCCAGGGCGGCAGTCACCCCATTGTTCATGCCTGCATACTCGGCGATATTGACTGCCGTAGACGGTAGGTGAGCACTCGCAGCGATCTCAATGTCCCAATGCGGTAAACGCCACAATATCCACGAGCAACTACCACAGCCACCATTTTTTCTGTCTTAGCTGATCCATCAAAAGAGAGGACGTGCCCCTCGAAGTCACGAGGCAGCCGGACATACAGCAGTTCTGGATCAAGGCGAATTTTCGCTGAGTTGGCCGATGGTGGGGCCAAATGCGCTAATGACTCGTCAAACCCAACGAACGGGGTTATGGTCGCATGTAACAGCTGTGCAAACGTGACATCCTTCTCTCGGACTCGCTTGATCACCAGATGGTATGGAGACAGAAGGACCGCAAAACTCACTGCTCGACCGTAGAGCGTTTTCGACGTGAAGATCCATTCCAGTGTTGAGAACCGTGTGTAGACGTAGATAGTCTTCCCCATCAGTAGCGTATGATTAATTTTAAGAGCTGAAGTAGGGCGAGTACTTCTCGTTCAGCGGGGTGATAATTAACCTCACCCTCCTTAAGGACACGGCCACAGAAACGAACCGGATGAAGCCGGCCGTCATGCATTTGCATCAGCGTACTGCTAAGAGCCGAATTGTTCGCAAAAACCATCACATGAACGTCTTTCGCTGAGTCGAAATGCCAAAGGATGGGTGCTCCCTCGATTTTCCTTTTCAACTCAGCGAATGATGACTTGGCAGTAGTCAAGTCACCCCTGGAGCAAAATCGGCATCTTTGAGCTGATACAACACCGCGCAGTAAACTGCTAGATGTTGGCTGAAGCGACCATAATAGTTCAATGCCCCCAGGATTGCTTGCATTCCTTTCTTCGTAGACGGGAATGGTAGAGCTGTAATATCTGCCAGTTTTTGGGGTTTCGCCTGGATGCCGCCGGCAATAACCTTGTGTGGCAGGAATTCAACTTGCTATTGCACAAAGATGCTCTTCGTGAAGCTGATACTGATCCTGCATTCGGTAAATCGAGTGAGCAAGCGATCCAGCGTAGCCAGACAATGATCAAAAGTAGGTTCTCCAAAGCAAATATCGTCCACGAACGACCGTCTGCCAAAAACAGGTACGAGCATTGAAGCGTCAGGTTCGCCGCTGGAGAACATGTCGCCTTCTGGGCCATCGATAAGGTCCCGAACCGGGTCTAGCTCGGCGGAGGCATGGTGGTCGGCATCGAACTTCGTCAACTCCATCAGGGATTCGTCCGGGCGAGTTTCACAGCGCTCTCGCTGAGTCTGTGAGTCTACTTGGTGACGACTGCGAATTTCCGCCGCAGCGAACTCGGCAAGGCGCATGCGTTCCGCATAAGTAACCCAACCACCAACAGGTTGCACGAATCCCCACAACGCGTTGTCTATCAGATCCTGGTAGATCATCGGCGCGTCCTTTAATCCGAAAGGCATTCGTAACCATTCAAAGTGGCCTAGGGCGCAAACGAAGGCGGAAATATGCCTGGCTCGCTGAGTCATCAACACCGTCCAGAATCCACTCGCGACCAAAACCACAAGTAGATCTCTAGCTCGGTCAACAGGTCGTCCACGAGAGGCATTGCATATTCCATGGCCACAGTGACTTCATTGACCATCTTGTAGTCTATACACAGCCGAATGTCAACTCCACTTTTCTTTAGAACGATCACAATCGGTGAGGCCCACAGACTGTTGGAAACGCAATGAGACCTGCCTTCAAAAGCCCTTTCAACAACTCATAGAGCTTCTTCAGATGCTTAAGCGGTACTCGGCGAGCTCGTTGTTTGATGGGTTTATGTCCTTGCACGTCGATATCGCACACAACCGCATAAGCTGGCGGGGTAACGCATTTCCACTCGCTATCATTATTGCTTCATGCTGTTTGAGGACTTCGATGAGTCGAGTGCGTTGTTCCGGAGACTGTGATGGCGAAATCACGTTCGGGTCTGAGTAGTCCAACTCCATAGGGGCCAACTCAGCGAGATCCGGGAGAAATGTCAACTCGTGAGCATAGTCAACCAAATTGTTTTCGCTAGTAAGATGTTCATAGCACTCTCCGACTTCGCCAGTGCCTGTGACATATTCTTCGCTGCGTTCTCGAGCCACCGTAACGAACTTGAGCCTCAAGTCCTCCACCGGGTCCGAGCCATATGACTCCTCGTTAACTTCCACTGACATATCCTTGGCTGGTTGGCTTCTCGGCGAATCGTCTTGACTGGGATCCCAAGTGTCGCCCCTGTTTGACGAAGCCATTCTCGGAGTGTCTGCCCCGGGGAATCTGATTGATCACCCCTAGTGGTGCCTTTTCAACTATCACACTGCTCTGAGGTATGTCGCTGTAGGTTGTTGTGAGTGTCATGGTCGAAGCTCCGCTTGACCTGGGTCCCACATCTCGGAGAGCTTCGCCATCTGAGGAATACTGACTTTCGCTGTCTTGGGTAGACTCGGCGAATTCGTTAAGTTCCGTCCCATCTCGTTGGAGTCGTTCCCACTTCTCAGAGCATGTCAATTCGCGCTCAGCTCCGTCGCCCTTCGGTGGTCTCGGTAAGATCCCATGTGGTTCCTCATATTCCATACGTTCAACCGCCGGCGGCTGTCGGCTGAGCCACTCAACATAAAGTCGTTGCTCTTCTTTGAGCAGAGACTTGTCGAGGGCTCCTTCATAAGCCAGCACCTGCCAATCTCTGTATTTCGCAGAGTTCACTCGCACGTAGCCATCGGTTCTCGCTAATTCGTCGTGCGGTACCCACACTACCACAGGGAAATGTGCTGGGCACCATTTCAGCTTATCGGACACATTCGTCAATAGCACTCGGCTTGGACGGCCACCTATACTGTATTTCAACGTAGGGATCACACCCTTGAGACGTCGAATCCAAACTTCGTGAGTTGCCTCACTGGGTTGGTTTCGTTGAAGCTTGAACTCGACGACGAGTCGACCCTGGATATCAAGGCTCTGTGTCGGCCCTCCCGTCACCTCCATGCCATACATGGGGTCATCGTTGGCTTCAGCCGCCGACTTGATCAGTGGTACGACTACTTCGTCTGGTAGTTTTGCAGCCGAATTGTATAAGTCCAACCTAACGCCCGCCGGGATCATGAAGTCCGTGCCGAGAATAAGATCGTCTCCAGTATAATGTGGTAAGATCCACACTTCAAATTCATACACAACCTCCCATCCAAGAGTAATTTTCACCATTGCTCTGGTTCGGGCTTCCACACTGGACTTGCCAATTCCTTGCACATTAATATGCTTGTCGGGACTGGTAAATCGTTTCAATCTCATCTTCTTGGCGAACGATTCAGTGATTGCCAACCCGTTAGCTCCAGTATCTAGTATTATGTCCGTACGCACATCGTTCACCACGCCCTTCACTGGCGCTCACATCCTGACTCAACGGTCGAATCTCTTCGCCTCCCACCATCCCAGTCGTTCACCTGGGAGTAACTTCCATCTCTTGGCTTGGTCGTTGCGAACCACCTTCGATCGCTGAGTTATCTCCATGCTCGTTATTACTTTCGCCAAGTCGTCGTTCAGCTTGGCGAAATCACTCTCCACAATATCCTCATCCGTTTTTCCCCGCTCACTCTCTCTACCACTCACGTCGGGCCGTGTTGCTTCACCAACAAAAGCAAACACAAACCGTGCTTCTACTGCTGGTTCAGCTGACTGTGGCAGCCCGTTTGTATCCATCCCAGTCAAAGATGGCGAGCCCACTAGTTTAAATGGCTCGACGTGTAGATGTCTTGCAGGTCTTCCGGGACTACGGACTTATCAACGGAATTCCTAACGAACTTGGTAAGTTTTTCTAAGCGTTGATAAAGCTCACAGCGTCCTGCATCATGGACCTGCTTACAGAATTTACACCGCAAGCGACAGAAGTGTGCATCATGCCCCTGTCCACCACAGGCGCCACATGGACCATACCTTCGTCGTTCACGGAATCCCTCTCGTCGAGTAGTTTGGTCCTGGGTAGGTGATCGTGGCTGAGGGACTTGGCGACTCACTGAGTTGGTTCGGCCCTGTGCGGATCGGTTCGAGGAGGAAGTTGGTTGATCGTTTATCTGCCTGCTACGGTCGTTACTGTGTCCGGCGTCAATGTAATCTTCAGCAGAATCATAGTCGGACTCATTGTCATGGCTGTCGTCGCTCTCACTACCCGACCAGCCATACAGGTTGGCATTTTGCGTTGCCCTGCGTTCATCAAGGGCTGCCAGCAAATCATCTTCGGAGGCTCCCATCAATAATACTCGGCGATCACGGACACCATCCCGTCGCTTACGACGATCGTCTCGGCGATCGAGTGGATCATCACGTCGTTCGTGTCTAGAGTCGCTTTTCCGACTCTCTCTATCACGGCCCGTGGAGAGACGGTCACGTTGTTTCTTGCGCTTCTCGCCGAGTAGTCTCTGGTTGATTATCTTCTCAACACGGTGGATATCGTCGAGTCTTTGAGGATAGACAAGGTCCATTACGGCATCGTCGCCACAGTTGAGTAGGAAGTGCTCAACGTGGTCGACTGAATCAGCGCCTCCTCTCTCATACTGGATCTGCGCTGTTCGGGCGTATCCATTTAGCCGCAGTAGGAAGTCGCATACATGCTCGTTTTCTCGGCGCTTCGCTGAGTAGTAGCGTGTGCGTGCTGACTGGTCGAACTGCGAACAGTAATATTCGAGGAAGGCTTCGCTGAGTAAGCTCCATTTTCGCTGGCTCTTCTTCGGGGTTGGCGATACCATCCCTTGGCTGCTTTACCGAGACTTAGCGAGAATGGCTCGCACCAAGAATCTTGTGGCATGTGAGTTCCCTTCATCTCGTATATGAAACGTTTGATCCATTGCAGGGCATCATCTGAGCGGTATCGCTTGCCTTCGAAGGTGGCGATCTTGTCAAGCGGTGCATGCGTCCGCATTTCGACTACCTGACCCCGGTCGCTGTCGAACTCAGCGAAACTGAGTCGGCGAATGACATCATTCGGGGATTCTTCGAACTCCCTGGGGTCTCCGCCATCACCTACTTCCGCAGCATCTTCGGCGTCAGACAACTTAGCAAATCTGTCGTGACGTAGGATTCCGCGATTCGGGGTGACCATATGTGAGTCGACGAAATACAGAATTTCCTCCGTCTTGCGGAATACTCCTCTTTTCGTCTTCGGGGTCTCTGGAAGAGGGACCGTCGCCGGATTTTCGCTGATTCTAGACGGCTCACCGGCTTGACGCGTTTGCGGTAAAGCTCCTTTCGCGCCGCCTTCCAGCCCGAAGGCGACCTTGAGTTTACGCTTCCACTTCATGGGCTCGGCTCCTGCTGAGTGCGTGCCCCAATGATGCAGTATCAGGCTATTGGGCCTGCTGGTGCAGCGGCAACCCATCGCCCGCAGCAGGAGAACCGTGTCTTCGACGAGTTGGTTGATGCTTGTACTATTGATCGGCTGATTGAGCTCTGCACTGAGCACTGGTCATTTCGCTTGAGTCGTTGCGATAGGAGTAAACATCATCATCCATTCACTTTTCATTCTCATTTCTTCGCCGAGACGCGCGAGTACCTTGTTGGCGCTCGGCGTGTTGGCGTTCCGTGTTGCCTTGGGTACAAGGGGCGGACGTTCCCCTTGAGCAACACCATATTCATCACCATCGTCATCGTCGCCGTCCGCACCTTGGCTGAGTTCAACGGCAAGATTGCGTTCCACGGGACGTCGGGTGCCCATCTTGCCAACTTGAAGTGTCAGCTCTTCAACCTCGCTGAGTAGTTCATTGGTCGTCTTCACATCGCCGTATCCGGCATTTTCTTCCTCTTTCTCTTCATCTTCATCCTGGTCTCGGACATCGAAGTCACCATCTTGAATCGTACGCATGTCCTCTACCATCGCATTGGCCACGCTGACATTGCCCAAATCAGACTCGGCGATCGGCGATAAATTGGTCACCGAATTCGCCGAGTTCGACCTAGGGCTTCCACTCGTCGATGGCGTCACGATGTTCGGCGGTGTCGATCCCTTGACCATCTTCTCCCACGTAGTTGCTCAAAACCTTCGTTAGCTGGTACCTACAAAACACACCCTGTTCCCGGGTCGCGGTACCAGTTGTGATGTTAGAGAACACACAAAATCGTCAAGTTTGGCTTCCTCGCAAAACACACAACAAATTCGCCGAGTCTAAGGTCGGGGACTCTGTGTGGCCTGCGCTAGGGTTGTCCTTTCGCGATTCGGCCCTTCCGGGACAGCGGTGGAATTTCTCCGCAGTCGCCAGCTACCAATCTCTACAGAGGCCTGCCTGAGCTTAGCAGCCTCCGTTCCTCAACTTGGTGACCTCACACCAAAGGATGGACGTCGGCGCGCGAGCGCTTTTACAGGTCACCGAGCGCAGCGTACGCCCGACTAGAAGATTAACGCCGTTCTGGGCTAGAGACCCGTCGACTCGCCAAGTTGGCGAGATTTGTCTTCGCTGGTAGCGACAAATGCCCTTCCCCGGGCCGACCTTAACTCTTGGCGCTACCAGTCGCTTCCCCTACAAGCTATGCCTCTTGGGGAACGACGGCAGACATCCAGCTCGTGCAGGGACTTACCGGAAGAGTGTGCATTTGTCTAGGACTTGGAAAATTCTGCTCTGTTAGTTATGTCGTAGTCTTCTGTGGAAACTCTAAGGGGTTTCCGTTTCCTATCCTTTCTATACAAATACGCAATGAAATTGTCCGTTACTACTCCTACCTTGCCCGCGGCGACCTCTGCCACAACAGCTCTTCGCACCCAGCGACCCTTCGTGGCCAAAGATCTTGGGCTCGCCAAGTCGAGATCAAGTCTCTCGCCAAGTCGAAGTCGACCCTTCGCCAAGTCTGGCCAGACTCGACTGGACTTCGCTGAGTCGGATAAGATCGACTCGCTGAGTCTTCTAAAGTCGCACTCGCCAACTGTGTACCACACAGTTCGCTGACTTAGTGGCTGACCGCCTGAGCCATGGCATATGCTAGAACGGAGGATTTGCTACACCACATCAGATTCAGCCGATTTGTCCTAGGAAAAGGACAAAAATAGTTGTGTAACGCACACAAATCTACATTTTTGTCCTTTTTCCTAGGACAATTTTCCCTGGGGTTTATTTTATTGACTCACCTTCGCGTCCAGTCATAAATGAAGTGATTCGCCATCTTCGACTTACCTTGAACACAACTGTCGTCTCTCAAGTCTCCTCCCCGAAGCTCTCGAGGTGATTTTCACTGCTCTTGCCGATCGGAAGAAACGCCGCCCCACGCTGGGTGACGTGCACGAGTGGCTTGTCCCTCCCAATGTTGGAGTTGAAGCGGAGGCTGCGCGACGAAGGCGCAGTCGACGCTTCAGAAGATGAGCCCCAGCACTACTTGCGCAAGCTCATAAACTGGAAGTTTGAGACCCGCACCACGTACTACCTTGTGTGCTGGGAGCCGGCTTGGGAGCCTCGATACCACGTGAACCCCACCGTCGTCGCAGCCTTCGAGAAGAAGGAGCCCCGCCCGCTTGTGTGCAAAGCTTCCATCGACGCTTCCATCGATGACGAAGCTGCGGAAGACAACTCGCTCAACGCCACGGAAACATAGGATAAATGAGTTATAAGAGTTAACACAGGGTGTATTATATGCTTTACAACACTAGCTGCATCACAGTACAGTGCGTTGGACACTGAGCTTGGCCTCTAGACGGAACAGCAAAGGTAACCTCATCACATAGTACACACAACATGCATTTGTGTGCGGCATCGAACACAGAGGATAACTTCCGAATGGATCAGCAATGCTAACCTCAAGGCTCTCTCTCTCGCACACACACACACGTAGAGACACACAATAGCTCATGACTGGAATCGAACCAACTCCACTAAGCGTTTTTAGCTCGGACCCATCCACTGGACATCATGAGCGATCGAGACTTGCGCCCGAGCGCGGCAAATCCCGAATGGCAGCTCGACGGTGAATGCAAGCCACTGAGTTCGTGTGGCCACTGAGCCAGCGTATTACGCTGCCCGCAAGCCCATCTCTCCTCAGAAAAATCCACATAAATTCTCCACTACAATCGCCCCTGAATGCGAGCCCCCAACAAGCAGATCGCGCGCACGCGTCTCTACAACCAAGTCGCGCTTTTCCGCTTGGTTGTCTCATTCCGGGCGCCACGGAGGACACTTCGCGTCCGTCCCAAGCTTCCATTCAACCACCTGCAGGCACAGCGCCTCATCCTGCGCATGGCGGCGTCAATGCTTCGGCTCCAGATAGCGTCTAGTCCCCTGTCGTCACGTTCAGCATCACCTTAGGTGCCGATAGATCTGCCATGCCGCTTGCCGGCCTCGCACTTCCTCCTGTCGACGCTGCAGCAGCTCGATCTTCGCTGGACGTCCTTAAAGCCATGCTGGATCGTGTCGAAACTATTGGCATGCTACAAGACGACCACGTACGGCTCCAAGCCGCCTATCGAGCAGCACGCCGAAGAACTGGATCGACTGCTGGTGAACTCGGCCAAGAAGATATCTCTCTACATCATCTATTGTCAACAGCATTACGATCAAGTTGTGAATGATCTGTCCGAGCCGAAATAACGCGCTAGCGACTTTGAGACAGAGCTTGGCGACCGTGCGGAGAACAAGGAGAAGCTGGATGGGCTTTGTGAATGCTATTGAAATCTGGATAACTCGAAGTCCGAAGTCGCTCACAACTTTCAAGCCTGCGTTGACCGTCTCAAGGCATAAATGGCCGGAGCCGCCGCACAGCATGAAGCTGCATCGTCGGAGGATGCCCACAGAAGCGCCCAGCTACAGAAGATCTTGCATCTGGCGATCCACGATCGCGACAGCGCCGTCAAGACGACTCGTCAAGTCGAAGAGCAGCTGTAGGCAGTCGAAGCCCGACAAGGAGTCGCCACCAGCAGCATGACCCATCTGGAGTTACAACACGATCGCTGTCTCGAAGAGCACAACCGACTGACCCATCACCTCGCTGCTGTCGAAGAAGAGCTTGACGACGCGGTCGAGGCCTTGAGACGGAGCTGGCGCAGCATCGAAACACCACCGAGAACCTTGCCGCTGCACGTACGTATGCTCTCTTTGCAGTCTCACGTGTACTTCTTTGTTGGAGGCACTGGCGTAGAGACTGCGCGATCGACGGTGGCTCGCCTTGGGTGCAAAGTCATGGCGCTGCGTGTTCCATCTCAACTGTATGAAAATGAGATCAAGATGTTGACGTCCAAACTGTAATCATTAACAGCTGGGGTGGCGGAAATTCATCAGGAGCGGGATCGCGCATCCAATCAATTGCAGATTGCTCTCGCAGAGCGCGACGGGATTCACGACCTACTGGACAGCGTGGCCATGCTCACACAACTATCCGCAGCTCCGGTGACCCCCGATAGACTGGCTGCAGACGAAGATGGCTCGCCGCCGACCAAGCAAACATGACTTCAGCCTCCCGCGCGCCCGCCGACGAGTGCCCCCAGTTCAGCTACCGCTGCAGTCAAACCGTCATTAAAGCCTCGTGGAACACTCAATCTCTACATTGGTGTCCCTACGTACGCAGTGACCGAACCGCCTCCATCGGATCCAACTCCACTTTCGAAAAGGAATATTGTACATCAAACAAGCTGCTCGCCACGAGGCTGTGGTTGTGAGGCACACAACCACCCATCAGGTGGTCGTCGCAGCGAGTAATCCGGTCGTCCGCAGCGTAGCGTTAGTGACCAGGCTTCAACCATCGCTTTCGACGGTACCAATACTTCGGCTCCTACTCTTCCGTGTCTCCACACAACTGCTGCAGATCAATACGAGCTCCGCGACCAAGGGATTTCTGATCACCCAATTAGCCTGGAAGAGTCTGACGCAGACGTCGTCAGCGGCGACGAGGAATCGTCGGTCGAGTCCGAGGCGGGCAGCACTGTTGGGCACGACAACGGCTGCGACGTGATACGAACGCCGGGTGGGCTTCCAGAGTCATTGTTGTCCCTAACGTCGTGCATGTTGCAGAAGAAAACTACTCCAGCGCAAGAGCAGGTTAGTAAGGCGAAAGCCTCACAAGGAGTAGAGGGGCTGGGTCCGGAGCAACAACTTCCAGAGTGAGCTCAGCGGCTCAGTGTTGCGAGGCGCGCTGCGCCCGCTCCTCGACTGTACCTTCGTAACCTGTTTTGATCTATTGCTGCTTAACGTCCACAGTTTCCTGACGACAGCGTCTGGGCAATGGACGCGATTGTGCTCTGGCCGCAACCACATTGGCACCGTCGAAAGCAGCCCTGGGATATCTCTGTGCGCGTGTGTGCTTAGCACGCTGCATACTACTGAAACTTTATCTCACAGCGGCAACTCTGATGACGGTCAGAGCATAGGCGAAGATGACGACGAAGGAGATATAACCTGCTTAGCGACGATAAGCTTGCGGCACTCCCTGCGTCAAGGCGTCTCGTGCGCAGTGGATACTCAGTTACTCCGATCGAGGCGCGTTTAAGCAGACTGATGTCGCGCTGTGGCCTCTTCTAGATTAGTCTTTCTTGTACTAGGAAAGAGAAGTCAGCTAACCACGAGAGCGAGTAATTCGATGCTTACAATTTCTAAGGCATCAAAGGCACTAAGTTTGCTAAAACGTGAGGCGTTCAAAAAAGTAGTCACAAATTACCTGCATGAATCAGTCGTCGATCGGGCATTTTCTTTAAGATCTTCTCATAATGATAATACCACGGAATTGCTCTCACAATACTAGCTTGACGTGTCAAGACATCCTGAGTTTCAAATAGATCAAGGATCATCTGAAGTTTTAGGTCTCGAGTGGCTCAATTTGTCTTTTATTATTTTTTTAGCTTAACCGAGCTGTTCACATATGTGTAACATGTAAAAATCTTATCTAACTATAGCTTACTGCTAGGCTCACACCGATTGGTTACAGGCATCTTATAACAGGGTACGACTAATTTGCACTCCATTGTAATTTTAAATAAAACAGGTGTTTAGATAAACTAAATAGGCTTTATCGGAATTAATTGGTCCCGAATATAATGCCAAATCGGAGAATATTTGCCTTAACAATCAGTACGCTAGTCTTGTAAAGGTGATTAGGAGTGGGTTACTAGAGAATCAGTACCACACATTCCAATTTTCAATATATCTACTGCACTAAGCCACATGTACTTCGCATTATAGCAATCTAGCCTAAACATCACGTTGCAGTGGCTGTCTTTCTTACTACATATTTGGTATGTCTACAACGGCTGTATTGTGCTTGCCTCAAAATCCTTACACCTTTGGCTTACTGCAATCAATTACATGTCATGACGCCAACAGGTCTTCTCCACGCTCTATGAGAGGTAGCAGCCATACCCTATTCGCTGTTCCTGTCTCAGCTCCCAAGAAGATTGCAGTGTGCGTAGTAACAGTACCGCTCTGCCACTGCTGTCCAGAATAAAGTCATGAGACTGCGTCAAACAACCTAATTAATTTAGTGCCGTTACTTACAAAACTGCAGCGCGTCATTTCAAATTTGAAGCTAACGCTAACAGCTAAGCACAACGTGCATATGCTGAACCTAAGGCTTCCACCTGCTAGCATTTTACATCTTAAAAAGTCTTGTCATACCAGAAATTGGAAATTTTAGTTTAAAGTTTGGGCAACCAGTCAGAAACAAGTAAACAAAACACACAACCAATTTAAATCATGTGTGCAATTCTTAAATTATTTTGCATTATCATGCGGTAATACGCTTTTTGACTTTATTAAACGTATTGCCTATATGCACAATGTACCATTTAAAAAAATGAGATTACACATCGTATGCATAGTACAATTCTGAAATTATAGGCTCAATTACGAAAATTGCTTTTTTGGATTTTTTGTCAGAATAAAAATAGCAATTGCAGAACTAAAAATCAATAAAAGGTCAACAAAACCTGCTAAAATCAGGGGTTGGAACTGTAAATACTTAGACTACTACTAAAATAGTACTTTGTGTTCCGCGCGCGTATGTATTTTGTTTACTTGCTCGGCTTATACTTGTACGACTTTTCAAGCTATATTACTTCGACGGACTCCCGACGAGCAGGCAACTCACCTACGCCCTGACATTCCACAAGCAGCCTAGCATATTCACTGCGATCTGAAGCCCGAGAACGTGCTGATCAGGGCGACGCACGAAACCCCGGCGTTGTAAGAAATCTCCGGCATAAACCTGTTAAATGCATGCTTGCTGTTGCCACGTAATGCGTTATGGAGGCAACTGTTGCGCTGTTAGATGACAAAAACAATTACGCGCAGCGTTCAACTTAGTTAATGGTGCTGGGAGGTTTATTTAGTAGCAGTCGTTACGGCGTTTCAGCTGTGTTGCAAATTTCTTATTGGTGAAGGAAGAACTTCTCGCAAAAACTCGGCGAGCGTATCGTGATCGACGAGTATTAATTTCTAACGTCCACAAAGTTACTGGGGTCATTGTCATTACGAGGAATAGCTCGTACATGACATGATTCACATCACCTATTTTGCCTAATTTTGCAGTAGATGAACACTTGTTTGTTAACTCGGGCTGGTAATAATCGATTGCGCGTTTTCGTGTATATAAAGTAATGAATGCTCCAGTTGTGTTTACTGAAGGCTAAAGATGTCAGGATAGCGAGGATCATCATGGCAAGCAGCTGGATCCGCGAGAACCGCTCTGGTACTAATACCCACCATATTAAAACTTTGCGTTCTCGAGTTGGTGACGTTTTTCTGCGGCAATTTCCTGGATCTCTTCATGCAAGGCATTTTCATCCTTAGCTTTCACGATGCGCATGTCTACTGGGAGCTATGCATCCTTTGAGATGACGACTGTTAGGTTCTCATTGTGCTTCGTAATAAGGCAACAAGCTGTCCGTGGTGTGTCCGTTCGCGGCGATACGTCACACTTTCGTTTGATTGACTAGAAATGGGGAGAAGCCCTATTTCTAGCAAATCAAACACAACGGTGCGAATCTAAGGGCCCGCTGACTCAAACAACCATCTAACACTGCAAGTAATGCAGCGAGCGGAACGGAGTCCAAGATCCAGCGCTGCCAGTGACTGCGGCGCCCATTCGTCAAAACGAATTTCAGGGAATCGCTGCCGAGCGGAGCGAAGGCGGCCTAGAATATGGACCACACCAATGGGCCATGTATTCGTACCTTAATGGGACGTTTGCGCCTAAAATTGCGGAAAGGTGCGTTGCATGTATGCGTGTTAGACTTAATTGGAGACGAAGCCTCTACGCGCAGATAGTCCTTGACTCCTGGAAAAAGTTACCATAAAGTGTATGACCTAGCGCTTGCGCTTGCGCTGGGGGAGGGGAGGGTGTCGTGCTAAGGGGGCTGGCCCACCACCCACTCTGAGTGAGAGCACTCTATGGCGCCTGCCTATTGGCCAAATTTACCCGAAGCTTTCGACCAACCGATGTCGAGCTTCCGGTGAATAGCGATGTGCAACAGATATCGCACGATGACTCTCAATACTGCCCGGGCGCTCAAACCCGGACTTACCGGCTGTGCCATTCATGGTACAACGAAAACCACTCCGTACACATTTTTGGGTATGCTGTATTGTCTGGGCCAAAATAGTTCGTACCGAAATTCAAGGTCAGATTACACATGGAAGATGGTGACTTTCCATATACGATAGTTAGATATAAGGGTAATTCGCGTGCGTAGATTCCGATTTTGAGGTCAGATTTGGCCAATTCTGCGTCGTTTTTGAGCTACAGCCGCTCCAAAACTTTCTCGGCCAGCCAAAAGTTTGGGGAAAGGGCTCCATTAGGGCTAACCGATCATCAGTCAAAACCTGCGAGTCTCATTGGCTCAGAACACAAACCACATGCCGGAACATATGGTGTTTAGGTTTAATTTAGGGTTACCAGGTGTTGATGCAGTCGAGCAATAAAACCAAGGAGCAACACAGCAAATCCAAGCAATTACTCCTGCATTAGATTTCATAGGCATCCTTCATCGCTATCACTCGCTTCGCTTGCGAGCTCTTCTTCTCCAACGTCTGCGCATTCGATCTCTTCCTCTTGCAGTGCCTGTAGATATCGGTCTTCCTTTTCTGAACCTCCTTGTACGCATCTCGGCCTCGCTGCTTAATCTCACTAGGGTCTGTAAAATGATACTTATTAATTCGGAGAGGTTTTTAATACTTAGCGCTAAAACGTTGGGGGCACTGACCTCGCTGGTCTTCGAGCTCTAGCTCTTCTTGTAGGCCGTCCTGACGTCCGCAATTGTGCTAGTAGGCTTCCCAATGTACTTGTGGACCCACTCGCGCGTGCGGCCAGCCAGTTGTGGGTCTTCTTGATGACCTTCGAGGACGTTTTTGTTGGCACTCACAATCATTGCTCGCTCAGCGGCACTTGTCTTCTTCCCTCTTGTCATCGCCACAGCAATGCTAGCGAAATGGGGCTCATTCCTACAGAAAGAGGGTAGTTTCAGCATCATTTTGCGGGTCTGCATGGTCTCATCCGCCTATTATTAGCTGAGCTACGCGTCGAAATGTCGAGCATTTTGTCTTCCCGGTACGAACTTTTTGGCCCAGACAATAGGCGGGATATCTGCGCGGTTTATTTCGAAGGGAGCTGGCACGCCAGACAGTTTGCAGATGCGAACACACTCAACAAAAACGACGCACTAGATCCAAGATCAAGACTCCAACCTGCATAGGAAAGGTGTGCACGTACTTAGACGTAATGACTAACGCGCCGTGTAGCTCTGTTTCGTGCCCACAGGACACCATGGCGCGACCCAAACGCAAGCGGATGCGCGAGAACATATAGAAAGAGTTGCGGGAGAACGAACGCGTTAACGCGACACCATGCGGACCTGAGGACCGTGCGGACAAGCGGAAGCGCTAACAAGGACGAAGTAGCAGACGATGCAATCTTAACAAGGCTCTGGAAGCATTAATGTTGAACACGGACCACTTCACAACTAGGGAGGTCCAAGCACCAGCTATCGACATGAGTGACGGTCAGGGAGATAAGAAGGAGGAAGCAGAGGTCGCAAAGTCTGTACGGCGGGCAACCGTACCCGCCCAATGTACTTCTCGAGCAGCTTTCGGGTGACCGTGGTTAACCGGTACAAGTGACTCGGTTGCCCGTGGTTAACCGAGAGATAAATCTGTGGGGTACGTGCATAAATCAAAGTTGAGGTGTTAGTCTCGCTACAGCAAGTCGGCATTAGACCTGGCAACCAAAATATCGTTGAGTACTGCAGGTCCCAGCGCACTTCGTTTTTGGAGAAGATGTTGCCTGCATCCGAGAATTTGCTTTCTGACATAGCGCTTGAGGCAGGAATAGCTAGTATCGATCTAGCTACCGCTGACAGTAGTGGAAATGACGGTTCACCATTTAGCATGGATGCTGTCCTCCACCAAGGAGATCGAAGTTTTTCGGTCATCTTCGCTTACCTTGTAGGACATGTACCGATTTAATTCCAATCGGTCGGATGAAGTGACACCACTCGACCGCTGCTCCTCTTGGTCGGACCCTTCTCGGTCAGATTCATCAGATCCGTCCAGACTAAACAAAAGGTGAGAGCCTTTCTTCTTCTTTCGAGCTGGTCTAGGTGCGTCCTCAGCCACACCAGACACCCTTGAAATATTTTCACGCATTCGTAGCAACAACATCGACTTAATATCTTCCAGATGGGTCGTGGAGATAGAAAATTTTCTCATGCGATTTTTTTGTCGCGGATCAAGCAATGCTGCCAAGTAGTGAAGCTCTGATAATTCCCATTTTGGCATGCCTTGAGAGGAAACTAGGCTTTTGAGAGGTTTTATTGGCGCTGAGTCTGGCGGTATCACTGCAACATCATCTTCGTTTGTTGTTGCATTGCTCGGGCAATTATTGGGCTCCATATTACTGTCGGGACCTCTGGTCAAGTTTACCCGGTTGGTTGTGGGCTTTTTGCTCCTTGTAGATTCATTTCGAGGTTGTAGGAGACCCAGTAGAGCTTGGCGATGATACACGACCAAATGAATTGTTGGTTTGGTCCAACTCTCCAGAGCCAGTGCTGCTTCCTGGAAGGGCTGTAAAAGCCTTACAAGCTCCTCAAGGAGATCCTTTTTACCTTGTGTATCAGTTGAAACCTATTACGCGAAGCCAATATTCTTTCTAGTTCACTGTAGACTTTGAGCACACTTTGTAGCATCCGAAGTAGAGAATTCCAGCGGGTCACATTTTCTTGCTTCACTGTGGTCGATAGCATAGACTGCAATTCGGCCTTGTTAATGTAAGCTACTACAGCTTTACAAATTCAGTCTCGATAGCTGCCTTTGCAGCGCGTTGGTCCAGGTTTCGAAGCGCCGTCAACCTTCTTTCAAGAGAGGCAGATCGCTGCACTTGGTCTTCGACGCCCGATTCATCTTCCACTCTCAATTCATCTTCAACAACGCTAGTCTCAGTGACGCCAACGTCGCAGAGAGACCGGTGGCCCGCGAGGGGCGAACGAGAAACCTCTCCATGGCAAAGTGCGCGGTGCAGTGTTTGTGCTGTCAAGGAAACGAAAGGTTGTGTTGGCTCGGGCGACCGTACCCTCCCGAAGATAATCCGCGCCAGCATTCGGTTGACCGTAACCGCCCGTTGTCGCAACCGAAACTTAACCGTTCGAGTTTGGCCAACCGATTGCGACCTCTGGGAGGAAGACAACCCAGCAGAACATCAACGACGTTACGCCGAGTCTGTGGGAGAAATTGCCCCCATGCCGGTGGCAACTCCAGCACCAAGTGCGGTAATTCCTGACCCAGACGAAGTGGAGAGGATCCGTGCGAAGAAAGCCGAGAACGCGCGGAAACGGAGAGCCAACATGACCCCATCTCAGAAAGAGTGTACTCAGACTCGGAATCGAGAGCTGCAGCGGATTCGACGGGCCAGGAAGAAAGCAGACCATTTTCAGGCCAGACAAGAACATGAAGGATTGTACCAAGAGGCTCGGCGTGCTAAGCGAACCGAGGAGACGCGGGAGGAAGCTCGAGAGTGTGATCGCGTCTATCGTGGCAGCCGTCGAGAAGGTCAATCACAAGGAGAGAGAGAGAGAGAGACCAGGATCGAACGTACCAGCTTAATCGTCGCGAGAATCGATGTCAAGACGAGAGAGACCGCGGGCGGGAACGGGGAAGCACATACCAGCAGCGTCATCGTGGTAATCAATCGCAGGAAAAAAGGAATAGGAGCGTGAGTGCGATCGCTTCTACCAGGACGCTATGACGAGACTGAATAGGTGTGGGCAAGGCGCCATGAAAAGGCGCGTGTGAACCAAGAAGATCGATGATCGCTCCTGACAGAAGCCGAGCGTGAGGCGGAACGTGAACGTAATCGCATCGATCATGAAATTCGACGTATACTCCAAGGATACCACGAACGGGAGGTAGCTCTAGAACGTGATACATTGCGGCGTCGACAGAGGCATGACGCCCAAACGGAGGTACAGCGTGCGGAGCGAGGCGAGGCCGAAAACGAGAACAGGCGGGTTAGAAACCATTGCCCTCCACGTGGTCACGCACTCTATAACCACGGGAGCTTCTGCAAGTCCAAGGTGTCTGGGAAAAATGTTGAAGACGGTCGGCACAAGATTCCAGATCAGATACAGTGTGCTTGGTGTAGGGCCTGGAAATGGCCGGGCGAATCTGCTTTCTCATGTTGTCTGACGGGAAAGGTACAACTACTGGGATTGAAATCAGCTCCAATTACCTCCACGACTTTTATCGAGAACAGGAGTTCAGAGAACACATCCGTGCGTACAATCAGGTGTTTGCTATCACGTCCATCGGGGCGTCTAGAAATGACAGCTCCGCCATTCAACGCATGAGAGAGGATACACCGAAGCTGGGGAAGCGCGGTGTCTATACGTACAGGATTCAAGGTGCCATGGATTACTATCTCGGTTCTCTACTCCCGTCGATCGATTGCTTCGACACGAGCCAACCAGCTCCAGCGAAGGTTGCACAGATTTACATCGTAGATCCAGATATGCGCCAACGGTGACACTGCACAGTATAACGTCAACGCACCAGTGCTCGAGACTCTCATGACGTACCTGCTCCCGTCACTACCCAACGTGGAAGGCTCTTTCGGGTGATGGTTGTGCGACCTAGTGGCAGGAGGCTTGTGCTGTCGAGAAAGGCTTCTCTGTCAAGACTTGCTGGCTTGGTCGTCCCACCTGACCTGTGATCCAAAACTCACCAAGGAAGAAAATACCAAACCCCACAAGAAGCATCGACAGGTGTTACCAAGCACCCCTGTTTCTTCATCAAACCACCTCGATTGACCAGTTAATACAAGTGAACAGGACACTCGACGCTCGCTTGACTGTAATGGAGGCTAAGCTCTGCAACAAACACGCACGGACACCAGCACTACACGAAACAAGTGAGGACATAAGCAACGACAAACAGCCATCCAAGCGACAACGTATCTCTCCAGCTTCGAGCCTCAAAGACACCTGGTTCGCGTGGTACGCTCAGGAGCCGCGAATGTGGAGCTCGACGGACGGCGCTACCAAGCACGCTCAGTCCGACGCGAAGTGGCTTGTCGCCTTCATGAAGCTGTTCTTGACCGATGGCTTCAAGCTCAACGAGAGCTTACCACGCTGCCGCGATGATGTCCTTGAGATAAGTGGCTTCTGCGGAAACGGTGACACTGGAGTTCCTTTGCGGCCACGGGATCAAAGCTCGAGGTGGTCACAACGTCCTGAAACACCTACGTGGGCTTCACAAGTCAGGGTCGTTGAACGACCACATCACGCACTTCCAGCAGCTTCAGCGCAGAGAGAACCTCATGGACCCTTCGCCATCGTACATCCAGAACATCATTGAGTCAGCTGCCACAGATGGATAGGCCAGAGGTAGATTGCAAACGCGAATGCATTATAAACTTAATGAAGCTAGAGCTAATCTCATAGAACCTTTTCACCAAGTCGGAACACAGAGCTTAACCTCCTTGCGGAACAGCAATGTTAACCCCCAGCAGCAGTAGACAAAGTTACCTACGAGACAACTCGGTATCACATTTGCACGCAAACACACACACACACACCACTCCCATACAGACGCACACATAGTTTGCTCATGGCTGGAATTGAACCACCGCCACCGAGTGTTTTAAGCTCGGACCCATCCATCCACTGGGCATCATGGGCGGTCGGGATTTGCGCCCGAGAGCTGCAAAATCCCGAATGGTAGCTCGGCGGTGGATGCCAGTCACGCAGTTTGGGTGGCCACGTGGCCACGAAGCCAGCGTATTTATGCTGCTAGTAAGAACACGCTTTTACATACCCACTCTTTTAGTGGCCCCCGATTTCCGAGGCCGAGCATCATTTGTCAATTTGCCAGCTGCAGAGCCATGTGCTATGCAGCGCTAAAAATACATGTTTAGTCTTTTGCCTCTATCTTTGCCCACAGGCCGTGTTAGAGCCTGGGAATCTGCCAATAAACTCGCCTTTGCGTATCTCTCTTAGGATTCTCAAATCTACATGTGGTTTCAAACCTGCTTTTTTAGACTCTTTTCAGATCGGCTCTTTTCCTTCCGACGTACCGATTTTCCGGTACGCGTCGGAGAAGGTCAACGATCGGAGAATTTTTGCTATGGTAGGCGAAAGCGAACTTGTCGACAAAATGATCCCGGATCAAGATTTATCTTTTACATGTAGTCTGGCAGTAGATTCCGGATCTGGCGTTAAAATTGCCGAGTTCACACGGGAAGTCGTTTGAAATCACATATATCGTCATCATCAGAACACTAATTACGCTGATAGCCTCGGATTTGACGTATAAACTTTCGATTTAATTTTAGATAAATTGTTTTTTTACTCATTCTCAATCTATAATTTAATTTGGTTTTTGCTTGCGCGGTTGTTTGGTTACTCTGACAGATTCGATATCCTCGCAAAGTACAGTGCATCATTTCGGCGTTTTGGAGACAACGACAGCATCTCGGAGGAAGCAATGATAGGAACAGCATCGGGTTTGGAGGGCGCCTCCTATCTGAATGTTGATGTCGTCGCCAGTATCAAGCGAAGCTTCACTGCTGTCGCTATCACTGCTACCTGCAGTCGAATAGGTTCGTAGTAGTTGTTGTTTTTGTCACCCCAGTCGTCGCTGTACGCCATGGACACCATCGTTGCTTTACCTCGACGAAGCAGTCTTTCAGCTGGCTGGTCCTTTGGTTCGGAACTGCTGTAGCGACAAAGCCGTGAGGTGATTTAACCGCTCTCCTGAAACCTCATCCGCCAGGATCAGTCAATGGTGCACTGACTTCAATGTGCCCGCTCTGAATGTAGTCATTTTGGGCTTAAGATTCTTTTTGTTTGGTATCGTTATTTATCTGTCTCTCCCCTTCCCGGTTATCGATTCCCAACTCCTGACGAAGAGCAAGGTCCCAAGACCTGAAACGCAACAATGCAAGACGCCTAAGAAACACAGACGACTACCAACGACAAGCCTGCCTGCAAGGTGCAAGCGGGCTGAAACGAAGATAAATGATCCTCAAGGGGATTCAGCACAAAGACCACACGCCATCCCGGAAGAACTCCCACGAACTTTCCTGGGAGTGACCCTACCCTCTCTGAGGTCTCGCGCTCCGCGTTCGAGACCCCTTATGGCAGCCTATTGTACACCCTGGATGACAAAAGAGTCACTGCCTTCGCCACATGAGTGTCACGAATATTCCTGGAGACAGTGATAAGCACTACGAACCTTCGGCAACAGGCATGAACGTGTCTGGATCCAGATCGCAGATGTTCACATGCTGGCAAAGAATGGCATTAGCTCGCCGAAGGCGATCCACACGAGCTTCCTAGGCCTTGACTGGGACTTGCTACTTCCGGTTGCGAGACATCAGCGTGAACCGCGCGATCCAGCAGATGACCAAGAGTGGAGAGTTGTTTCTTGTACCCGACGACGTTCGCCTTGAACAGCTCCCGTTCCTTGCGTAGAGAGCGATCCTGCACTTCCAACGAAACCTCCAGTTGCTGGATCCGCTTGCGCAATTCTGCCACGGTATGTGCATGCAACTTGCGTTCGGCGTCGTCGGCACAGACCTTCGCATAATACGCTGAAGTGATGTTCTTGGTCTTCGTAGCTTTGATGTCGAGGGTGTTGACGCGAACATTCGCCTGACGAAGCAGGAGCTTGGCATTCTCCAACTCAAAGGCACTGGGGCGAGTTGACGCTCGGTGGCCACCTCTTCTCGCTCAGCATACGCGAGGAGAGCTTGGAGATTGCCGGTCAAGTCTGAAAACGCGGGAAGACGGCCTACGTGGCCACGGACTTCGGCAGCGACGTCGTCCAACGATGATAGCCGGTTCAGGCTCTGCGACAGCAAGCGATTGCCGCGCTGCGACGATTTAACGGAGAGAGCCATGGAGATCTTCGCCAGATCCTCCATCCTGGACGCAGTGGTGGTAACAACGCGATCGGAAACCTCGTCAGCAACGCGATCCAACATCTGTACCAGCGACGACCCCTCGCGGACGAAGTGTACCAGGAGAACGTGTGGCTGACGCGGGTTGGCCCAGTTGGAGTTTTTGGATGGGGTGACAGTAGCCTTGGGTGAAGGAACCTCGCTTTCCTTGACAGAAGAGAAAATTCGCAAGTTATACGCGTCGGCATGATGAACTGCGAGGCTTTGCTAGCCTCAGTGCGCGAGCAGAACCAGCAACAGGATCGACAGCAGTAGAAGCGTCGATGCGTGGCTAATCAAGGCCAATGGCAGCACGTCAGCTATTCGCAAGCAGAAACAACCTTAGTAAGCCACGTACCGAGGCCATTGGAGGGGTAGCCAGCAGAGTGAGCAACTCCTGGAGGACGACAGCAGTCGTGCGATCGACGTTTGACTTGACCGTGACTAGGCGAATGACACTAAGCAGCGAGGCGCTCAACCGTGCAGGACTCGAGGGCAGTTCTGGTGTAGCGATTCTTCGCTACGCTGCCGTTCGATGATTGAGACGTTGGAGACCTGGCGCAAGTTGAATATTCGTAGTAGTGAGTGTATCTGAGCCATACTGAAGCGAAGTTAAAACTGTATTGACGACCCCTCGAGATAGCGGCGAATGTGTCATTAAACCGGACGGACATACTGGGACTTAAGGCAGTGCCTAGTTGGAGTCTAGGCGAGACCAAGACAAGGAGACTCCTAGTCTAGTCCAAAACTATATATACTATACTATACTATACTAGGACTAGGTTATCCAAGTTTAGGCGTTTGCGAGGTTTCGCAACTCCCGTGGACGGCGACGGTTTGCAGAGAGTCGCTGAGGTTCTAAATTACCCTTCATTCACTGTATATTTGTATAGAACATACAGAAAGGTACAGGAAGCGATGCCGAAAGACCACACTAAACAGAACAGTATTTTCCACCGACGAACTCAAGCCGCACAAGCTCCTGGACTTCCAGAGGTAAGACTTGTGTGTGTGTCTGGATTATGCTAGTTCGGTGAACGCGGTGAGCAGTGTGCGCGAGCGTTCGTTGGCAAGGGCAAGAAGTGTGTGTTGCCCAAAGGGTGTGATTCGCGGCGCGTCCTAAGCTGCTATATTATCAAGGAGAGCCTATTCACCTCCGCCCCGACCCTATTAACGGCGGCTCCGGAAGCGCTTTCCCCAGGCGTGAATTCCTCTCTTTAGAGGAACCCCGGAGTTTGAGTGAGTTTATTGTGTGTTTAGCGTCCTAGCCAAAGCTCGTGGCTAGTGGCGCTGTTTGGTTAGCCGAACCATAGCAAAATAGTGCGTTTGACTGGCTCTGGGTGAGTCGAGTTGGGCGTCCTTCAGATATAGCCTCAACTCTCGTCGAACCTACGCAAGAGGGGAGACGTGTTGTTGTGGGCAGGGGCTACTATATTAAGGCTACGTGCCAAGTGGAGTAATTCCTACACCACACCGAACTTTGACGCCCTGATCTCAAAGCCCCGAAATCCAGGAACGTATACCTAGTGCAATACCTGCAGGTCCGATTAACCCCGAGGCACCGTCCACCGCCGTTGGATCTGGGAGAGTCTTGATGTGTTGAAGCTGGTCTCGAATTGCTTGACTCCAAACTCCACGAAAGCAGCCACGGAACCAGTATCTCCACTTGAAATCCATCAATTCAGACGTGACATCGAGGAACCCAAGGTCAATATCCAGGAATCCAGACACAAAGCACTCGAAGCAATAGCAGAAATAACCAAGCACAGAGTTCCTTGACCCGTCACGGTATGCAGGTCCTTGTTTATGAGCCAAGGACTTAGGCTTGGGCTGGCCTCGGTTAAGCTTCATGCTTGGGGCAGCCCCCAAAGCCCCTAAGCACCTGTCATCACGCTCACCACCACCTCGAGGAGGGAAATTCACTTATCGGTTCAAGCCCTTGGTCGTCGATTCACATTGGAGGTTCCGCTCACGAATCCAGACTCCGACTACTCGTCCAGGAATCCAGGATCTCTGAATATAAATGGACAAGACTTCGTCTGCCTAACTATATATGAAATGGGCGGGGCTTGTCCCTGGCTCCCGGCGCGTCGAGGACCTCCAACCCAACTCGACTTGACTACGGTTGGAGTCCCGCGACGCTCTTGCAGACGCGGTCCGTGGCGCACGACGGTAGGACACGGCTCGCGCTCCTTTGCCGGGCGAGCTAACGTGGGCCTTGCGCGCAGAAGGACAGGAAGGCGCCACCAACACCGGCGGCAGCGACGACTTGCACTTGACACAGACAAATGAACTCTGTTATAGTTAACCGCTATCATCTTTTCTATGCTATGTGGTCCACACAACTTTTTGACTTAGTCTCAGTATGCTGTTCAGCGGGCTGGCTGGCTGCAACCTGCGAACAGTCGTCCCCCATTTAGCAACACGTCCCTTCGCGCAAAGATCGCACCATTTCGCACACAAGGGGGCACCATGGGGCACAAAAGTCAATCTGGGATTCCGGGGACCACGGTACTGCCAATCGACTACAAATCGTAATAATTTTTGGCAATGTTCGAGGCTCCACTTGAGACCCGAAGTTCTGGGTCTCAGGATCTCAGGATCCCAAGATCTGGCGAGTTCAGGGGTAGATATCTTGTGATCCAGAATATGTGACTTGGACCTGGAGGTCTGTCAGGGGACCGCTGCGTTTCGCTGAGTAGTAGGTTCTATCTAATCCGCGCGGGATCTTTGCCCGCCACGAGCGAAGCGAAGTAGGCGATGCAAACGCCGCGCAACTGTGGAGCGTAGCGACCAAAGCGATTTTATGAAGAACCTCTTGAGGGTGATAAGATTTGATCGATATTTGACCAGCGAAAAGTTTGACTCGATTTTGATCCTGAAAAAGTGTTGACCTAAATCTAACCTGCGCAGCGGTTGACCCAGAAAAAGGTTTTCGCCGCTGAGGCACACAAGCGATAGCTTATATCGAGATTTGTAAGGGGTCCTAGAGCAAAAACATGGGGAATTGCCGTCTGAGATAGCAACTTCCATGTGGAAGTTGGGCTGGACAAAATTTGACCGCAAAACTCGCTTTCACTGCGACTACGACATTAATAAGCACCTGAGACGAGGTGGTGAACCTTTTCGCCCAAATGTACAGCGGCCCTCTTTAGATACGCCCAGATCCGAAACCCCAGCCCTAAGATCTAGGTCCGGGATTCCCAATCCGGGATGGCGTGTACTTTGTGTAACCCCTCTCGGTAAGATTTACCTCGAGGCACCGTCCACGCGACTTGGGGTAGAAGTAATGACCAAGCTCCAAATAGCCCCTCTTCCAGGATCAGACTTCCAGAACCCAGAACCAGAACCTTTAGTCCAGGATCAGGATTCTCGATTCCAGGATCAAGAAGATCACGCAATCTCCACACGCTCGCACACCAGCAATAACACCACAACCAGAGTTCACACGACACGATATGCAGGTCCTTGTTCTTTTGTTAGCCGAGGACTTGGGCTAATTTACCAGTGTCAATCGGGGTTTCAGGTCCTGGATAACTGGCTGATCCAAGACACCCACAATGCAACGCGCACCACTCTCAAAGAGAGAAAAGTCACTTGTCAGATTCAAAGCTTATACCCTCGCTTCACACAAACAGTCTTTGGTCCCGTCCTTGGTTGCCGACTGCTGGTCCAGGCTCCCGAGGCACAGGAATATGAAATGGGAAGGCGCGAGACCCCCAACTAGTATATGAAATAGGGAGGGTCTTAGCCCAGGTCGAACAACGTCCTGGTCCCTAACCTAACTCGACTCGGAACGGTTGGAGTCCCACAGACGTCTCGCAGGCGCAGCCGAATGTGATCCTTGCCTCGCAGCTATAGTGCACCTTGATCCCCTTGCGCGAATTGGTGGCACGACGACGTGGCGACTTGTGTGTTACAGGGAAAAATGAACTCTGTTAAAGTTTAAGCTAGCGTACTCTGCATGCTTACACATTCGCCTGATTTATATGTGGTCCACGTCATCTCGTCTTGTCTTGACTTCAGTATGGTGGTCGTGGTTGCAGGTCTGAACAGTCGCCCCTAATTGAGCAACTTGACCTTTCGGGAAAGATATGGGAAGATCGCAGGCGACCCTTCAATTTCCAGGACCTGGATCCTAGATCAGGATCTGCCGTCCTTGATGACTTGGATGCCGAAGAACTTGGAGCATCGAGAGAGTTAGAGTATAGAACTCCACTCACCTGAATCTGGGATAAGGAATCCAGGATCAGGGAAGTCTCAACCATGATCGAGGATCAGGGAGTCTTGACATCTCGGATCCAGGATCTCAGGTCATTGGCAGTCATTCTTGGGCGAACAACTTAAGGATGTGGAATAACTTGTGTTCCACTTCCACGATCAAGACTTGGGTCTTGGCTTGGTGGTAGCTTGTGGCTTGAATCCAGGATCCTGAACTGAGGACCTGAAACTCCTGGATCGAATCCAGGATTAGGAAGGCATTCCTGTCTAACTTCCAGGAAATACTGAACTTGTTGGTAGGTTCTTGGTCTTTGACCAAGGCAGGCGGGACGCACTATCCAATACATTCGTAATAGGCGTTCTCCTTTCACGTAGAAAAACCCGCTTCGGGACGAGGGTTGGTCCGGACTGAGTGCTCCGGGTACCCGGGTAGCTGGCCCAGGATTCGCACTTCCGGACCTGGGGCCCCTCCTTGGTTCAGGGATCTAAGATTCAGATCCTGACCATCGCAACAGTCCTTCCATTGTTTATGCCACATAAACAGCTGGCCGCTCTGACTCTATTTCTGAACCCAAATCAGAAGCCACCATAGTTTAGCCAATAGAAAATCTCCATCCGGAAAAAATCAAGTGCCTCGTGTCACACCCTAATGATGAAAATAAGTCTTTTCTGGTGTTTTATTGCGATGTTGTTGCTCTAGCTGATCAAAATTTCTGGCTTCAGGCAAAAGTGCCATCCTCCTCTATTTGATATTATTGCTATACTTGATAGCAAGGCGAGCAACGGCAACTATCAGTTAGGACAGGATATACTGTATAGACTACCCTTTCTTCTCATGCAAAATGACCAAAACCACCTGCTTGAAGCGGTGACGTCGCAAATGCAGTTTTAGCAGAAATACTGTGAGTTCCCAAACACAAGATCGGTCTCACGTGTATACATCGAATAGTGGCCCTTACATTGTCCGGTAGACGTAGCATCGTCCATTCTTGTTTTTGTGATTTGCTTATATTTTCAAAACTTTTGATACTTCTTGATGGTCATTTGGCTGGGCTTCACTATGGGCAGGTCAGGAATCGAATTCGTCCGAGAAGTCGTAAGTGCCAGACGCCGACGATAACAGTGCTCTCTCATTGGTCGACTTCACGTTAGTACAGTAGCACCAGCACCAGAGAACAATGGCCAACCGAACCTCGCCGGCTGTAGCTGCAGCCCCACTGCTGACGCGAAGGCGATCCGCGATGTGTCGTGTAGGAACACGGCCAAATTCTTGATTGCGCACTTCCCACCCAACAACACCCACCGAATACCAAAGACTCAGTAGGCTTGTTGTGGACAATAGAACCTGAAGGCCCAGGATCTGCCCTTACACCGGGTTGAGAGGTGACTTCTATGCGTTGTGGTTCCTTCCGGCAACCAGATCATGCTAACACCACTAGTCACGAGCAAGACTAGAATGCTTCGTGTTCGCTAACCTCGCAGTCCCGTAGGAAGACGGATACCAGCACCTCACGGCCTTGTTACGAGGGTGCCAAAGACTGGCTTCGGCGGGGAAGGTAGTATGGAGGGTTTCCGGACTCCCCAGTTGCAGCGACGACTCGTCGCTCTTCGTATACACGGCCAAACTTGCTCTCCTCGTCTTCTTGGCCTTGCCGGTGGGTTGGCACGAACTACGACTCAGTAGACGTGCTCACCGACAGGCATAATCAATCCGCCGAGCTTGTCCTGTGTCTCGGGACCTCACCATAGACCGGACCTCGCTTGAGTGGTTTGGATGAAAAACTGTTCTGTATTAATGCCCAAAATGGCCTTAGAGTCTTTATCTACTCTTTCCTATTGTCATATACAAATATCAAATATAAATGGTTCTGTTTTGGTCCGTGTTGGATCTCGCCAGAAACCCACGACGATTCACGAAAACTCACGAGCCGTCGGCAGTTTCTAAGTCAGGACGGCAGTCTCCATATGCTGGATAGCAGACATGCCAGTCTGGAGGATCATGATGGATGACGAGTCGGGTGACGTAGCGACGTCACCGTCCTATCTTGAGATGTAGCCACATAGTGCGGTCGGTAGGTTGGGACGTGGGGACTTGATTGGCACACGTGCCGACAACTCCCTTACGCCCAGACCGCCACCAGCCAACCGCCTTCACTTTTCGGCGGATCCCGACACCACAGATGCGTGCATCTCCAGTGAAACAAGAAAAGTTTACAGGCAACATTAATGGCATAAAAATGGATTCAATATGAGCTATCTAAAGAAGACAGCGACACCGTTCGATTTTTCGCTGACAGAGATGATTTAAATCTCGCTGAGTTACACCTCCCTACTTCGAAAAGTCAAAAGAAATCGGGCACGATCTGTCACGCTTAGCGGGTATTGTAGTGCAATAAAGTATCGCTTCCTGTAGAATATGGTGATGACATGAAGCATTTTTTCTCTGGAATAAAGCGATTGGAGGCAGAGCAAAATCAATCTAGCTCGCCTAAAACCTCCGGCAAGCAGCCGGTAACATTTTCACTTTATAAGGATTTATGCAATTCAACTCTCGCCCGAAATGATGCCGGATTTTCTCATCTGTTTTTGGTCACGCAGTGGAATTTAATTAGATCGGTTTCCGTGCAAACAATCCAGATGCAGCATTTGCTGTCAAAAGATGACAGTGTTGGGGGTTATTTGTTTTTAAGACCAAGACGAATCAAGAAGTTTCAGGACCTCGTGACCCCCGCCATCACTTTGCGAATGTATTGAGTCTATCTACGTGCTGGGTGACAGTTCTCGGAATTTATTTGGCCTGCAACTCTCGTATGACCTTGGGAGCTCTGTTTCCTGGGACTGACCCGAAACTACGATTTGGAAAAGCGCTAGGTAGTCTTTTGGAAAAGAATGGTGTCTCAAAAACGTATGGAACACGCTCAGCGCGGAAGGGGGTAGCGACCTATGCATGCGGTGGTAGTACTGGTGGGCCTTCTATTGTATATGTTTGTCTTCGTTGCGGGTGGTCGATTGGCGGCGTTCAAGATAGGTACTTTAGGTATGAGGCCGCTGGGGACCAGAATCTAGGCCGTGTTGTGGCGGGGCTGCCAGTAAATGACTCGAATTTTGTGCATTGCCACCACATTTATGAAGCAACTCAGATGCTACCGTCTCCGCCTGTACGACAAGAATTTTTCCAGGCCTTGCTCAAGAAACAAATCTAGGGGGATTTTGCGGCTTTGCCTTGCCTCGTTGGTGCGTCATACTGATTTTCTGGTAAGAACTCTATCGGTTAATCGTGCGTTTCTATCAATTACTATATTTGCCGACTTTGCACTCCAGCATGAATTGGTGACAAAACTAGATAGTGGACAGTGCAGCTGGATGAAACCTACTGGCATCCCGCCACCCATCGAATTATACAAGAAACTCGATAAACAGCAAGTAGCAACTGACGCACTTCCAGACAGGCTTCAGCAGAGGATGAAAAAGGTGCTGGAGGAGGAAGATGCCGCTGTAGGAAATATCACCAGAGCAATTCTTCGAGAAGCAATTAAATCGCTGCTTACTGAAGCTGGTTTGCAACTAGCAGTATCGTCGGTGGCCATAAATGCTCCACCAGATCCATTGCGTCACTATTATTCTTGGGGAGGAAAATCTCATAAGCTGCCGCGAAACTTTGAATTTTCGAGTATTGATCTCTTAGTGCGTGGAGATTTTGGTGGTTTGGGGATCCTAGGCGTGGATATCTACCATACCTAGGTATAACATCAGATGATCTAGACTCGCACAAAACAAAAATCGACGCTGCCAGAGTGGTCAATAATGATGAGGCACATAATCAATGGGATCGATGCGAAAACAAACACACCCAGGCCGGATATCCGCGATAAATCTCATGACATTGACCTGTTCAACACGGGCTACGAAACGCTGAGGTTAAAGTCCAGCAAGCGCAATCGTCGAGCAAATCAAATAAACGTACCACTGTGTTGCGGCTTGTTTGTGAAGCCGAGAGTGAACGCTGCTGTTCAAACGCCGCAAGCGGGCAAAGACACCATCAAACCGCCCCCTTCTCAAAGCCTCGAGAGCCCCCGTCGCCCCAGGTAACGTCAGTGTCGATGTCATCAGTTCAGCACCCCTCCAAGCCTCGGAGTCGCTGATATCGCGACCAATTGTTCATCTTTTAGCGCTTCGGAGCCTGCAATAGTGACCACAAACACGGAAACGAAACAGCACAGTAGAGCACAACCATAGCAAAATTCTCCGACCGTCGACCTTCTCCGACGCGTACCGGAAAAGCGGTACGTCGGAGGAAAAGAGCTGATCAGAAAAGAGTCTAAAAAAGGCAGATTTGAAACCACATGTAGATTTGAGAATCCTAAGAGGGCCATGCAAAGGCGAGTTTATTGGCGGATTCCGAGGCTCTAAAACGGCCTGTGGGCAAAGATAGAGGCAAAAGACTAAACATGCATTTTTAGCGCTGCAGAGCCATGTGCTCTGCAGCCGGCAAATTGACAAATGATGCTCGGCCTCGGAAATCGGGGGCCACTAAAGAGTGGGTACGTAAAAGCCTGTTCTTACGGGCAGCGTAAATTCGCTGGCTTAGTGGCCACGTGTCCACACAAACTGTGTGGCTGGCATTCACTGCCGAGCTGTCATTCGGGATTTTGCCGCTCTCGGGCGCAAGTCTCGACCGCTCATGATGCCCAGTGGATGGGCCCGAGCTTAAAACACTCGGTGGCGCTGGTTCGATTCCAGCCATGAGCCACAGTGCGTATGTGTGTGTGTGTGTGCGTGCGTTGAGGTTAACATTGCTGTTTCATTCGGAGGTTAAGCTCTGTGTTCAACGCAGTGTAGTGTGATGTATCTAGTGTTGTAAAGCATGTAATACACCCTGTATTAACTGTTATAATTGACTCATCCTATGCTTCTGTGGCGTTGAGCGAGTTGTCTTCTACAGCTTCGTCGTCGATGAACGCTTTGCAGACAAGCAGGCGACGCTCCTTCTCGAAGGCTGCGACAACGGTGGGATTCACGTGGCATTGAGGCGCCCAAGTCGGCTCCCAGCACACAAGGTAGTACGTGGTGCGGTTCTCACGTTTCCAGTTGACGAGCTTGCGCACGTAGTGCTGGGGCTCATCTTCTGGAGCGTCGACCGCGCCTTCGTCGTCTGCAGCCTCCGCGTCAACGCCAGCGTCTTCGGGAGGGACAAGCCACTCGTGCACATCGTCCAGCGTGGGGCGGCGCTTCTTCCGATCGGCAAGAGCAGCGAAGATCACCTCGAGAGCTTCGGGGAGGAGACTTGCAGAGGCGACAGTCGTGTTCAAGGTAAGTCGAAGGTGGCGAATAACTTCATCCCTGACACGTATCTTGAACGTCTTTCCGACAGCGATACAGAGACCCTTGAACTCCTGCCTTGAGCTGACTGCTTTCTTCGAGGGCTTGCGTGAAGACATGGCTGCGTGTTGCGGGTGTAAGATGCAGAATGAGCTTTCAATTTCGGAGGGACAAACGGCTGCAAGAACGACTAGCCACGAAGGTGCGATAATGAAATTAAGCTGCAATCAATAACTCGATGATGTTCTGCGTGTGTCCCGGTGAAGGATCCATGACGTGACCCCCTCGTTGTAGGTGATTGAAGCGTGCGACGTGTTCATTGAGCGAACCAGACTTGTGGAGCCCCAGCAGGTACTTCAACACATTGTTGCCACCTCGCGCTTTGACCCCATGACCACGAAGAAATTCCAGCACCGCGACTTCGGCAGCAGCCCCGACCTCAAGGACATCGTCTCGATAGCGTGGTGAGCTTTCAACAAGCGTGAAGCCGTCGGTCAGGAAGAGTTTCATGAAGCCAACAAGCCACTTCGCGTTGGACCGAGTGTGCTTTGTAGCGCCGTCGGTCGAGCTCCACATCCGCGGCTCTTGAGCGTACCGCGCGAACCAGGTGTCTTTGAGGCTCGAAGCTGGAGAGGTACGTCGTCGCTTGGATGGCTGTTTGTCGCTACTTGTATCCTCACTTGTTTCCTGCAGTGTTGGTGTCCGTGAGTGTTTGTTGCAGAGCTTAGCCTCCATTACTGTCACGCGAGCGCTGAGTGTCTTGTTCACTTGAATTAATTGTTCAATCAAGGCGGTTTGATGGAGAAACAGGGGTGCTCGGTAACATCGGTCGATGCTTCTTGTGGGGGCCCGGTATGTTCTTCCTCTGTGAGTTTTGGATCGCAGGTCAGGTGAGACGACCAAGCCAACAAGTCATTGACAGAGAAGCCTTTCTCGACAGCACAAGCCTCCAGCCGCTGGATCGCAGGGCCATCAGCCGAAAGAGCCTTCCACGTTGGGTAGTGGCGGAGCAGGTACGCCATGAGAGTCTCGAGCACTGGTGCGTTGACGTTATACTGTGCGGTGTCAAGCCCAGACGAAGCGACGAATAGCACTGATGCAACAACGGCAATTTTCTGGTGCGTCTCCGAGTCGGAGGCGTCGAGCGATAACAGCGGGACTTCTGCGTTGGGCTTGCGGTTGCTCAAGACGCGAGAGATCTTGTGGTCTTCTGCTGGAGTGTTGAAGACATACGCGAAGGCCTTGTTCGTCGCCGTCATGTTCCACGCGCCTCGGTCGAAGATCCATTGCACACACATTCCGGCCCCGTTGGCATGCTGAGCTCCTCCACGACGGAAGGAGTGTGACGTCAAGCGTTCCGTGACACCGGCCTTCCGTGCGATTCTTCCCAAGACTCTGTTGACGTAGCTATGGATTCCGGGGGCGTCGCCGGCAAGCTTCTTCCCATCTGTAGCGTATTCGGAGGTTTGAAGTGGAGCAACGTCTTCGGGGCGGTCGATCAAGTCGATGAGAGGCGCAGTCGGAGTCAGAGCAGCTTGCGCGTTCGCGCGCTGATCAGGAAGCTGGTTTAAGAGCGAAGCTGTCGGTGCAGACTGTGTCGCGAGGGCAAGGGCGATGGCGAGCAGCGGGCACATGGTGAAGTCGTCATCGGGGAAGAGTGAGAGCCCTTGCTCTTCCGAAGTCTTGATGCGGATGAAGCGGACGAAGACGACATTCCCGGAGCTGATGGAGAGATTCACCTTGCGAAGCAGCGTGAGGTCAGACGCTCGTCCGAACAGGAACCACAGCAAGCACAGCAGCGCGACGTCTTGGTAGTCGGAAGCCGTGGAAGCAGTTGAATACAGGTGCATGACCATCATCTTGAGCGACTTCTTGGTACACGCTGGGGCCTTGTTGACGAAGGTCCCAGACTCTCACTTCATACAGTAGCGCTCCAGCACTTGGCCCTTCTTGAGCAGCGCCTTGTCTGTAGCTTGGCGAACCTGGGGAACTGGTCCAGCAGCCAGTTCTTAGCCTGTCGGTAGTACTGCATGACCGAGTGCCTGGCCAAGAGCTGACCCTTGCGTCCTTCCTTGAAGGCCAGGTACATGCCGAACTTGTCCGCCACCGCTTCCAGGACAAGCGGGGCATTCTCGCGCGCCATGCACTCGGCGAGTACTCCCAGGTGACACCTTCATCAGCTAGGAACTTCTTGAGCGAGCGCGCTGCGCTCTCGCGTGCGCGTTTCGTGCTAATCGGTGCGAGGTCGCGCAGGCTCATCTTGGGTCGGAGTTTTCGTGTTATTCAGGAAATATGTGAATGAGTTGGCATTTGTATGGACATATCAATAACAGAGGGGGCTCCGACCCGATATGTCGGAGCTGCGGCTGGACAGCCTTTACAAGCGTACCTGCCCTGTGATTGGCCAAAAAGGGAGGTGGATATCGATAGGATTCGTTAAAACTCGGATGCAACACTCTGATTGGTCAATAGCTTTGATAGTGAGTTCTAGTACGGTTGGAGATTTAACGATATTCATCCATATGGCACACCCCTCTTCCCTGTTGCAGAACGCGAAATGGCCACTACAATCCTGTTCTTCTTTTCAACCAATAGGAAGCCACACCCAATCGTAGGCAATAACGACTTGTGATTTCTCAACTGAATTCAGTCTTAACGCGCTGCTTTGAAGATAAAATCGTGAAGATGCTCTAAAGCCTTGCAGCTTTTATTAAATACTCCTACTACGGGGAGAGTAATAAGTGCGGTTAGCAATGCTTTTGTGCACTGATTCCCGATAGTCCTAAGGCGGAGATTATTTGCCTTATGGATGACTCCACTCCTACCACCAACCCCCATCTCAGAAAGGACGTTTGTCGTA
>JAAVTG010000646.1:0-159843 GCA_011947345.1 Phytophthora quininea
CCATAGACCGGACTCTCGCTTGAGTGGTTTGGATGAAAACTGTTCTGTATTAATGCCCAAAATGGCCTTAGAGTCTTTATCTACTTTTCCTATTGTCATATACAAATATCAAATATAAATGGTTCTGTTTTGGTCCGTGTTGATCTCGCCAGAAACCCACGACGATTCACGAAAACTCACGAGCCGTCGGCAGTTTCAAGTCAGGACCAGTCTCCATATGCTGGATAGCAGACATGCCAGTCTGGAGGATCATGATGGATGACGAGTCGGGTGACGTAGCGACGTCACCGTCCTATCTTGAGATGTAGCCACATAGTGCGGTCGGTAGGTTGGGACGTGGGGACTTGATTGGCACACGTGCCGACAACTCCCTTACGCCCAGACCGCCACCAGCCAACCGCCTTCACTTTTCGGCGGATCCCGACACCACAGATGCGTGCATCTCCAGTGAAACAAGAAAAGTTTACAGGCAACATTAATGGCATAAAAATGGATTCAATATGAGCTATCTAAAGAAGACAGCGACACCGTTCGATTTTTCGCTGACAGAGATGATTTAAATCTCGCTGAGTTACACCTCCCTACTTCGAAAAGTCAAAGAAATCGGGCACGATCTGTCACGCTTAGCGGGTATTGTAGTGCAATAGCATGCTTCCAGAATATGGTGATGACATGAAGCATTTTTCTCTGAATAAAGCGATTGGAGGCAGAGCAAAATCAATCTAGCTCGCCTAAACCTCCGGCAAGCAGCCGGTAACATTTTCACTTTATAAGGATTTATGCAATTCAACTCTCGCCCGAAATGATGCCGGATTTTCTCATCTGTTTTTGGTCACGCAGTGGAATTTAATTAGATCGGTTTCCGTGCAAACAATCCAGATGCAGCATTTGCTGTCAAAAGATGACAGTGTTGGGGGTTTGTTTTTAAGACCAAGACGAATCAAGAAGTTTCAGGACTCGTGACCCCCGCCATCACTTTGCGAATGTATTGAGTCTATCTACGTGCTGGGTGACAGTTCTCGGAATTTATTTGGCCTGCAACTCGTATGACCTTGGGAGCTCTGTTTCCTGGGACTGACCCGAAACTACGATTTGGAAAAGCGCTAGGTAGTCTTTTGAAAAGAATGGTGTCTCAAAAACGTATGGAACACGCTCAGCGCGGAAGGGGGTAGCGACCTATGGTGGTAGTACTGGTGGGCCTTCTATTGTATATGTTTGTCTTCGATGCGGGTGGTCGATTGGCGGCGTTCAAGATAGGTACTTTAGGTATGAGGCCGCTGGGGACCAGAATCTAGGCCGTGTTGTGGCGGGGCTGCCAGTAAATGACTCGAATTTTGTGCATTGCCACCACATTTATGAAGCAACTCAGATGCTACCGTCTCCGCCTGTACGACAAGAATTTTCCAGGCCTTGCTCAAGAAACAAATCTAGGGGGATTTTGCGGCTTTGCCTTGCCTCGTTGGTGCGTCATACTGATTTTCTGGTAAGAACTTCATCGGTTAATCGTGCGTTTCTATCAATTACTATATTTGCCGACTTTGCACTCCAGCATGAATTGGTGACAAAACTAGATAGTGGACAGTGCAGCTGGATGAACCTACTGGCATCCCGCCACCCATCGAATTATACAAGAAACTCGATAAACAGCAAGTAGCAACTGACGCACTTCCAGACAGGCTTCAGCAGAGGATGAAAAAGGTGCTGGAGGAGGAAGATGCCGCTGTAGGAAATATCACCAGAGCAATTCTTCGAGAAGCAATTAAATCGCTGCTTACTGAAGCTGGTTTGCAACTAGCAGTATCGTCGGTGGCCATAAATGCTCCACCAGATCCATTGCGTCACTATTATTCTTGGGGAGGAAAATCTCATAAGCTGCCGCGAAACTTTGAATTTTCGAGTATTGATCTCTTAGTGCGTGGAGATTTTGGTGGTTTGGGGATCCTAGGCGTGGATATCTACCATACCTAGGTATAACATCAGATGATCTAGACTCGCACAAAACAAAATCGACGCTGCCAGAGTGGTCAATAATGATGAGGCACATAATCAATGGGATCGATGCGAAAACAAACACACCCAGGCCGGATATCCGCGATAAATCTCATGACATTGACCTGTTCAACACGGGCTACGAAACGCTGAGGTTAAAGTCCAGCAAGCGCAATCGTCGAGCAAATCAAATAAACGTACCACTGTGTTGCGGCTTGTTTGTGAAGCCGAGAGTGAACGCTGCTGTTCAAACGCCGCAAGCGGGCAAAGACACCATCAAACCGCCCCCTTCTCAAAGCCTCGAGAGCCCCCGTCGCCCCAGGTAACGTCAGTGTCGATGTCATCAGTTCAGCACCCCTCCAGCCTCGGAGTCGCTGATATCGCGACCAATTGTTCATCTTTTAGCGCTTCGGAGCCTGCAATAGTGACCACAAACACGGAAACGAAACAGCACAGTAGAGCACAACCATAGCAAAAATTCTCCGACCGTCGACCTTCTCCGACGCGTACCGGAAAAGCGGTACGTCGGAGGAAAAGAGCTGATCAGAAAAGAGTCTAAAAAAGGCAGATTTGAAACCACATGTAGATTTGAGAATCCTAAGAGGGCCATGCAAAGGCGAGTTTATTGGCGGATTCCGAGGCTCTAAAACGGCCTGTGGGCAAAGATAGAGGCAAAAGACTAAACATGCATTTTAGCGCTGCAGAGCCATGTGCTCTGCAGCCGGCAAATTGACAAATGATGCTCGGCCTGAAATCGGGGGCCACTAAAAGAGTGGGTACGTAAAAGCCTGTTCTTACGGGCAGCGTAAATTCGCTGGCTTAGTGGCCACGTGTCCACACAAACTGTGTGGCTGGCATTCACTGCCGAGCTGTCATTCGGGATTTTGCCGCTCTCGGGCGCAAGTCTCGACCGCTCATGATGCCCAGTGGATGGGCCCGAGCTTAAAACACTCGGTGGCGCTGGTTCGATTCCAGCCATGAGCCACAGTGCGTATGTGTGTGTGTGCGTGCGTTGAGGTTAACATTGCTGTTTCATTCGGAGGTTAAGCTCTGTGTTCAACGCAGTGTAGTGTGATGTATCTAGTGTTGTAAAGCATGTAATACACCCTGTATTAACTGTTATAATTGACTCATCCTATGCTTCTGTGGCGTTGAGCGAGTTGTCTTCTACAGCTTCGTCGTCGATGAACGCTTTGCAGACAAGCAGGCGACGCTCCTTCTCGAAGGCTGCGACAACGGTGGGATTCACGTGGCATTGAGGCGCCCAAGTCGGCTCCCAGCACAAGGTAGTACGTGGTGCGGTTCTCACGTTTCCAGTTGACGAGCTTGCGCACGTAGTGCTGGGGCTCATCTTCTGGAGCGTCGACCGCGCCTTCGTCGTCTGCAGCCTCCGCGTCAACGCCAGCGTCTTCGGGAGGGACAAGCCACTCGTGCACATCGTCCAGCGTGGGGCGGCGCTTCTTCCGATCGGCAAGAGCAGCGAAGATCACCTCGAGAGCTTCGGGGAGGAGACTTGCAGAGGCGACAGTCGTGTTCAAGGTAAGTCGAAGGTGGCGAATAACTTCATCCCTGACACGTATCTTGAACGTCTTTCCGACAGCGATACAGAGACCCTTGAACTCCTGCCTTGAGCTGACTGCTTTCTTCGAGGGCTTGCGTGAAGACATGGCTGCGTGTTGCGGGTGTAAGATGCAGAATGAGCTTTCAATTTCGGAGGGACAAACGGCTGCAAGAACGACTAGCCACGAAGGTGCGATAATGAAATTAAGCTGCAATCAATAACTCGATGATGTTCTGCGTGTGTCCCGGTGAAGGATCCATGACGTGACCCCCTCGTTGTAGGTGATTGAAGCGTGCGACGTGTTCATTGAGCGAACCAGACTTGTGGAGCCCCAGCAGGTACTTCAACACATTGTTGCCACCTCGCGCTTTGACCCCATGACCACGAAGAAATTCCAGCACCGCGACTTCGGCAGCAGCCCCGACCTCAAGGACATCGTCTCGATAGCGTGGTGAGCTTTCAACAAGCGTGAAGCCGTCGGTCAGGAAGAGTTTCATGAAGCCAACAAGCCACTTCGCGTTGGACCGAGTGTGCTTTGTAGCGCCGTCGGTCGAGCTCCACATCCGCGGCTCTTGAGCGTACCGCGCGAACCAGGTGTCTTTGAGGCTCGAAGCTGGAGAGGTACGTCGTCGCTTGGATGGCTGTTTGTCGCTACTTGTATCCTCACTTGTTTCCTGCAGTGTTGGTGTCCGTGAGTGTTTGTTGCAGAGCTTAGCCTCCATTACTGTCACGCGAGCGCTGAGTGTCTTGTTCACTTGAATTAATTGTTCAATCAAGGCGGTTTGATGGAGAAACAGGGGTGCTCGGTAACATCGGTCGATGCTTCTTGTGGGGCCCGGTATGTTCTTCCTCTGTGAGTTTTGGATCGCAGGTCAGGTGAGACGACCAAGCCAACAAGTCATTGACAGAGAAGCCTTTCTCGACAGCACAAGCCTCCAGCCGCTGGATCGCAGGGCCATCAGCCGAAAGAGCCTTCCACGTTGGGTAGTGGCGGAGCAGGTACGCCATGAGAGTCTCGAGCACTGGTGCGTTGACGTTATACTGTGCGGTGTCAAGCCCAGACGAAGCGACGAATAGCACTGATGCAACAACGGCAATTTTCTGGTGCGTCTCCGAGTCGGAGGCGTCGAGCGATAACAGCGGGACTTCTGCGTTGGGCTTGCGGTTGCTCAAGACGCGAGAGATCTTGTGGTCTTCTGCTGGAGTGTTGAAGACATACGCGAAGGCCTTGTTCGTCGCCGTCATGTTCCACGCGCCTCGGTCGAAGATCCATTGCACACACATTCCGGCCCCGTTGGCATGCTGAGCTCCTCCACGACGGAAGGAGTGTGACGTCAAGCGTTCCGTGACACCGGCCTTCCGTGCGATTCTTCCCAAGACTCTGTTGACGTAGCTATGGATTCCGGGGCGTCGCCGGCAAGCTTCTTCCCATCTGTAGCGTATTCGGAGGTTTGAAGTGGAGCAACGTCTTCGGGGCGGTCGATCAAGTCGATGAGAGGCGCAGTCGGAGTCAGAGCAGCTTGCGCGTTCGCGCTGATCAGGAAGCTGGTTTAAGAGCGAAGCTGTCGGTGCAGACTGTGTCGCGAGGGCAAGGGCGATGGCGAGCAGCGGGCACATGGTGAAGTCGTCATCGGGGAAGAGTGAGAGCCCTTGCTCTTCCGAAGTCTTGATGCGGATGAAGCGGACGAAGACGACATTCCCGGAGCTGATGGAGAGATTCACCTTGCGAAGCAGCGTGAGGTCAGACGCTCGTCCGAACAGGAACCACAGCAAGCACAGCAGCGCGACGTCTTGGTAGTCGGAAGCCGTGGAAGCAGTTGAATACAGGTGCATGACCATCATCTTGAGCGACTTCTTGGTACACGCTGGGGCCTTGTTGACGAAGGTCCCAGACTCTCACTTCATACAGTAGCGCTCCAGCACTTGGCCCTTCTTGAGCAGCGCCTTGTCTGTAGCTTGGCGAACCTGGGGAACTGGTCCAGCAGCCAGTTCTTAGCCTGTCGGTAGTACTGCATGACCGAGTGCCTGGCCAAGAGCTGACCCTTGCGTCCTTCCTTGAAGGCCAGGTACATGCCGAACTTGTCCGCCACCGCTTCCAGGACAAGCGGGGCATTCTCGCGCGCCATGCACTCGGCGAGGTACTCCCAGGTGACACCTTCATCAGCTAGGAACTTCTTGAGCGAGCGCGCTGCGCTCTCGCGTGCGCGTTTCGTGCTAATCGGTGCGAGGTCGCGCAGGCTCATCTTGGGTCGGAGTTTTCGTGTTATTCAGGAAATATGTGAATGAGTTGGCATTTGTATGGACATATCAATAACAGAGGGGGGCTCCGACCCGATATGTCGGAGCTGCGGCTGGACAGCCTTTACAAGCGTACCTGCCCTGTGATTGGCCAAAAGGGAGGTGGATATCGATAGGATTCGTTAAAACTCGGATGCAACACTCTGATTGGTCAATAGCTTTGATAGTGAGTTCTAGTACGGTTGGAGATTTAACGATATTCATCCATATGGCACACCCCTCTTCCCTGTTGCAGAACGCGAAATGGCCACTACAATCCTGTTCTTCTTTTCAACCAATAGGAAGCCACACCCAATCGTAGGCAATAACGACTTGTGATTTCTCAACTGAATTCAGTCTTAACGCGCTGCTTTGAAGATAAAATCGTGAAGATGCTCTAAAGCCTTGCAGCTTTTATTAAATACTCCTACTACGGGGAGAGTAATAAGTGCGGTTAGCAATGCTTTTGTGCACTGATTCCCGATAGTCCTAAGGCGGAGATTATTTGCCTTATGGATGACTCCACTCCTACCACCAACCCCCATCTCAGAAAGGACGTTTGTCGTAGGAGGGTTGTCACTACTAATTACCTTGCTTAAACTATGCTTCTAGAAACCAATGCACCTCTATGTGCCAAACTGGTCGGCCTCCCCTCGCTTGGCGCTCGCTAGTTTTCGTCTCGCATTCTTCCGTTGCCGACTGACTGGTGCCGGGACCGCCGCCCTCCGAAGAGAACTGCTGCGCTGTCGTCTTAACCCCTCCCACCCCACTCGAACGCGCCGCCTTCTCTCCAGTTGAATCGCGCCCCTCCGAGTCCCCTCCACCACGCTCCAAGTCGCCAAGAAAGAAGAAAGCCCCCCTCACCACCTCTGCGTATTTGGACGCCATGCTGCTTTCGTCCATGGACCACCTCGGCTACTACTCGATGCCCAAGGAGAGTTTCCTAGAGCTTGATCCCTCTGCGGGCGTCGCAGGCCCCGACGGGTACGCGCTGCCTCCTGAGGACTTGGGCGTCTCGTACCTGAACGAGGAGAACAGCCCCAAGAACGGCACCAAGTCGTCGCTATACAAAACGGAGCTGTGCAAGCGCTTCTCGGAGTTCGGCAACTGCCGCTACGGAGGTACGTGTTTGTCTCGAACGAGGTGTTTTGTCGATTTGTTCTTATTTGCGTGGCTTTCTCTCCACAGCCAAGTGCCAGTTCGCGCACGGCATCGCGGAGCTGCGTCACGTGGTGCGCCACCCCAAGTACAAGACCACCAAGTGCAAGTCCTACTGGGGTCGGGCCACTGTCCCTACGGCAGTCGTTGCCGTTTCATCCACGAGGAGGCGGAGGGCTACGCCCAGCCCCAGTACAGCCCCCAATCACCTGGGCGGCGGCATGTTCATGCACGAGAAGGACCGCCTCAGCGGTCTTGGGGGCGGCGTCATGGCCCCGCCTCCGCCGTCAGTGGACCTCGGCTACGGCGGAGGTCTTTACAGTGAACCGCCCACGGCCCACCATCTCCAGCCACTCCGTCCGCACCCCCACCAGATGATGGCTTCCTATCCGAAGGACAACTACTCGCTCTTGTCCTCGCTGGACAAGAGCTCCTCGTGGGGGCGCCGGCCATGTCTCCGTCCTCCAACCTTCACCCTAATTATATGGGCGAGCATTTTGGCGGCGTCTCGCTCAAGCAGCAGGGCTTACTTGGAAGCATTGGTCTGGCCCCGTCCCAGCAGCGAGCTACCCCAGTAAACGCTGCTTCGAGCAGCGCGTCGTCGCCGAGCTACCCGGACCTCCAGGATGCCATCGACGCATTGATGAAGTTTTCCCTAACAACCGACGACGATGAGCCGACGCCCGACACTGCTGCTCCAATCGACAACTTGTCAGCCAAGACGGGTCCAAGCCGCCGCCTCTCTGGCGTTTCCTCTCCTGTTTCTCTTCCCTCGACGTCAACGGCTTCGAGTGCGAAGAAGGCGGAGTTCTCGCTGCAGTCCGACGAGCTGTGGAAGGACTTTGCTCCTGCCGCCTCCGCTCCGTTCGCGGGCGACACCATGCAAGCGCAGCCGTGGTCCTCGGGCCTGTCGCTGAGTTTGGACAGCAAGCCCTTTGACGGTGTTGCTGCGGCCAGCGGCGAGGCAAAAGACGTCTCTGGCAGCGGCAGCAACGACGAGGAGAGCCCCCGCCTGAGCGTGTTCGAGCGCTTCCATTAAGGCGTCGGAAGCGAAAAGGAGAGGTGGCGCTCTGTATCTATCTATGAGCCCGCGCGCGCGTTCCGCTCGCGTCCAGTTGGTCTTCGTGCTGCTGCTGCTGCTCGTGCCCGCTCGTGTTGTTTACCAGCCCCTATTTACCTTTTATATAAACAAAATATATTATTGCTGGCAAAGCAGTTGAACTGCCAGCAGGTCATGTCGATCGTGGCGAGCAGGTTGCCGTGCCGGACTAGCCATTCTTTTTGGACGGAGGCCCCTTGCGCTTGGGCGCCTTGGGCTTCAGCTTCTTCTCACCCACGCCATGGAGATTCTTGACTCGTTCGCGCTGCTCGGCAAGGATCTCGGCCTGTGTCCGCTGCACCGCTTTCCCGGCGGCCACGGCGATGTCCGGTTTCTTCTTGGCCTTCTTCTCCGGGAGCACCACCATCCGCCGACGAGAAGCGTAGTCCCGACAGAACCTGCATCTCACCACCTTTAGATCGATGCCCGCCAGCTTGGTCGTTGCGACCTACCTAATGATGGCCCATAAGCTGCAAGGACATCGGCCGACATGAGAGGCGAAGCAGCGGAAGTGAGGAGGAAGACGTACCACGGACAGGTGAAGACCATCGTGTAGACCGTCATCAACAGAATGTCGTCTAGACGAAGAAGGCGCACAGCAAGGATTCAGCAGGTGTCGATTATTGCACGGCACCGACAGCCAAGGAAGCAGCTTCGTACTCGTGCTTTCGCCCTGCAGCCGCATGATCATGGCGAAGATGCCCAGCGCATACCCGATGCTGAGGACACGGATCGCGATCTCCACCTTCTCCATCGTTGCGACGTTTCGTAGGTCAAGATCACTTCGCTGTGCTACTGCATTCTCTCGTTTACGACGTGCAGCTTCCTCTGCACGCTACTACAGCAAAAAAGCAATACCTAAGCGATTTGTCTACAGCTCCTCGTGCTCTGCCGTGTCCTTCTTCTCGGCCTCCACCTTCTCGCCCTCCGCAGACTCGTCTTCGTCCTCGTCGGCAGCAGCTTCCACTTGCTCTGCGCCGTGCTCCGCGCCGTCCAGCTCGAACTTCTGCGCGTTGGTCTTCAGGAACTCCGTAAAGCCCTCCACGTCGCGCGAGCCTTCGTACACGACCGGGTTCTGTTTGTCCTTGGCAGGGAAAAACAGAATCGTCGGGAAGCCACGCACGTCCACGCCAGGGTGGTCCACCTCGTTGGCGGTAGCGTCCATCTTGGCAATCATAATGCTGTCCACATCTGCAAACTTCTCGGCCAGCTCCTCGTACTTGGGGGCCAGGGCCTTGCAGTGGCCGCACCACGGGGCGTAGAACTCGAGAAGCACGTCCTTCTCGTTGTTGACCACGCGCTCGTCGAACTCCTTGCCCACGATGACCTTCACGGCCTCGTCGCTGTCATCCTCCGGCTCGGCCGACTTGAGCTCGGGCGTGAGCTCGCCGGCGAAGTAACGCTTCTCGAAGGCCACCACATCCTCCGCAAGGCTGTCCTCGATCTTGGCGACGAAGTCGTCCGCCTTGTAGTCGAAGCCGTACTTCTTCATGGAGCCGCCCATGTTTACCAGCATGATGGCGGGCATGTCGGCCTCCGTTACGCCAAAGTAGTCCACGATGCGCTTCTCCGTGTGGGGCATGATGACGTGCAGCAGTTTGCCCTTGTTCTCCTGGGCAGGGGCCTTGAGGGCCTTTTCGATGTTAGACACGTAGTCCTTGTCCGTGTCAACGAAGGCAAGCACGTGCTCGGTCTGGTCACCCCAAAGATCATGGGCGCCTTCTCCTGCGTGAACGTGATAACGAGCGGGAGGCTGTTGCCCTTGACGAACTCGCCGAGTGCCTCCTTCTCGAACGCGCCGTCGTACACGACCTTGCCCTCGTCGAACTTCTTGTACAGCACCACCTTGTTGGCGGCGGCGGCGTCCTCCGTCACATCCGTGCTGGTGGACGCCACGTATACGGCCAGGTCGTCGACGTCGGCCAGCTTCTCCAGCAGCGTGCGGGCTTCGCCTTCCTCGGCGTCCACGACAGCAAAGACCACCACATCGTTGGCCTCCTTGAGCTCCTTGAGCTCCTCAGCTGTCTCGATGATCTTGACGGCGGGGCCCGACTTCTTGACCACCCACTTCTCGATCTCCGGAGCAGTGCGACCGCCGTCGTAGTCCTTGACGGCGTCCACGTCTCCCTTGAAGAACTTGAGCGTTGGGAAGCCGCGGATGGCGAACTGCTCAGCCAGCTTCGTCTCGGCCGTGGCGTCGATCTTGGCCAGGCGGACGGGCGGGTCCAGCTCCTTCAGGTTCTTGGCCGCCACGGCGTACTCGGGCGCCAGCTTCTTGCAGTGGCCGCACCAGGGCGCGTAGAACTCCACCAGCAGCGCGTCGTGGCCCGCCACAGCCTCCCAAAGTTGCTCTCCGTCAGCACCAGCACGTCGTCCTCCTCCTCGATCTCGGCCGCGCGCACCACCAGAGCCACGGCGAACAGCAGAAACAGCACCTGCTTCATGAACATCATGTCTTACTTCGAGGCAACCTTGCTTGGTAGCTGGGAAGATCTGAAGTGACCACCAACACGTGTAAGGATACGGCAAGCGGAGAAATCCCAGTGCAAGCTGGATTTCCGCAGATACAAAAAGGCACTTCAATCGTCGTTGCTACACTTGAAATTGGTATGCTACGCATTTGAGACCGAGAGCTTAGCCGCATACAAAAGCACCGTGTGCGGCCACGTGTCAGGCTAAAGTCCGCCCCAAACACGTGGCAGTTGCAAGGCATGAAGCTGTAGCAGCAAGCCCACGAAAGTACCGAGGTCTATTGGCAGCGTCCTCTAGAGGATGGCCGTGATGTAGTCGCCCAGGCCGATGGCCGCCGCGAGCAGCAACCCTTTGCGCCGCGTGCTGCGCTTCTCCTGCCTGCGCTCGTAGAAGGTGAACCTGCGGGCCCAGCGAATTAGCACGCAACCGTAACACGAGCAAACAATGCGCGCTGCGCACCTCTCGTCGTAGAAGCCCTTGGCGTAGACTGCAAGCAGGTTGTATAGCTCTGGGAGCTCAGCCTTCTGTTACGCAGCAAGAATTACAGAGCTAGTTAGTGCCGAGGTTTGTATGCGATATCGCCCTTCAGGAGAAACAGACCTGCGAGTCCTCGAACAGCTCCCAGTCGCACGTCTTCCGCTCCTCGTCCAGCTTGTTGGCGAAGTGGAAGACGCAGCGCACCTTCTCCGGAATTTTGGACTTCCAGTCCTCCTCGGACAGACTCTTGGCAAAAAGCTTGTCGTGCTTCTTGGGCAGGTTATCGACCTAATTTCAGATAACTAGATGGTTAGAAAAGAAGACCATCACCCCTCATTCAAGACACGTACATGCGCGGCAAAACCTCCGTCATGACAACCTTCTGCGTGGCAATCATCGAGTCCAAAATGAGCTTCGACTCGGACTCGTTGACGATGCCGTCGCCATCCGTGTCGTACACGTGAAATTGGCCTGGCCAGGGGCGAAACATTAGGCACAACAATAACAACACACGAGTACGGAAGCATCGTACTCTTGAGCCACTTTGGGCCGTTCCCCTGTGACGACCTGTAGCAGCTTTTCCACCTCGGCAACCTGAATTTTGCCTACGAAGCAGGATAATCACCACGGCTTGATAAGAAGACGCCCTCATCGCCACCCACGCAAACAAACTAACCGCACCATCCTTGTCCTTGTCTAGTTGCTCGAAGCTGCCTGCCGCCTGCGTGCACATATGTCTCGACATTTTCACCTTAATTGCTTCAAGGAAGGCCTCAGCCTGCGGACTGTTTAAATCGCTCTCCCCATGGGACCGATCTTGTCGCAGCCCAGGAAGGCCTCGTCCTCCTGCTGCCGCAGGAACTCCCCGCCTCTTTCATCAAGGTGGCGAACGCATTCTGGTCCAGCTGGGGATCGCTGGCACTGGTCGAAGTGCAGGCCCTGTCCACCCACTGTCGCCACACGTCCTGCTCCTTTAGGCGTCGAGGCGCTGGGTGTTGCGGGATCCTGGCCATTAATGTCTGCACGGTCTGGATGCTGCGCAGCTCCGGCAGTTCCTCTTGACGTCCATTGCAACAAGAGTAAGCGACCACACACATACACACTCAGGTGTGTCCTAAACTGGTAGGAGACCTACCGACAGCCTGCTGCTGGAACAGACGCCGCAGACGCGAGCGCGCCGGCGCTGTCGACATGCGCCTCATCTGTCCACAAATTTGGTGTGACCAGGACCCCACGATAAGTACGAAATTGACATGAGGCTCTCCGCTCGTACCTGGAGCTCGCTGGCGTCGAGAGACCGCGGCCTCTTTCGCGTGGAAGGAGAACTCACCAAGGTGCCGATGCGTCCGTGGCCTCAATTTCTAATCGCAATGAACTAAAGCGCACTGCTATTGCTCGGACAGCTCGCCCCAGGCTCGATCCCTGCGGTGGGCGTCGAGGCGCAGGTGACGCACTGCTTCTCACTCGAGGACACGCGAGCCTTCGCGCGGCTATCTGGAGACACCAACCCGCTGCACGTGGACGCCGATTTTGCACTAAAGCGCGCGACCGAGAGCCGTCCCGTGGTGCAGGGCCTGCTGTCTGCCAGCCTGTTCGCCACCATTTTCGGCCGCACGGTGCCGGGCGCCGTCTACGTCAAGCAGGACCTGCGATGGAGGGCGCCGCTGCTCGTGGACGAGCACGTCACGGCTCGCATCTGTGTGCGGCGCGTGCGCAGGCGCTTCGTTGAGTGCGAGACCGTGTGCACCAAAGCAGGCGACGGCATCGTCGTTGTCGACGGCAGCGCCACACTGTTGTTGCCGTCGCCCAAGCAAGCAGCTTCAGGCCGCCAGCTCTAAACGCAGGACAAAAAGGTTGGGCGTTCGTCCTGGTTAGTTGATACACAAGACACTCCCTTCATTTCGGCACTCTCTTCTTCCGCATTTCCTCTTCCTCGTGCGTTTTTAGTTCATTTGCTGTTGGAACCTACTGGCTCGTGGTCTTGTTGGGCGACTCCCGCCACACCGTCTTGACGCACTCGGTGATACCCGGACCTTCGAGGTTGACGCGCAGCAGGCCCAGGAACATGAGCGACGTGGCGCCCAGCCAGCCCAGGCGCGCCAGCGTGTTGAGGTTCCCCTTGGGCACGTAGTCCGAGATGACGTTGTTCATGCCGATGTGGGCATGCACGGGGAGAAACACACCCAGCGCTAGGTCCACAGGAAGCGTCAGCGGCGACGGACTCACGGCGATGGCCACAGGGATGGACACCATGAGCGCGGCGCTCGTCAAGTGCTGCAGCTTGACGGACCACACGTGGTTGTCGGCTGGACGAAAAGAGCCGCAGGTCAGTCAGTACGACACAGGAGGCTTCTAGAGCGCCCACGCACCTTCCACGATGCCAGCGATCCCCGTGAGCTCCTTGTTCTCCGTGTACTTGGTGGGGGCGCCTGAGACAAAGAGAGGAGTTTAGCACTGTAGGTACGTAGGAGGGGCCAACCTGGGAGGGAGGCTACGCACTCTTGCGGAAGTGGCGGACGCCCGAGGCGGGGCGAGGAGCCGTGCGCTTGGCCACGGCGGTGCCGGATCGCATCAGGCTGCAGTGCATCATCGCTTGCTCGGCTGTGGTCGCTTTCGGAAGTGCGACCGCCACAAACCCCACAATTGTGGCTTCCGGGACTACAATACTTGTAGTCCCGGGAGCCATAAAACAGGCGTTCAACTTGAAAAATCGATGAGCGCCTTCGAGTGGCACGATGCGCTGGTGGTGAGCGCCACGTTCCTGCGCGCGGTGTTCGGCGGGTCGTCGGCCGTGTACTCTCTGCGACTGGGACAGCCCTGTTCGTCGGCGGTGGTGGTGCATCTGCTGCTGCCCAGCGACGCCATCGGCTCGGTACGCCTTTCGTCCGACCGCATCTGCTTCACGCCCGACAACTTTTGCGCCCCGCAGCTGGTGCGCGTGGACGCCCTGGACAACCGCACGCAGTGGAGCGTCATCACCCACCGCCTCTTCAGCCTCGACAGGAACTACGACCGCGCAGTGGCGCCCAACATCGTGGTGCAGACTGAAGCCACACTGGCCGAGTGTCCGCTGCTGACGTTTGGCGGGCTCGTGACCAAGCACAGAACCACAGCAAAGGGCCTGCAGCAAGCAGCCAGACTAGATATCCAGGCAGCTCTCCCCGAAGAGACCAGCAGCGATCCCACGGAAGCGGCCTCGCAAGACGCGTCGTGGTGTGTCAGCCACATGGCCTGCGGGTCCCAATTCTCAGTCGCCGCTGTGGCGCGACCAAAGGGGAATGTGCTGCTGTCGTGGGGATCAACACGAACGGAGAACTGGGCAACGGGACGATGACGTCGTCTCCAACCCCACAGCAAGTGATCACGTTCCCAATGCGGTTTCAGCGAGAACTCCTCGCCATCTCGCATGTGTCTTGCGGTAAGCACCACGCGGCGGTCATCACCGGGCAGGCTCGATTGTTTACCTGGGGCTGCAACAAGTTTGGGCAGCTTGGGCTCGGGGACTTCGCTTCACGCACCCGGCCACACGAGGTCCACTTCGCGCTCGCTACGCTCAGCTCCCACCGACGCGCTTTGCGAGTAATGCACACGGTGCAGCGCGGCGGAAACAACGTCACTCACGTAGCTTGTGGAGCAGCCCACACACTGTTCGTTACGCACCAGCAGCAAATTCTTGGAATGGGCTGCAACCAAGCGGGCCAACTGGGCTTGGGCCACCGTCTGCAGCAGCGCAAGGGGTGGCGTAGCTGCACTCCCATCGCAGTGGAGTCTCTGCGCGACCAGAGCATTCTCGACCTCGCTGCGGGTCAGAATCACAGCGCCTGTGTTCTAAGCAGCGGAGATGTGTATACGTGGGGCTGTGGAGACGACGGACGACTAGGAAATGACAAACTCGGTGAGGGTGTGCCAACCCCGATGCTCGTAGCCTCATTACGTGAGGCAGCCGTCCGTGCGCGGGCTGTTCGCTGCGGTGCTAGGCACATGGCAGTTCTCTCAGACAGTGACTTGGTGTATATCTGGGGTGCTAATGACTTTGGGCAGCTCGGCTCTAAGGACAAGAAGCCGCGGTCACGGCCATACTTGCTGGCTACATCATCACTTGTTGCAGAGGGCGTAGTTGACATCGCTCTGGGTGAATTCCATAGTACATGTATGACTCTGACCGGAAGAGCCTACACGTGGGGTCTGAATCTTCGGCACGACAGCGCGCTTGTTGGCTCTCATGACTCGCCGCAGTGGGTGGGGCTTCCCGAGGAAGAGCGAGTGAGAAAGATCTCTTGTGGGTGGGCCCATAGCAATGTCATTACGCACGTCGCCGCCGACGAGGCGAGTGCATTGGGCCAAGGAACCAACTTTGACAGGAAAATGGAGCGAGAGCGACTTCTTCAGCGCAAGGACGAGGTGGAACGCTGGCGAGCATTTGTCGCGACCACTGTGTCGCCAACCACCAGAGTTGATTCAAGAGATTTAAGCCGGGCAGTGAAGGAAAAGGACAAGCTTTCGCCCGGGAGCCCGAGCACTACAGAGCGATTTGGGGCCGACGGTACGCCCAAGAAACTTGCTGCAAAGTTTGTAGATAAAGACACGAAGAAGAGGGGCGCCTACAAGACAAACACACAAGCAAAGCGAAGAGAGGGCACCCTGGAACACCCCTCACTTCAACTGAAAGGGATATTTTATCGGAACGAGCTGCACCCACCAGAATTGCCACCTGCCTCAGTCGTCTCTCCGTTGTGGGCATCTCCTCACAGAAGGCTCTGGGACGCTACCACAGCAGCAGCGGAGGTGCCACATCCTGGCGCCTCCCATTCAACACCATTCCAGTCAAGTCAAACAGGAAGTGGTATGCTCAAGCCAAGCATACTTGAGAACCGAATGCCAAACACAACCGACAAGAGCGATAGCTGTATCCGTGACAGTGCTTATAGCTCCTCGAAGTTCATCGTGGGTGCCCCGGCTTTCAAGCGTACTGTGGCTCCATCTCTGCGAAACCAAATCGAGGTGGTGGAAGCGTTGATGCATCGACCCTCGTATTCTATCGCCCAAAGTGCGATCGCCTCAGCTCGCCCCCGCGAGTCGTATTGAGCAACTTGCTGTCTTCGTGAGCTAAATGTTTTGTAACGAACCGATCAAACCGTTGGCGACCCTCGACGTCACACGCCGCAGATCAAGATGGCGGAGTCGTACCGCACGAAGGGATCAGCGTTAAGCTCGGCCAAGGCGATCTATGGCGCGAAAGAGAAGGCGACCCGCCTAACAGCGTCTAAGAACCAACAGACGCCAGAAACACCGTTGTTACCAAGAATCGATCGACGCGGAGAAGCGCCGTCAAAACCCCATGTCTCTCACGCGCAGAGGAATGGGGTTTGCCAATCTCGCTCCCACCACAACGTCCATCGAGTAAAGAGAACGAAGACTCTTCGCCGACGTACCATGGTGACGAGTTGGTTGGTCCTTCTGCGAAAGCAGCGTGGTGCACCCCACGAGCACCGGATATCGCTACAGGATCGCACATTGCTTCCTTCTTTGGTGCTCCAGAAGAAGGCGATGAATGTGATGAGAGCACGGCTGGAGCACCAACTCCACTTCGGCTCCAGTCTGTCGAAGATAGCATCAACGCGAACGAAGAACGCTATCGTGTTGACATGGAGCAGCTCTCAGCCAACAACGACAAGTTCATGGAGATTACAACGTCCGCAAACCAGCACCTGGAGTACATGCACAGCCAGTTGCCATGCATCGCTGAAACTTTTGTGGAAACTGCGTACGTGTATGCGTAGTTGTCGCTACATTTATGTTGGCCTGGCTAACAGCACGAATATGTTGTTCAGCAATGCTTTACAGAACCTTTCGGCTGACATCGAAACGCTGCACCAGCAGCACGAGATCGCTAAGCAAGACATGTACGACTACTCTTTCTGGTAGGGGAACCCTTGACTCTGGTGCTGACGGGCAGATTATGGTACTTTCGCATACCTAGGTGCGACCGATTTGACGTCGCAGTGACCAATAACGCCGAAGAAATGGTAGCCCTGTCAGCATCACATGCTAACGATCGAGCCAAATTACTCGAAACTCACGAGCGTGAGCTTTTCGATGCAAAGTCAATGTTTCGTGAGAAGGTTGCAGATTTGGAAGAAAAATACCGCGATATAGAAAAAGCTTACATGGACGAGTTAATGGATCTCCGACAAACGTCTGCATTGAAGTTACAGGAGCTTCAAGAAAAAGTCGCTCTGAGAAGGAGGCCGCACAAACAACAATCGAGCAGCTTAAAAGAAAGGCCAACGATCAACTCGAGGAGTTGCAAACTCGCACACAATCAGAGTACAAGGAGTTCAAAGAACATTCGCAAGCTGAATACGCAGCCCTTAAGCAGACCTCGTCGGAAGAGCTATCTGCAGTGCATGACACTCTGACTATGGAGATCACAGCGCTCAAAAGAGCTCGGCTGCGGAGCTCGCAGCCCTGACCGACAACTTCGAACAGGAACTACATATGCTCCGAGAACAGCACGATGAAGCTTTGCACAGCCTCAAGGCCGAGTACCTGAAAGAACATGTGGATCTGGAAGAACGAGCTGCCCAAAAAATGCGCGGTTGGAAATGTTTGCAATTGACCAGTCTACTCAGATGGAAGCCCGCCGGTGTCGAGAAACAAAGTCCCTTCGTGACGCTCTTCAAACCATGCAGACAGACTATTCTAGTCAAATTCGAAGTCTCCACCACCGCTACACATCGCAGTTTGAGGCTTTCAAAGCGACGTCAGAGAGTGAGAAGGTCTCGCTGCTAAAAGCTCACACTACAGAAACGGAACGCATACGAGAAGCAGCAGCTTTGCAGCTGTCACAAATAATAACATCCCGCGACGACGTATTGCGCTCTGCGGCCGAAACGCATTCTGCCGAAATGGCTCGGGCCACAGAGGAAGCTATTCTGTCAAAAAATGCTTTGGTTGCGAAGTACGAGGCAGACATGGCCTCTCGCCAAAATAAACTGAAACGCGAGCTGGATGAATTGGTCTTGCAGTACGAAGCCGAACTTGACGCGGTAAGACGAGCGAATGCAAGCGAGCATGAAAACACTGTCAATTTACACGAAGCACAGATCGCTCAGCTACGTGAAGCTCACGCAGCCAAAGTATTAGCTCTGGAGATGACCATTCGAGAGAAATCCAAGCAGGCACAAGAAAGTATACGCGATAAAGACTTGGAGCTGAAAGAGAGGCAAGAGCGCATCGAGTCGTTGGAGACTAGCGAATGCTCTCTAAGGGAGTTCCATGTGCAATTCGCCGAGCGATCTCAAGAATTAATTGAGCAGAAGAATATGGCTATGAGCGAGTTGGACAATGAGATTTGGCGTCTCAGCCAATCCAATCAAGAAAAGGATAGTTTACTGGAAAGCACCAACCGAGAGTTGAAAGCAGCTACTGAAGACCTTCAGGTCAAGGCAAATACCATTTTGGAGTTGACGTTTGTAATCAAAAGCCGCGACGACGAGATTGACAAACTGCGCAATGCTTTGCTGGATACGGTTCAAACTGTAAACACAAAGACTGAAATCCTGGAACTCACTACAGAGACATTATCTTCTAAGGCCAAGGAGTTGGAGGCGGCACAAAAAGCTTTGCGTTTGGAATCTGGGAGGCTATCAATGGTTGAGCAGTCGATGCACCAGAAAGAAGGACTTCTTGAAGACACAGAGTTAAAGATGGAGAGCATGCGACTTAACATGGAGAACATGAGACTCGAGCTGAAACGAATGCAGATGGACATGAAATTGCAGTTGGAACACACTGAGGGAGAAATCGAGTTGAAAAACGGAGAGATCCGTCGGCTGCACGGGGCCCACAGTGATTTCAAGCAGAAAAACGACTTTTTCCGGCAAACCATCGAAAGGCTGGAGAAGTCGCTTTCATTTGCACAGGGTCAAGGAGAAGAAGCCCAGCGTCGAATTGATCTCCTAAAACTGGAAGGCGTACATGCAGCCGACGAGATGAAAACCCTGCGCGACCAGTTGCTGGCCAGAGAACATGATCTCACGATTACAACGAGAGAGAGCCAGGCAGTCTCCTCGGAATTGCAGCGGCTGAAGATCGAGTTCAACAATTTGGCGCATCTCGCACAATTGCAGCGTGAAAAAATCGAGCTTCACACAATGCATGCAGAGGAGGTTCGAAGCCATGGCCAGCAGCAACTACGGAAGATCATGGCAGACAAGGATGAGCGAATGCGGTCTGAGAAGAACTTACTCATGCTAGAACTCTCATCAGCAAAGGACACGCTTCGTCATCTTGAAGACGTTAAAGAACAATTAAGGAGCAGCACTCGAACGGTTGAGGTCTTGTCCAGCGAAAAGAGGCTCCTGGAAGTTGAAATCCTAGATCTGAATGACTCGTTGAGGAAATACGAGAACACGGAACGATCGCTTCATGGAGCTGAGGAGACTATTAAATTGAACGCGGAGGCTCTGGAGGACAAAATGCAACTACTCCAGGAGCTTGACGACGAGCTCCAAAAGACCAAAGAGGACTCGATCCACAGCTTCAATGTGTCCCGCATGGAGATTGAGGACTCGCTAAGCAGCACGTATGCGATTATGTGCAGCAGAGACGAGGCGATTCTTCGCACTGATCAACTGAAGTCAAGTATTTCTAACCTTCGTGAGGAAAAAGAACAGGAAAAAGAGAGATCGTAACCCGGGCTGACAATCTTCAAGAGAAGCTAGCTGGAATGCGGGCAGAGGGGGCTCGGGCTGCAAATAATCTGAATGAGCTACAGCACGCTCTCAACGAAAAGAAAAAGGAGGTGACGTATCTGCAGGAAAATCTGGCGAGACAAACAGTTGAAACTCGGCATGTGAAAACTTCCTTGGACTCCCTACTTAAGTCGAACGAAGCGCTTCAAAGGAACCTAGAAAATGTAAGCCATCAGCGCGAACAGGAGACCCAAGCATTCCAGGATTCGGTCTGTTGGTTGGAGCAAAGCCTTGGAGGTAAAGTAACAGAATGTGAAGCACTGCAAAAGGCAGTGGAAGTCCAGCGCCAGGAACATCGTCAACTACTTGATGATCTAAGATCGAATCACGACAGCCACGCGACCCAACTAATCGCTGACTATCACAATCAAATCGCACAGTTGTCTGAAGACAGCCGGAACCAAGTGACTCAATTGACGGAGGATCACCGCAGACACCTCACCCAGCTAACAGGGGATCATCGCTCTCAAGTTGCCCGGTTGACTGAAGACCATCGTAGGCAGATTGCCCGTTTGGCAGAAGATCACCGAGTTCAGGTCGCACAGTTGACGGACGAACGGTCTAAACTGGCGACAGAAATCACTCAACTGAAGGTAGAGCACCTCGCCCAGCTTGTTCAGCTGACTGGGGACCGTGATAACCAAGTTGATAAACTAACAGAAGATCTTCGATCCCAAGTTTCCCAGATAGTGGAAGGACATCGTAATACAATTACTCGACTGGAAGAAGCACACCGCCGCGAAATCGAAAAGCAGGAAGAGAGCCATCGTACCCAAAATGCGCGTCTAGAGGAAGTCCATATCACCCAAGTTTGCGAAATGGAAGAGTACCATCGCAACGAAATTGCTCGGCTGGAAGAAGATGGCAAAAACCAAGTGGATCACTTGAAAAGCGGTCGCGACAGCGAAGTTTCGTGGCTGAAAGAGAATCATCACATCGAAGTGGCCAAGCTGACGAGCGCCCATCAAAGTGAAATTGCTCAGCTGAAAGATCACTACAGCAGCGAAATAACACGTTTGGGCGAAGAGAGACAAGACGAGGCTACACGAATGTCGGAGCGGCATCGTTGTGAAGTTGCGCGCTTAGCTGACGAGCATTGCAGTGATATCACGCAGCTGACTGCTGAGCACAAGGCTGAAGTATCTCTGTTGACGGAGGAGCACCGCAATGAAGTTGAACGTTTAAGCGAAAGCTATCAAAGGAAATCGACCAACTGAAGGACGATCACCTTGGAGAACTTGCGCGCCTGGCTAAGAACTATCAACTAAAGACTGCTCATCTCAACGAAAGTCATCAAGATGAGCTCACACGTTTAACACGCGATTATACCTCTCAACTTGCTCAGCAAGAGGGCGTTCATCAAAACAGCATTACGAAAATCGAGGAAGACCACAGTCGCGAAGTTAATCAGCTGATCGAAGCTCATCGGAGCTACATGGACCAATTGAGAGTGGAGCAGTTCGATGGATTTGTCCTCCCCGCGCTGAATACGAGGGCAAACTCACAGAGATCGACACAACTTTTGCCGAAGTGAGTAACAACGAGCGCTTTGTTTTCCAATCGGTGAACAGGAAGGACCAGTATCTGCAAAGCCAGCACCAGAGCCCTGCTCTAGGACAACAACAGGGTTTACTACAACACGCTGCAAGCGAACGAATCCACGTAGTTTGCACGCACGCGCTTGAGCTTGTGACGCTTCAAGTGATCCATCAACATGAAATTGCCTCGTTAGAGGAGCACGCTACCGAGTCTAAGGAGGCCTACAGCAGACAGCTTGCCGAACTTCGTTCTCAAATTTCTCGATCGCAAGAGGAGCATGCCCAAATGATTCAGACTACGGTAACACGGCAGTCAGCAGACACGGATGAACACGCTCTGAAGGCGTCCACAAAGCCGGTCGATGATCAAGCTGCTGATTTCGATCAAGCGATGGAGCTGGTCGAGACGACGAAAGCTAGACACTCAAACGAGCAGTTCATTACTCTAATTCGGCAGCAACTGGGGATCCACATGATGGAGGTTCATCGTATTGACCTAAACGGCCTTGATGAATTTGTTTTACGCGACGAGAACGACTTGCTCGCGTGCTTAAAATGTTTCTTCGCAATGCTATGCTGCCATGGCGCTACTAAATCAACCCACGAAGGTGCGGGGGCTATCACAAGCGTTGACAGCGTTCGTAGCCGCTTGGAGGAGTACGATCGCATAGCCGCAGTGTTGGAGCCCACAGGCAACACCAACACGTCAATAAGCATATCTCTTTCCAAAAGAGTCGGTGCACTCAAGGTCGAACTTGCCCGGATAAGCGATTCCGTAAGTCGGCTCTTTGTTTCCCGTCGCAAGACGGTGTTAATGCCGATGACGGTACTACAGATTCATGGGTGGAGCTGCTGATACACCTTGGTGGCCTTTTGAGGTGCTTAGACTTCCCAGTGATTTGGAAAATGCTTTGGTTCGTAGCCGACAACTAACGGGCATCCTGCACGACAGCCAAAAGCTTATGGCGGATGCTCAGGAAAGCTCTCTGAAGGACGAAATTCGCTCCTTGGGTGATGTGAGACGCTTGTTCCGTGTCATGGACAAAGTGCTGAACCGGGTCCGACAAGTTACACACAGCGACCATCTCTGCAGCTTTGACGATTTCGTTCCGCTGTTCGATGAATGGGAGGGCTTTGACCAGCTGATTGATACTATGAGTAATACCATCGGAGAGAGTGCGCTGCCCAATTGCTCGGACTCATTAACAGAAGATTATCTTCGTAGCAGCGAATTTCTGCACTCCAGACAAGAGTCTGCAGCGTTTATTCAGAGGTGTAAGAGTGCTCTTCACCTTACACATGACGAGAGCTCGCTCGACGACATTGTGGAGAGTATCAATCAGCTCATGAAAATTCTTCAGCATTTCGAGTTGCTTCAACCCAAGCTTGGCAGTCCACGCCGACCGAGCTCTGCAACGACCGACCCGGCTCCAACGATTGAGACCAAAGTTGCAGCAGTTATCGCTTTTGTCGAAGAACTGCAGCTCATGGCGGACTTTGCACAAAACCTTTTGGATGACGACAGCAGAGTATCGGAAGACCCTGCAAGCAACAAGAGCAGCCGCTCCAGTCTTGAAGCCTTGCGGGTGTTGACGAGGACGCCATCGCCTGGCCAAACGCTGGACGAACTACAAATCGAAGTCGAACTCAGTGCTGAAGACGCGCTAGATGAGTATGAGGCGAACCATTGCGAGTTTTCTAACGACGAAGGTGACAGGCAACATGGCGAGTTTTTTCTCGTGGCGGTGATAGATTATCGCCATGCGCACCGTTACCTTTTCTAGCAGATTCGTTAATGGACATCTCGCTTGTTATGAATGATCACCAGCGCTTGTTGTCAGAAGCAACTCGATGGGTTGTGAAATCACGGGAGGAAACAGAAATTTAGCTTGGGATCGGAGATTAGCCGACTTGTACGGGAACACTGCGCTCTGTTGTCACTGGCACGCCGCTTGTTCAGGATGAAATACCCTCGTCAGGAGTTAGTATCACTTCTAGAAGCTGTTGCACTTCTTGACAGGGTCACATCACGGCTAGCAGTTTTCGGACCAAACCCGTCTCAAGACCAGGACTCGTGCTTTGGCGATGCTTTGGCAGGTGGGTCAAGCCCTTCGGAATCTGCTACATCGCTAGACAAAAGTGAGATTGGCTCAACTGAGCTGCCATCGCGGCCGATTCTAGCCTTTATTGGAGATGCTGCTCGCCATCTCCAAGACTACGACTATTTCCTGAGGCGGATTCAGACTGAGGCAGGGCAATCCGACCCGGATGATAGCCCCCGTCCCAATCAATATCGAAGAGCTAGTTCAAGAGCTGAACGACCAGGTTGCGCTCGTCGGTCAAATGAAATCGTTACTTGGACTGAAAACTCCAAAACCGAACTGCCTCAATTCATTGTGGGGGCACAAGAAGTCCTTCGACAGGCCAAACAGCTTCGGCATACCTCAAACTGGGAAACCGTGGCCCCGGAAGTGGATCAACTCGATACTATTGTGATGAATAATGAGCATCATTCAAAGGGTGTGACCGGTAGTGGAGGCGGCAGTTTTGAACACATTTTGGGTGATATGGACACTGTCATGGAGGACCTACGAAGATACAATGATATGCTTTCGTTGCTGAGGCGAGCTCTCCCGTTACCGGAAACAGAGCAAGCTGAAGATGACTTGAAGCAGCGTTTGGTCAGTATGTTAGTAGATATGGAACGACTGGGAAGTGACAACATACTGCTGGCGATGGATAAAGCGAGGTTGGAAGGCGATCTCGCTCTAGTCGAAAGGAGCAGAGACGGTCTAGTGGAGCAATTCTCAAAAGAAGACGAGCTGCTCGGGGAGTTAACTTCATTGCAGGCAACGGCTTTGGAAACATCGGCACAAGAGGCACCAATAAGGCTTGAGGTGTTGAAGACGCTGATTGAGAACCAGAAGAGCTTCTGCAACCAAGCCGAACATCGAAGTGCAGATGAGAGAGCAGAAGTAGTATTTCTAGAACAACATGGCTTGCTGTCAGAGCAGATTAACAGCGAAAACACCTCGCAAGGTGCGGTGCTGTCTGTCAACACGCGGATTGCAATCTATCGTCAATTACTGGAACGCATGGAAACTTTACGCTTAGACAGGAGTGCTGTAGAAAAGGAGAAGGGTGCTGTGGAAGATACACTAACTACAGCGTTTCGGCAGCAAACCGCCAAGCTGAAGTGTGTCGAAGAAGAGTTGGCAAAAGCCGACAAGATGGCAAGCGCATTGGCAGAAGAAAAGGAATTTTAAGTTCAAAGTGTTCCTCTTTCTTGGATGTTGGGATGATGGAGGACACGTCTTTTTCCGTGTGTTGGTGTACCGACAACTTGTCAACGAGATCACTCGCCTTCTCGATGAAAAGCACGCTGGCGAAGCCTCTGGTGCTCAGGAGTATGCTTTCCTGCAGACAAACAAGTTGCTGTCTCGGATTAACGAGGACAACTATTACGACGCTGTGCCTTCGCCTTCGGTGTTGTCATCAATTCGTCTGAAGGTTTTCCAGCAGTTCGTAGCAGTTCTGGCGAGTCAGCAGCAGCAACTTGACAGTCTTTGGCAAGATCTGTCGCAGGAAAGCGAATTCGTTCAAAGCAACGGCTTCGTATTTGACGTCAGTGAGCCTCATAAATCTCGGATGGCAGTGTATGAGACGCTACTTGCTGGACAGAACACCCTGATTGAAGAGAAGATGGAACGGGAGGTGGCATTGGCGAGTGAAAAGGCCTTCTTAGCATCTCATCATGTTCCTGCATTTGAAACCCCATGGAAATCTGCGAGCAGGTTGTGTCTTTGCGGAAACAGCTCGATGACTTGGCAGAGCAGCAGAAAGAAGAAGTCAAGTTCTTATCAGAGAACAAACTCTGCCCCGACGGGCTGCTGGCGAGTGATGTAGTAAGTCTCAACGCTCCGTTCTCGTCATCTCATCGCTTATCTGTTTATCGCAAGCTGCTTGAGACCGAAGAGAGATCTCGTGTCGAAAAGCAACTACAGCAGGAGGAAATGAAGCAGCATCTGAGCCAGCAAGCTGCTGCCGCAGATATTACAATCAGTTCATTGGCGAGAAAAATCGAGCGCCTGGAGACGACATTGATGGGGTGGCACGAGACAGCTTTTGCATCGCAAGAGGAATGGGATCGCCTACTGCAACAAGAGGAGGAAAACCGACGCAGCTTGATCCGATATTTCGAAGACGACCGGAAGCAGGCAGATAAACTCCACATCCAGGAGCTGGAGAAGATCGCAAAGGCTCGAGATGATGCGATGACACTTGCCACAGCTACTCACGCTGAAGCCCTAGGGCAAGTATCAAAGTCGCACGAGCAACAGCTCGCAGCTGAGCTGCATCGACAGGCACAGCGATTGGAACTCGCAGCGTTTGCCCACAAAGAGCAAGAATCTCAGAATCAAACAATCGACCCGTCAAGCGCCACTACACTCTCAGTAGCGCATACGCGCGCGCAACTACTGGAGAAATTTGCAAAGCGCGACACAGCAGCAATAAGTATGGTTTACAGGGCCATTCGCTTGGCTACAGACATTCTAAGCTCAACCACAAGCACAAGCACATCCACAGCGACGACAACAGGACGGTCTGGCGAAATCTCCACCGATGCCACCCAAGCTGTGCTTTCGTGTGTAAAGGAGCTCAAAGCGCTGAAGGAGTACTTGGTGCAGTCGCTGGAGCATGCGACAAAAGACGATGACCAGACGCCCCCACCATTCGCCCAAGCGCCTTTTGCCCAGTGGGTGGCTGATGCAGTCGCCCGAGCCACAGCTGACAAGGACTCAGCCATCGATCTTGCGCTTTGTTCGCACCGCGAATTCATGACCTTTGCCCAAGTGCAGCTGCTCACTCGTCAGGATGAAGCGGAGAAAGCACTGGCTCGGCTGTATGAAAAACTCAAACTGGCCGCAACCAACGGGGGCTTCACAGCAGAGCAGGAGAAACTGCTGGCGCTGGAGATGGAAGTCACTCGCGAAAAAGAAGCCAAGGACAACGTGGCGTGCAAGTTCCGCCTTAACGAAGAGTACTACCGGCGATTGCTTGACGAGCGCAAAGAGATAGAGGTAGCGCAAGCAGCCACAGTGACGGAGCTCCGAGACAACAACAAACTCTTGCGACTGAGGCTCGAAAATCTTGAACAGCAACTTCAGCAACAGCACTTCTCCGCGCAGTCCAGGCCTCCATCAAGCGCTTCCACTCCGCGTTCGTCAGTGGTGTCGCCTCGAGTTTTGAAAAGTGCTGCCATCTCCACGGCACCGATACCAATGCGACCAGAGCGACCACGTGGCGGAAGTGTCCACAAAGAGCGCTATGTGAGTGATTTGGAGAAGGAAACTGGGCAGCGCCACACAAATGGCATCGCGCGCCGCATACCAAATGATCGGAAAGATCAGGGGGACGTTTTGCTGGGGACTTGAGCTCACAGCCCCAACAGGATTTCCAGTCGTTGCAGGCAGCGGCAGCTCTCGAGCGCGTTGTTCCTGCTCTCGTGGCTGCTCCAGCAACCGCCCCAGGATCATCGCTGCAAACCCAAGAGATGTGGTATCAGGGAGTGCGGTCAATCCAGTACGTGTCGTTTTTCATCTCCGTCTTCCACGTTCCTAGACAGCAGCTCTTCCGGGTGGAGGTCTTCAATAGCGACACTGAACAGCAGCAGCAAACGGTGTATGTCACTTGGACGGAGATGCAAACGTTCCTCCAAGAGAGTCGAAAGGCAGTGTGTCTAGGACTTACTCTGGCCACGGATCCTGAATTGGCGACCACTGTTCCTCAGAACGTCCGAGTTGAGGTTATTGACATCTTGCTTGAACGCGTCAAGGTCTTCGGGAAGGCACAGATAGCAAACTTCTAGGATTTGAGTGAGAGAAAATATACACTCAGGACGTCTTTCAGATCGCTGGAGGAGTTCCCGGCGGCGAATCGTTTCGGCCTCGTGGAGAGCTGCGACGCCTTCGCCACCATTGTGTGAAGGACACATTGTGCCAGGGAAACATTGACGGATCGTCAGAGGCGCCATTGCTTCCATCACCTGACGCTTTGCGCTTTCGCGCTCGTTTCTCGATGTCTTTGCCGCTGCTATCTCTGGCATCATCCTCTTCGTCACTCATGCGCGCTTCGCCGTCGGTGGTCTCATCGAAGCCATCCAGAGGATCCGACAGCAACATCCCGCGGGTTTCTGCCTGCTCTTCCAACGCTAGCAGCGCCGAGTACAGTGTGAACACATCGTCGTCGAGGTACTTGCGCGGATTGCTCTCGATGAGCTTGAGCAAGCGCACAAAGTGCGGGTGAACTTCGCCAATTGGAACGTGGAGGTTGAATGATAGCTGGGCATACACGGTGAACTCGGCTGTGAGCACGTCGCGCGACGGAATGGCGTGAGCACGGTCGATATCCTCGAGAAGCTGGCGGATCACGCGCTTGCGGACTTCTGACGTGCACGGCTCGTTAAACTTTACAGCGAGCACGAAGCACACGGCCATGTAGAGCTTCCGGTTGACTTTGGTCACGTAATGCTGCAGCACGAGCTTCTCAAACAGCACGCAGGCGAGAGCCACGGTCGCCACCTCGATGTCCAGTCGCTGGCTGCACGCGAGCGCCTCTCGCTTGAGGTGCCTCAGTTTGCTCAGCGAGAGCGACGGGTCCTGCAGCCACCATGCGTGCTTCTCCTGGAACTTTTGGTTGAGCTCGCCCTTGAGCTCGTGCGGCTTGACGAACAGCAAAATGCTTGACACGATCGGCCCCAAACTCTTGTCGCCCCTCACCACGTGGCGGTGGCGTCCCTGTCGAAATTCAGGGTCGTCCAGGAAGTTGGCTGAGTAGGGCACTCGCTCCGGGTGGGCGTCCTCTCGGTCTCTGTCGGCGTCGCAGTTGGACCATGTCGCGTGTAGCAGGCGGAAGTAGGACGTGCCTCTCCAGTCGTAGTGAGAAGGAGGCGGTCTCTCTAGCGCCAGGCCGCTCATGGAGGCGAATCGGCGTCTCCTGGCGGAGGTCTCGTTACCGTTGTAGTTGATGATGGTGGAGGTGGCCAGCGGGTACCCGCAGCCTTGGGAGAAGAATAGTCGGGCGTCCAGCAGTCCTTGATGGGAGGTCACTCCTTCCCAGCGCCGGACGACGGCCGACGCGGCTGGGAACTTGGTGGTGAAGCGGTAGCGGAAGAGCGGCGGCACGTGGACGACGGTGGCAGCCATGCCGGGCAGCCTGCGGCCTGCCAGCGGCTCTGGGTCCGTCGCGCCAGCAGCCAAGTCGCCATCGGGCGCCCGCTGCTCTGCGTCCTCTGGCGACGTGGCGTCCGGCGGCGGCGTCTTGGGTCGTGGGACTTCTCGGGGCCGCTCCGACTGCATGGGGATGTTCTGCAGGAAGTCCAGCGCTGCGATATCGCGCGTCACCTTGCGCGAATGGCGCATCCGATCACTGTGGCAGGTGCTGGTCGGAGACGGCACCAGCAGCGGCGGCCTCGCGCTGCGCGTATCATCCAGCTCGGCCATGGATCCCTTCGTCGGTTTTGAAATGGCTACACAAGGTGAACTGGCCGCCGTGCGGGCGAAGGACACGATCGTCAGCCCGTGCACGTTCATCACAGGTAGGCTTGCGAGTAGGTCCACCAGATTGGACGCAGCGACTGACGCTGGCGTTGTTGTTGTGTTGGCAGCGCGCACGCTACGCAAGGATATTTATGACGACCTGGGCTTCACACCTTCGGGCTTCTTCCCGACATTCGAGTCCAAGCTGTCGAACCAGTTCCTGACGTACACCAACTACCGCTCCGACCGCTTTGGCGAGAGCGCAGAAGAGTTTGGGGACTCGGGCGACGACGAATAATCCCATTGAGTGAATCCAGAAGTGCCCGATATATGATCTCCGCAAGTAGAGGCCAGGCCGAAGGCAGGACGAACAGAAGACCAACAAGAAACCCGGCGGATTGGCAACTGGATCGTTTGCTATTAGACTAGCTACTTACTCACTTCATAGTGCTGTTGCCTGAAGCTTTTCTTCCTCCCCTGCGCTGCACGAGTGTTTTGTGTGGCAATGGCCTTCAGACGTGCATGAACGCCATGGACTGCTTGGAGATGTATCGCGTCTTCTCCCGGGTTTGCTGTGATTGCTTCTGTTGCGATTGCTTCTGTTGCGATTGCTTCTGCTGCGATTGCTTCTGCTGCTTGAGGGCAGTGTTGGCGTCGCTCGTCTTGACAAGCCGGATGGATGCGGCCTGCGCAGTCTGCTGCTGCTGTTGCTGGAGCTCCATCTTCCCGCGGTGGTGGTATGAATGGGTAGAGCTGTATTAGTAGCCAGCTAACTAGCTATTATAGCTGCGTCTTGAGGCGCAAAATGTGAAATGACGTCCGATCGCACTCGCTTCCTGGCGCAGCTACCAGCTACACGGCATCATGGCATCAAAAGCCTGGCCTGGCAGAGATTGCGTTGCGCTGCCCGTGGGGTTGACTCGCGAGTGTGGGTCGCGCAATCGGCGTGGTATGGCGGTGGTGCGTTCTTGTGGCGATGAGATGATCGAGCCCCCGCGGTCCTCTCAACAAGTCGTCGATATAGAAGAGGCTCGCTTCCGACTTTGGGCACCTGATAACGCTGGATAACTCGTCCACGGCGATTTTCGTCTTGGTCCACTTGGCTCCGTTGCAGACTTTTGACAGACATCCTCGACATCTTGATGAACTGTTGGGCCAGCTGGGCCGACGGGCAGGTGCTTACTGCCGCCATGACATTGCGCGTCCTCTAATTCCCTCGATCTTATGCCGGGGAAAGCCCAAGAAGCGCAAAATGGCATTTGGCGTGCTATCCTTCGCCTTCTGGAGATCAACCACAGCACCAGCACCTCCTCGGAGCTCATTCATCGTTTTCCTGCGCGCCGCACACCCGCAAGGTATTCACTTCGAACAGCCCCCTGGTCCTCATGACGCGAGAGCGCTTCACTATCAACCCGTTCCCGGCGCTCTCGCTGTCTGGCGAAGAGAAGGCCCAACTGCTCCACCTCGGACGCACCCTCATCCAGGCCAACTTCGAGCGCGACATGCCCTTCTTCAAAAGCGGTCGCAAAGTTGATTTTCGCCGCTGGAAGCTCGCCAGAGAGCGCGAGAACATGAACGTCTACACTGAGAGACCCGAGTACAAGGGCGAAGACGCACTCTCGGACCCCAACTCGTCCAAGCTCCCCGCCATCCTTTCGGTGGGAAGAGTGCCCGGCAGCCTGGACGACATGATGTATGGCGTCGTGAACCCCACGCTGGAAGAGATGCGTATTAAGGCGTCATACGTCCACGATTTCAGCGGAGCGGCAGTCCTGTCGACAATCATCGAGCCCACCGCAGACGACCCATTCACCTCTGTGGTGGTCAAGTGGATGGAGATGGATATCCCGCTGCGAATGACCAACATCGTCCAGAATCGCGACTATGTCTACCTCGAGTGCACGGGGTTCGTCTATCTGCCCAGCGGCGAGCGCGCTGGTTACCATTTCCTGCACTCGGTCGACTTCCCGCAGATCAACCACCTCTCGGACCGCGTTCGCGGTGACTTGTCGATTTGCGGCTTCTTCCGACAATTGGCCCCAAACGTGATCGACGTCTGCAAGACTGGGCTGATGGACCCCGCCGGAGATATGATCCGCTTGCTTGCGGTGCCGGTCATGACGGAGGCATTCATGTCCCCACTGCGCTACGTGTACTGCGGCCAAATGCGGAAGCTCACGTGGAAGATGGAAAAGAGCCACGCCGAGGCCAGGCTGCTCGGAGCTCCGAACCCTGGCACAGCCTGTGCGACGTGTTTGAAGGTCCCGTCCGGATGGAGCTTCGGCAAGGATAAGAACACGTGCAAGTGCTGCTTCCGCGTCGTGTGTAGTGGTTGCCGTATTAAGAAGAAGATCAGCCTGGTGACTGCGGACCTCGAGCTCGCGAAGCGCAAGATAACATTCTGCGCTGGGTGCCTCGCCACCGTGTCGGCAAGCAGCGCCGTGGACGTAGCCTGCGCCCAGATTCTCGAGAACAGCCAGAAGAGCGTCCGGTGTGTGGGCGGCCTCAGCACCGCGACCACGAACTCGAGCTACGCGTCCTCAAGCTCTGACGGACTATCCTTTCAATCGTTTAACAACTAGAGCACTTTTGGCGTCGTCCTCATACCTTGCCCGTCGGCCCAGCTGGCCCAACAGTTCATCAAGATGTCGAGGATGTCTGTCAAAGTCTGCAACGGAGCCAAGTGGACCAAGACGAAAATCGCCGTGGACGAGTTATCCAGCGTTATCAGGTGCCCAAAGTCGGAAGCGAGCCTCTTCTATATCGACGACTTGTTGAGAGGACCGCGGGGGCTCGATCATCTCATCGCCACAAGAACGCACCACCGCCATACCACGCCGATTGCGCGACCCACACTCGCGAGTCAACCCCACGGGCAGCGCAACGCAATCTCTGCCAGGCCAGACTTTTGGTGCCATGATGCCGTGTAGCTGGTAGCTGCGCCAGGAAGCGAGTGCGATCGGACTTCATTTCATATTTTGCGCCTCAAGACACAGCTATAATAGCTAGTTAGCTGGCTACTAATACAGCTCTACCCATTCATACCACCACCGCGGGAAGATGGAGCTCCAGCAACAGCAGCAGACTGCGCAGGCCGCATCGATCCGGCTTGTCAAGACGAGCGACGCCAACACTGGCCTCAAGCAGCAGAAGCAATCGCAACAGAAGCAATCACAGCAAACCCGGGAGAAGACGCGATACATCTCCAAGCAGTCCATGGCGTTCATGCACGTCTGAAGGCCATTGCCACACAAAACACTCGTGCAGTGCAGGGGAGGAAGAAAAGCTTCAGGCAACAGCACTATGAAGTGAGTAAGTAGCTAGTCTAATAGCAAACGATCCAGTTGCCAATCCGCCGGGTTTCTTGTTGGTCTTCTGTTCGTCCTGCCTTCGGCCTCTACTTGCGGAGATCATATATCGGGCACTTCTGGATTCACTCAATGGGATTATTCGTCGTCGCCCGAGTCCCCAAACTCTTCTGCGCTCTCGCCAAAGCGGTCGGAGCGGTAGTTGGTGTACGTCAGGAACTGGTTCGACAGCTTGGACTCGAATGTCGGGAAGAAGCCCGAAGGTGTGAAGCCCAGGTCGTCATAAATATCCTTGCGTAGCGTGCGCGCTGCCAACACAACAACAACGCCAGCGTCAGTCGCTGCGTCCAATCTGGTGGACCTACTCGCAAGCCTACCTGTGATGAACGTGCACGGGCTGACGATCGTGTCCTTCTGACCGGGCACAGTCCGCACGTCCTTGGCCAGCCAGCGCATCGTCTCGGCGAACTTGCCCATGCAGTTGGTGTTGAGGTAGGGCGGGTCGACCAGCACGTAGTCGAAGAAATGGTGGAACTTGTCCGGCAGCTCGGTGGGTGTGTTGTAGTCGTAGAACACAAAGTGGCGGCCATACTTTTCGTCGAAGCGGCGGTCGAACTCGAACAAGAACACGTTGTCTGCGTGCACGGGCGAGTCGCTCTCCTCCTGGATCTTGAGGAAGTCCCGGTAGGCTGCGGGTGTGCTCACGAAGGCGACGCGCATGTCCTTGCTGTGGTCGATGGCCTCCTGGGCCAACGCACGACCGGTCTTGTCATCGTACCAGCTAAACGCACACGACACCACTCGAAGGTATCAGCTACTGTTAATGGGTAGGGCGACGTACGACAGGGAGAACTAGGCCTACAACTGCGAGAGACGAAAGTCCTCGGACACGCCTGCATCCTGCTGTGTCTGGTGGGTCTGCAGATGCGCCTGCAGCGCCGCCAGAGTGTCCGCGGAGAGTTCGCTCGCAAGGAGAGCATCCATGGCCGAATGGCTGGTGGAGGCACTGTCTTCTTCTATACAAATTGAAGTATACTGTATGCAGCACCGACGCACGAGCACCTCGCATACAAATCGACACAACGTCGATGGCAACAAGGGGAGCTGGAGAAGAGATCTCCTGAGCAGCGAGCCATCGCACGGCCTGCAGCTGTCGATGAACCTGCACAAGGACAAGAAGATCATGGAGTGGTTCATGATACTATGCCACATACGTGAGACGACGACAGGAAAGTGGGGGCCATCGCGTTATCTGGAGAAGTGGTCGGACAAAAGGAGTCCATAGAGACTGAAACACCCGTGACGTTCTTGATGAAGAGAGAGTCGAACTGGAGTACAAGATCCCGAGTGGCCACAACGCGCTCGTGCTCACTGGGTGGATTGGGAAATGTGCTGGGGAAATGTGGAAGTCCACCACGCCATTGTGCTGGAGAGAGGAGGAGATGGTGTACCACGGACGATGAGGAAGTTCATCGCGATCATCGGATCCCGCCGGTTATGCACTACGGACCTGTTCGTCATGGCCTCAGAAGCGGAGCTTATTTGCAGCAAGCTCGAGCTCAAGTGGGGTTTACTGCGCAAGGTCACTGTCTGCGGTGCCATTTCCACCGACGCAGGAGGTGTCAGCGAAGATCGTCTGGAAAACTCTGGAGCTGTAGCTATTGTGGACTAGGACCGGCCTCGACGCGGCATCGCCACAAGTTCCCTGGAGCAGCTCAACGGCATGAGCTGAAAATCTCGCGCTCCACCGCTTGTTATTTGATCTCGACGAACATCGGGACATGGTCAAGTCGCTGGCTGCATGTCTTGCCGCTATGCACTCCTACTCTTCCCGCTCCACGTCGTCGTCGGGCTCCGTGCAAGGGCCAAACCGCTCGGACTCGTAGTTGGTGTACGTGAGCAGGTGGTTGGACAACTTGGACGCGAAGGTTGGCTTGAATCCCGTGGGGTGAAGCCCAAGTCGGACCGCATCTCCTTCCGCAGCAGTTGGGCTGCATCCAGCCGCACGCATATCGACACAGTTTAGCCGGCGCAAAGCACTCAAGACGCGACTGACTGACACTCACAGTTGATGAAGGTGGACGGGTTCACGACGCGGTCCTTCTTGCCAGGCACGGACTCGACGTCCTTGGCCAGCCACCGCATCGTGTCGGAGAACTTGGCCAAGCAGTCAGGGCTCTGCGACAACAAATAAATACCATGCAAGCACAAAAGGTGAGAGACCAAAGCTGCAGCAACTTGATCTCGACCTCTGCCGAACCAACCAGGTGCGGCGGCTCCATCAGCACGTAGTCGAAGAAGTGGTGGAACTTGTCCGGCAGCTCCGTGGGCGCGTTGTAGTCGTAGAAGCAAAAGCGGTCGCCGTACTTCTCTCGAACCGGCGGTCGTACTCGAAGATGTAGACGTTGCGGCCCATGGCGGCGCGTTGGGCCTCGTCCGGCTGCTCCTTCTGGATCTTGAGGAAGTCTCGGTAGGCCGCAGGGGTGCTCACGAAGGCGATTCGGAGCTCCTGGCTGCTGTGGTCGATGGCCTCCTGCGCCAACGCGCGTCCGGTGGCTTCGTCGTACCAGCTACAGCGCCCAGGTCAGAAGTTGCCACGCGTGGACCGGTGGAGGAAGCCACGTACAATTGCGAGAGGCGAAAGTCCTCCGAGACCGACTCGTGCTCGTCTTCCGTCACCTCCTGGCGGTTCATCAAATGCGCCTGCAGCGCCGCCAACGTCTCCGGAGACAGCTCGCTCGCCAGCAGCTCGTCCATGCTCCTCTGCCAATGAAGTTCTGGTAATACTATTGGACGAAACGATCGGCAACAAGCAACACGCGCAAGGAAGCTTTGGGGGAGAAAGTACATGTACAGCGATGTTATTACGAAGAGCAGCGGCCTGCTATTCATCTTCATCGATGGCGTCCATGGGCGTCAATGAGGCGCGACAGAGCTGCGTCATCTCCCTCGAGAATGGCACTCGTTTGCCCGAGACCGTGACGCTCGTGACGCCGGCGAACTCGGCGGGGATCTGGATCAAGCCCGGCTTGCTGCCGGCGCTGCTGTTTCTCCTCTTTGTCTGGCAGACGCACTTGGGTCCGACACCAAAGAGTTTGCGCCACAGGGTGCGGTGTAGCTGCGGCATTTCGGCAGCGTTGGCGTTCTGCTTGGCCTCGCCGGTGGTGCCGGCGGCGACGCACCTCTGCTTGCGGCGCTGCATAAAGTCCTTGGCGCCGCAGGTGCACGGCAGCGCTTCCTTCTCCAGTCGAGCCTGGACGAGCGCGATGGATGGCGGCGGGAGCATGGCAATGGCTGAAGACTGGCGGTGCTTTCGGGTTGGCTGTGTGGAGATTCTAGAGTGACCTGCTTGCCGTCGACGCACGGACACGCCAGGCGGGGCTGCAAGCGAGCCTTGCCGCCACCGGACACACTCATCTCTTGCCTCGTCTTTGCCGGGAATGCGCGCTATGTGAGTAAAGCCCAGCGTCTCCGCCTCCGAAGTCGGTCCGATTGGCTGGAGGCAAGCTGCGAGCCGTCCAACCTCGCCGACTTGAGCGCAGCGGCGGGCTTTCCACCGCTCCAGATCTGGTGCTGCGATCCAGCTCGCAGCGGCAGCTTGCCAGCCCCAAACAGGCAGCAGCTCGTCGCGGCCGCCGCTGGAATCTTGCCGTCGCCGCGAGATGTGACAGGCGACGCGCCACTCTTCTTCCGCTGTGCGTGTGCCCGCAAGACCGGGTCTCTCATGCGCGGTGCGGCTGAGTGTACTCTCGAGCCTCCGTTGAGTGTGGTCGTGTCACGTGGTAGTGTTTGTAGTAGCAGGAAAACTGTCAACTGAGTGTATTTGCTGTTGGTTAAGACTTATTGGTCTGCTCTTGCGCCCCCGTGGACTCCTTGGTTCTTTTGGCACTGTTCTTCAACGTCAACCAACCGCAATCTACAACTACACATGTATGTGGCCGGACTCAGCCACTACCATACAACGTACATTTAGTTTACCATCGTTTCGGATGCCCAGCCGTGCTGCACGACAGTATGACTCAGACTCGCTCTTCATCCATCATGTGCGGCCGACTCACAGTCTCCTCCACGCTGATGCTTGCAGGGACGCACGCGACGCACGCTAACCGTCTCAAGGAATCGTCCCTTGTCTAGTGTCAGCGTCCCATGTTCTTGAATTGCGACCACTTGGAATGGTCCGTCAAACAGTGGAAGCATCTTGCTCTGCACGCCCCCATCGCGCCGAAGCAATACCATATCCCCGGACGATACTTCCAGTCTACCCGTCCGCGATTCTCACGCTCGTTGTGAGTGCGTACTTGCTGTAACTTGCGCTGATGTTCTGCAGTCCAATCCGTCTTGTGCGCGATGTCCACGAGCATATCACGCCCGAACGCAAGTTGGGCCGGTGACGCTTTTATCATGGCGTGGTTGGAGGCCCTGATCGCGAAGGTCGTGTTGTGGAGAAAAGCTTCCCACTCCTGTGCCGTGTTGATTTCTTTTGTACGCATCTTCTCACCAATCACGCGGTGAACACGTTCGATGATTGCGTTTGCTTGTGGATTACGCGTCGTTGTTGGGATGGCTTCAATTCCGTAGCTTTCGAGTAGTTCCGCGAACTCGAGTTTGAACTCACTTCCACCATCATGAATACAACGCACGGGCCTAGGGTATCTGTACAACCAATGGCGGTCCACGAGGAAGGCAGCCTCGGCACTGTTGGGGTTCACCACGGGCAGCAACTCTATCAGTCTGGTGGTAGCTGTGTCAATTATAGAGAGTGCCCTGAATTTCTGCGAGCCGTACGGCCCGATTGAGTCAACAGCGATTTCAAACCATGGCCAGACTTCCACAGTCTTCGGCGGTAGTTTGCCGTAGCGTACGGTTGGGTGCTTCGCTTTTAAGCACTTCATGCAGCCATCAACTAGCTTCTTCACGTCTTTTTCCATGCCTTCCCATTGAAAAACTTGGGCGATAGTATTCTTCATTGTCGCGGCTCTAGGATGAATCAGCCATTCATGGTATGTTTTCAACAGCGACTCCCGAATGCTCTTCGGTACGGCTACCTTGTGCGTCAGAGGGTGTGCCAGCACTTGTACACCGCCGATTTCCTTCTTCTCCGCCGGTCCGATAATGCCTTCGGTCTTCTGCGCTGCTGCTAGTACTCGTAGGTCCATCGTAAACAGCTCTGTCTCGGCCGCAGCCATCGTGTTTGCTGGTGCATTGCGTCTCTGGCTGTTGGCAACCTTTCGTATGTCATCCTGCAGTCCAGTCTTCTCCAGGCCGGACCCATTTCCCGCGTCCATCGGCAGGCGCGAAAGCGCATCATCGACGACGTTCTGCTCGCCGGGTACGTAGTGGAACATTGGTCCGAACTCCTCAACCTCGAACCTCCATCTCATCATGTATACGTCATGAAATGTGGAGTAGGTGAGGTTCAAATGGTCCGTATGTAGGTGGAGCTCTTGACCGAGCAGTAGGCTTCGGAACTCTCTTAGAAGCAGTACAATGCTGAGGAGTTCCAGTCGATTGGCCGGGTAAGAAGTTTGCGCTTGGTTACACTTTTTGACCAGTATGCTAACGGCTTGTTCTTCTGCGTGATCACGGCACCAAGCTGCAGTTTGGATGCGTCTGTGAAGACATGGTACGCTACACCAGTCTCTGGAAATGCCAGCATCACTGCCTCCCGTAGGCACTGCTTCACTCGTTCGAAAGCTGCGTCATGCTGCTGGGTCCAGCGAAATGGCTGTGCTGGAGATGTCAGCTGGGTCAGCGGTGCCAGCATCTCGACACGTCGGGGCATCATGTCGCGGTAAAAATTTACCATGCCGACGAACCGGCGTAGCTCGCGACGTGTCCTCGGTGGTGCAATTGCTGATATCGCCGCCACCTTGTTCGGCATCGCAGCGATACCCTCAGTGGTGAGTTGGAAACCGAGATATTCAATCGTCGCAGCACACACCTTGCTCTTCTTGGGGTGAAGTGTCAGGCCCGCGTTCTGCAGACGCCTAAAGCCTTCGCGCAGGTGCTGCCGGTGCTCTTCAAAGGAGCTTGAAAATACCAATATATCGTCCAGATACACGCGAACGTACTCCAGGTCACCCAGCAAGTCGTTCATCGCTGCTTGGAATTCATCAGGGGCCGTCGATACCCCCATCGGTAGTCTTCGGAACACGAATTTCCCGAGAGGCGTCGTGATGGTGGTCGCTCTGCGGTTGCGCTCAGCTAGCACGCAGGCGTAGTAACTCATCGGCACATCAAATACTGACTTGTACTTGAGCTTTGGCAGTGATCGGAGCAGCTCCTTGACGTCCTTATTGAGGTAGAAGTGACGTCGCAGCTTCTTGTTCAGCTTGCGGATGTCGTACAGCAACCGAACAGAGCCATCCTTTTCGGAATGACGAAGGCCGGTGACGCCCAGTCCGAGGAAGAGTCTCGCTTCAGCACACCAATGTCGATGAGTCGTTGAATGGGCGGTTCCTAAAAACTCAAAATGGTTGTAGCAAATTCGTGGCAAAAACGGGCGAGAATTTGGTCGTACTAGTTTGGCGAGCCTCCTGAAAACACAGTTTGCTCCGCTCATATCCTGAGGACACAGTTCGAATCTAGAGACTTGCTCGCCCGCATCGATGGCATTCACCACTGTCGCTCTCCTCCTAGCTGCTGCTCAACGCCGACGAGCGTCTCGCCGAAGACAAGACTTCCGCTCAAGGCTAAGCAGGCGTCAACGCCGCCGCCGTTACCGTCGCGTGATTCGTGTCGCGCTTCAGTGGCCACGCATGGCTGGTTTTGCTGCACTCTACGGTTCTGGAAACGACCAGTCGCTCATCACTTTAACGGGGTTAGATCACGATACTTTCCGGTATCTGCTCAACGCCTTCGAGCCGCTCTTCACGACGTATATGCCCTACGGACCGTCTGGTGCTGCTATCCGTCGAGTTCGTGACCACACGCGCGGGCGCCCACGTCTTCTAAATGCTACACAGTGCCTAGCTCTCGTGTTAGCGTGGACACGAACCCGTGGAAGCGAGTTCACGTTGTGCATCATGTTTGGAGCTACGGCAAGCGTGTGCTCGCTGTTCATTCGCTTTGGGCGCAGAATTCTTGTAAGGGTTCTCTCAAAGGATGCCAACGCTGTCGTAAAGATGCCAGACCACTCGATAGTACAAGGATATCAAGCAGCAATTCATCGCCGGCACTCTCGGCTGCGCGATGTATTCGCGGTTGCTGATGGACTCAAGTTATATCTTCAACAGAGCGGGAACTGCACCATACAAAATATTTTCTATAACGGTTGGAAGCATGATCACTACGTAGGAAATGTGCTCGTGTTTGTACCCGAGGGGACTATTGTGGCTTGCGCATTGAATGCGCCTGGATCTCTCCACGACTCCCAAATAGCAGAATGGAGTGGTGTCTACCAGAAGTTGGAAGCTGCATACGAGTTATACGGTCATCGGTGTGTCGTCGACTCTGCTTTTGCTGCTGGAGATTATCCTTTCCTGATTAAGTCTAGCCAAGATTATTTGGGGGCTGCATCAACGGCTTCGGACGTGGAAATGTTACAACAGGCAACATCAGCACGACAAGCGGCTGAGGGGGATGAGAGCCTTTCAAAGCTCATTTCCAAGACTCAAAGATCGTCTTGAATACGAGGAGCGAGGAGAACGGCGGCTTATTTTGGATGCATGTGTATTACTCTTCAACCTTCGAGCGAGATTGATTGGTATCAATCAACTGCGCTCTGTCTACATGCCCACTTTAGAGCGGAATGCGCTCCACCTGCTTCACAGGAATTAGCTAGTCTCTTGGTTGGGCTTTGTTGCCTTGGCAACTCCGCAAAAGCTGTGGCCAGCAGTTCCAATAAACGGTTGCTTCTCTCTCGATCATCAGCTCGGTCTTGTTCACGCTGGCGACGGTCTTCTTCACGCCAACGCTCCTGCTGCTGACGATTAATCTCTCTTTGGCGCTGTTCTTGAGCCAGCATCAAGCGTGCAAGCGATAAGATATCATCGCCGTCGTTGTCGTGGGGTGCACGATTTTGACGAGGTGCCACCAATGGGCGTGCTATACCAGCAACAGGGGCATCGTCTGCATCATACTCCTCGTCCTCAAATATCTCCTCGGCATCCTCAGCAATGTCATCATGTCATCTCCTCTAGCCAGGTCAGCTCTTTGAGTAATCGCGTTTGCTATTTGGATGGCACGAGCAACATCGTCGGGCATGTGAGGGTTCCCCGTTCCCATGTTGGTCTTGTAGAGTTTGGCGAATTTTCGGCGCAGGCTTTCGACGGTGCGGTCAACGCCGGGGTTTCTCTCGTTGAGGCGGCGAGCCACAGTCTCCCATTCATCCCGCCCAATTGGTTTTATGGCTTCGACCAAGTCTAGCAGCCCGTCAATTTCGATTCTTGTAAAGCCGCTTCCTCTAGCCGCGCGAGCAAGGTTGCGTCTACGCCGTGGACGTCGCGCAGTTGGTGCCGCTGTCGTCGCAGGCTGCTCGTCGACTGTAGTTGAGGCCACGGATGCTTCCTCCGAAGCCGAACTGGATGGCGGCGCTTGTCCATCAGCAGGTGACGGTGCAGGTGTCGGTGCTTCTTCTTGGGCAGGAGCAGGGCGTGTAGCTTGGGTTGGTATGGCGGGGGCTCCACAGCAGCTGAAGCTGAATCAACTGGCGCAGTTGGTGGAGTCGTCGAGTCGGGTGTGCCCGCAAGAGTTGACGATATTGCAAAGCTCGCAGAAGTCGATTGCGGCTGCAGCGACGGATCTGGAGTCAACTGCGTGAGCGGCATGTCAAAGCTGGGCATTTGAAGTGCGAAATCCTGCGGAGTAGCCGAAGGCTGCGTGAGAGGCACGAGCACCATGGCAGCCCATGCGTGCTTTAGCGATGATCTCGAAGTGAGCGCGTGTCTTTGATGAATAGTACGTTGTATCAATCTGTCAGGGTGGTTGCCACCCCGTACAGAATTCCCTCCACGAGCCAATTTGGCACGTGAAAACAGTTGCACTCCGACTTTTTATGAAAGCTTTGGTATGAGCAATTTGCGATTTGAGTTTTCAGGAACAGCCCAATTTCGTTGCGGAACGCTTCGTAGTATGCACGTGGCACCGGATATGGCCGGCATGTCACAGGCTCTGCATCTGGTAGAAGGGGTAGCACGTAGGGTCTGCGCTTCATCGTTCCAAGTTTACCTGAGAACAAGTCGCTGAGCTCGTGCACTAGCTGTAGTATCAACTCGAGTTGCTGCGGCTCCAGGTCCTTACCCTCGATCATGTCCTCCAGCGGAGTTGGGGCGTGGTCCTCGGCCTGGATCTCAGCGCGGCATTCGGCTCTCCTCAAGGAGAGCTCCGGTTTTTGCTATTGTCAACTTCTATTGTGAAATTTGCGAGAAAACATTTTAATGAAAAATGTATTATGATAAATTATGAACCGTGTTTTTGAATTAGCTGCATTAACCCACTCATGATCTGAGCTGTTGACGCCTTCTTAGGGAAATACCAGCATCTCCAAATGTACTCGTCGATGTATCCGTTCAATTCGGATTTTTTCATACCGTGCATGATCTTGATATGGCGCTTGATATGAATTTCCCACAGGCCTTCTATAGTGTTTGTGTGCGTGCCGTCGTCTGGGTTAACGTAGTTTTCGGTGTGGTTGACATATTTGTGGTTGTAACTCATGTCAGCTAGCTTGGGGTTGTTGGCTAGAGTACGCAGCCTGGTGCCCTGCTTTGTTTTCCTTTCAGTCACGTACGTCGCGAACATATCGGAGTGAATTGTAGTGCTGTAGAAACAGATTTTTAGAAACCGCTTTTCCATATTCAAAACAAATAAAAAAACTTACCCAGGCTTAATAAATTTCCGGATGATTGGAAATATGCTTTCCTGCGTTCGGTCATCATCGACAAACCGCGCAAACCACTGGCCGGTTGAGCGGTCTACACCTCCAAACAACCAGTAGTCAGGGTACTGCCGGCCACGCTTATACTTGCTCTTCTTCTTCATGCTAGTCTCATCTATTTCGACAATATGGCCTACACCTCCAATCTATAAAAAAAAGATTAGTAGCATACAAACTTACAGTAAAATAAAACACAATTACCTGGAAACTGTCTTTTCGAAGTTGCTTTGAGCACAGGCAGCGCACGAAAGCGCTCCACTCATACGCCGTTGTCTCGGACACGTCGGCGATTTCGGCAATCTGAGCTAGCTTTAACCGCATGCACCAGGCGCACAGCAAGCGTGCAACCTGCCCGAGCGACAGCTTCGTGCCCGAGAGCCAAGTGTTTGTTAGCATACTAATACAGACTTCTTTACCGTTTTCATGCTTTTTACTCTTGCTACATCTCCACGTCGGCTTCCTAGCCGACGCTTTGACGCGCATGAGCTGCCTGCATCCTGGGCAGAACATCTTCCGCTCCAGGACGCCTGCTTCTTGCCACCACCTCACAGCCCCCACCTCATCCGCTGTCAATGCAATGACGGCGTTGAGATCGTACTGTTCGGTAGGGAGGAGGGCGTAGTGGTGGCTCGGGTGGCTGGACATGGGGGCTGGAGGGGAGGTGGGCTGAGGCTTGGGGGACTGGTCACTGGAAATCGTAAAATGACTTGAGGAGGACGAGTGGGTGGTTGCTAACCACTGGTTGGTGTGAGAGCAATAAAACCGGAACTATACTTTTAAAGCATACAAACAGCAAGTGTAAGAACAATTGCTTTTTAGTTCCCGAGGCTAAAAACCGGAGCAATACTTGTGAATTTACCGAACAAACTAATGTACGTCATATGCTGGTCGAGAGTACAAAACACCTTTTCTCGCAAATTTCACAATAGAAGTTGACAATAGCAAAAACCGGAGCTCTCCTTGAGGAGAGCCGCGATTCACTCCAACCTGCCAGTCAATTGGCATTCCGGCTTGGTACATTCGGACTACATCAGTCTCGGGCACGTTTGTGTCTTCCCCGAACTCAAGCAGTGGAATCATTCGCAGCAGCGTCCTAAAGGCGCCGCTGTACCCGCGCACTGTCATTCCTGTCTTCTTGCGAAGTTGCGTCAGCTCGTCCAACAGTACTCCGCGTGTTCTGGGCGGGCAATGGCGCATAGTGAGCTGGCGGATCGCCGCAACGGTTACGTCGGGGCGGTTTGGGGCTTCTTCGCGGACGACGTCGTTGAACTGTCGTAAGTCTTCTTCGAACAGCAACAATTGCACGTCGTCGGCCAGTGAAAACTGGTCTTCCTGCGATAGTGTGTACCGCATAAAGGTCGAGTGCTCCTGCACGTGGAGCAGCCAATTTAGCCAGGCCTTCCAGTCTCCGTGACGGAACACCGGCATCTTCTTCTTTACTACCGTCCCGTCAACCTTGGTCTTGGTGAACGCGATAGTGTCGTCCATCTTGAGCTGACTATGTCGATTCTACGTTGATTCTTGTCGTAGCCACGCTACGTTATTGCTCGAGCAATATGTCACGTGGTAGTGTTTGTAGTAGCAGGAAAACTGTCAACTGAGTGTATTTGCTGTTGGTTAAGACTTGTTGGTCTGCTCTTGCGCCCCCGTGGACTCCTTGGTTCTTTTGGCACTGTTCTTCAACGTCAACCAACCGCAATCTACAACTACACATGTATGTGGCCGGACTCAGCCACTACCATACAACGTACATTTAGTTTACCATCGTTTCGGATGCCCAGCCGTGCTGCACGACAGTATGACTCAGACTCGCTCTTCATCCATCATGTGCGGCCGACTCACAGGTCGTAGCCCATTTCGGGGACGACCTCAAGCTGTACTTGGCAGGACATGGCTGGGGCGCCAACGTGAGACTCGGTCGGTATGTCGATGACGCCAACGCACACAGCAGCCGCAGATTCGCTCAATCCGTAGCTCTCGACGAGAAGACGGCCTGCATAAACTTCTTGACGTCGGCGCTCATCGACGCCGAGTCGGAGAAAATGAAGGTCCACGCGACCCCCAAGCACCTGACGGAACTTGGTGAACACCAACCGGTCCCAGAGCGCGTGTGTCCGACGGCCTTCTTCAACGCCAGCCAGTTTCGACGCAAGCGCTTGGTCGAAGATCAACTTCTTGATACCGCCGACAGCCTCCACGCCCTGCGTGATCTTGTCGTACATGCGGTTTACCAGTCGCGGCACCGTCACGAACACCGTCGAGTGGAGCACCGCAACGTCGTCCAGGAGCAGACGCAGACCGCCCTGGTAGAAACCAGCAGAGGCACCATTCAACTGCATCAGTGCGATGACCACTCGCTCCAGCACGTGCACCATTGGCAGATACGAAATGTGCACTTCTGTGGGGTAGATCTTGAGTCGGTTGGCAGCGTACGTGAAGTTGCGTTGGGTGAGGACGACACCCTTGGGATCGCCCACCGTACCGGACGTGTAGCACAGCGTCGAAATGTCCGACGGAAGCGGCCGGCTGCGGCTCGCTCTTGCCATTCTCCTCGACTTCTTCAAACGTCTTGGCTTCGATTCCGTTTACAGCAGCGATCTGCTTCTGCTCTTCAGAGATCTCCTCCAGCAACACCACCGTCCTCAGCGTCGGACACTTGACAGTGCAGCTTCGACCTGCTTCTTGCCGCAGAAGAGGATGCTCAGATCCGTCTGGTTGATCACAAAGGGCATGGCATCGGGGCCTAGCGTGTCGTAGAGCGGCGCGACCACAAGCGCATGCGGTCGCACGCGTGGTTCACCAGCGTCCACTTAAGTTGGTTCTGGGCAAAGATGCCCACCTTCTCTTATCTCTTGAGGCCGAGCATGGTGCTCATTCCGCTAGCGACGTTGCTCATGGGAGCGTTGACGTCGTTGTACGTGAACCACTCGTAGTCGCCGGCCTTCTTGGTCTCGGGGTCGATCGCTGGCTGTTCGTAGCACGGCCTCGTGCCGTTGTCAATGGCACAGCCCACCAGGAAGTTGTGGTACAGCGTCATCTCGTCCTCATTGATTGTCGGCCATAGCCCGATAAATATATTGCAAATGTAAATATTCTATTTAGGAGGCAGCGGAGCTCTATATCACGTATCTAAGAACTTTGATGTGCGCACACAATATTTACTGAGGAAGCTGACAACCAGGGCTTGACAGCAGTTTGACTCGGGCAGAAAATACAGTAACAGTAACAGTATAATTACTTTAGTATTTCAACATTTTTCTAAATTTTGGGTGGTTTTACTCTTACCTCTACTTCAGTATCAAACGCGGCCCAATAGTGCTTTCGATTTACTGCCATCACCGCCAGCGAAATCTCGAAGGCGCCACTTTTGAGCAACGCACGACGCGCAAGCACACTGCTGCACGAGTTTCACAGGTTTCCAGGACACGAAGACTTGATTCATGAGCTTCGATAGCGGTGTTGGTCGCACGAGTGGCAGCTGAGTTGACAGAATGGGGAACGCGGCTCACGGAAGAGCATTTTGACAGCATGGTAAGGTCTGTGATCGTGTGCCATTTTCAGCTCTCATTTTGTAATTTACCTTGTCACGAACTGCTTCTGTTGGCCTACCACACACTTCCGCAAGAATTCCAGCACCATGAAGTGCGCCAGCGTCAAGTGCTTCAACCCGGAGATCGATGCCACGGATCCTTGCACGGTTTGCGGGCGCGGTGTGCATCACCTGTGCAGCAACGACGTTGCTGACCCCGACGGTCTGGCTGTGCGGTACGTGTTCTTCGTGCTACTTTAGGCCCCTTCAAACTAATTTACTCGCTTCGTTTTGCATTAACAGCTTTTGCAGCTACCAATGCGCCCAGGACTGGGGGCTTGGGAATACACCCAATCCCGGTGCTCCTGACAACAGCCAGGTCTCAAGCGAGGAGCTGTCACAGTCTGCAAGTCAATCCATGATGTCGCAGGAGACTCTGCACACTCCTCGAAGCCCCTGTGCATCTGACGTTGCCCCCGTGTCTTTGAGGCTGCAACCTCGTCAGCCTGTCGTCGACAAGTACGGGATTCCTGTCGACGTTTATCACCAGCGTGGACCGGGAACGAGAGCTAGAATTTGGGATGTCGCTCACATCCTTGCAAGCCCGTATGTCAAGGCTGATGGCGCTGAGGCGACGCATATTTGCCTGTTGTGCGCCAAGGACTTTACTAGTCGGCCTCACACCGCTCCTGATGCGTGGGAGTTTGCGCTCAAGCGTTGGTGCCACTCAAATAATGCGAAGGAGTACATGGCGTCACGCCATGATGATCATCCCATTGGCAAGCTTGAAAAGGAGAAGAAACTCGACCGGATCAAGCGTCAACAAAGCACAGTTGCTTCGACCAAGCCATCATCTCGCGATGAGAAACGCACCGCTCCAGACTCGTCGCAGCTTCCAGCTTCAAAACGCCGATGTGTCCTGCAGCAGTTTTGGGGCCCACCCCAACGCGATCTTAACACCTTCATCGCTCAATGGCTCATCAGTGATGGTACGAATACTGTTGTACGGACAGGTGCATAGCATGCTTACTAACCTTTATCGTTGCTGCACCAGGCCTGCCATACAACGTAGTCAAGACGCCCGCCTTTAAAACACTGGTTAAGTGCGCAACCGGAAATGACAAGGCGACCGTCTTGGCGGCAAGCACTTACCGTGATAACCTTGCTGCACGATTTGGAAGTTTTTGTGCCATGACGAAGGAGCTACTGGAGGCAGAGTTTAAGGCGGCCAGCAAGTTGCCTTACCTCAACCTGCAACATGACACATGGACTGCTGGTGGGGGCAAAACTGGCGTCGTTGGTACATCGGCGTCATTCATCGACATAGCATGGCGCTATCGCAACATTGCACTGCTTGCAACTGTATCCAACGAGCCCCACACGTCCACGCTCCTGAGAAACTTGATTAAGACTCGCATTCAAGAGCTGTATGGCTTTGAGATCGAGAAAATGAGCCAGTTCACTGTATCTGACACGGCGCCAGTCGCAAAGAAGACCTCAAGCTGTTTGAAAACTCTGTGCCCACGGATTGCACAATGCACACGATCAACCTATGACTTGTGTATGGCATGGGCATGCGCGAGAATTGGGAAACGGTGCAAATTCCTGGCGGGTTGGAGAAGATCAAGCCCATTTGCACCGTTGGAGGAGCTTTCCCTGCTGGTGGTCGACTCATCAAGAAGGTTCGAGCGTTGAACAACTACTTCAACACTCCGCAACGCGTTAACCGCCTCACCGAAGTGCAGCAATTTTATGGTTATCCGGAGCTGCAGTGTGTCATTGATTGTGATACTCGCGTTGGCTCGACGATCATACTATTCACCCGCAGTATTCTGAATTACAAGGCTCTCCGAGATTACTTCGAGATGCGGCACCCTGATGACGATCCATCCGTTTTCGAGACCATGACACGTCAAAATTGGCGCCTGCTGACAGAGATGGAGTCCATCGTTTATCCGCTGGCGAATCTCGCGCCCTTTAACGTCCAACGAAGCGACCTCGTTGGATCCGAGTTAATCGTGATGATCAAGAGCGCGTATGACCGACTAAGTAGCAATAAGTTCGACGTCTGCTGTATCGAAGAAACCCAAAACTTGCGAACAAAAGAGGCATCATTTCCGCGCCGTGAGATGCTTGGTGCAGACCTCAGTGAAGACGCACGCAAATGTGCTGCACGACTGAAAGGACAAGTGGAAAAACGAGTTACAACTTTGAGCCCTCAAAATGTGCTGATTTTGCTGCTCGATCCAAGGACAAAGTTCTCAGTCTCAACCATCATGAACGCTGGCCCTTCAGCCACGCACACTACTGGCACTATGCTTAGCATCACAAAACCACGTGGATCCGATGATGTCCGCCTCCCCGCGCAGTTCCCGATGACGGCCGCCGAAGGATACGCAGACACACTGCGCAAGATTGTCGACGAGGGAAACTCCAGCCTGCAGAAGGCGCACAGAGAAGCGTATTGCACGCTCCACAAAGGCTGTGCCAACGACAACTCCGGCAGCCCCAAGAGCACACCAAGTTTCGACTCCGTGCCATGTGTCGATGACGAGGCAGTGATGTGTGGTGCTCCTATTCCTAACGCCCCCAAGCCCAAAATCCCGCTCGGCTCTTCGCGAGGAAGCGGACAAGGTGCTAGAGGATTGGCTAAAGCTTCGTGTTCGCTGGGTTGATGTTGCTGTAGAGCAATCGTTGGACGCACGATCAGAGAGTGACTTCGCGCATCTAATGTTCGTGTGGCGCGGTGGAGTCGTGTCGGACCGCCTGGAAGGTGTCATGCAGCACGTGGACATTTGCCGGTGGTTCCGCGATGTTGGTAGCTTTCTGTTCCCATCCATTGCCGCCCTCGCCCGCGTTTGGCTTGGTAGGAGCCCGTCCAATGCCTTCCAAGAGCGCGTGTTTTCTACAGGAGGACTTGTGATGGCTGGACTTCGAACAAGCACGGACAACTCGAGAGCGGAGATGCAGGTGCTGCTGAAGCACAACAAAAATGAGATTGCCTGCATGGAAGTTGAGAACGATGAGCGTCGTCATTCCACGCAAAACGAAGAAGCCGTTTAGGTGGTCGCTACTACCAACTGGCTCCGTAGTAATCAATTACTTTTACTACAGCATTTTGCTCGCTTTAAACTTCGGTACTCTTACTTTCATCAACGATGCTGCCTGAACAGACAAAGTACTGGAAAGCACAAGCAAAAACAAGCAGTACTGTCAACCCCTGCTGACAACCAACAGTTTGTGGTTGGGTTGGCTCTGAGCGCTGTCACTTCCTTTAGTTCGCTTTTCCATCTCATTCTGCAATTTTCCTGAGCCCCTTTTAAGCAACTACCGCACCGTTCGCCATGTTTGACGCCCTCTTCACCCCTTGAGCCCCCAAAGCAAGTTCACGCCGAAACAAGTGGCGTCCTTCTTCGTCAAGCCCCTCCTGTCCGACGAACCCACCGGCCAGCAGGTCTGCAAGGCGTGCGGCAAGACGCGCAAACATGTGCCAGAAACTGGGTACACGAACCTGGTCTCGCACGTCCGCTCTGACCATCCCAGGTTCGAAACATAAATGGAGGACGCTAGCACTGCTGCCACGGGCACTTTGCTGCCGTGGGTCAATCAGAAGGCGTCTAACCGCTTCGCATGGCTTCTGTGGATCATTAAGGTCAACCTACCATTCTCCTTCGTGGGGATGGAGACAACAAGACGGTAATTTGCTCCCGTTTTAATTGTTATATTAACTGACTTCTAATTTGTGTGTAAATATTGCAGATACACCAATCTGCCACCCGTCTGCGAGGAGACCATCGCTCGCGACATGGAGAAGGTGACCAAGGAAGTCGAGAGGCGCATCGGTGCTGTGCTCCCAGAGAGATTTGGGGTGATTCTAGACGACTGGATGCACGGCACCAAGCACTACATGGCGGTGTACGGCTGCTTCGACCAAAATGGGGTCCGCCACTGCCCTCTGCTGTCACTAACCTCCGTCATCAACGGCGCCGATGGGCGTTTGAACGCTGAGAGTCACATGGTTTCCCTTATCACCTTCCTGACTTTTATCGGTGAGAACCTTCTTAACATCATATTTTTAGTTGGAGATAATTGCGCCATGAACAAGCGGCTGGCGCGGCTGATGGAAGTTCCCCTTGTGGGCTACGCGAGCCACCGCCTCAATTTGGCTGTCAGCAGCTTTCTGGAGCCACACAAGAAGGACCTCAAGCAAGTACAGTCTCTCATGAGGCCTAAGAACCATCACACAAGCGGCAAAATTGAGGTACGTCAATTTTCAAGCTTTATTATTATAATCTGAGTCTTATTTATGCTTTACTGAAAAGGTTAAAGACACCGCTCAAACCGGCGTTGCGCAACGAGACGTGCTGGGGTCAACATACGCGATGCTATCGCGATATTTCGAGCTGCGCGAGTTTATTAGCGCCTACGATGAAGAGGTGGCCGAGGAGATACCATCATCCGTCGCTAACTGACGCCTCAAGGTGCTTCTGGCACAGCTGCGAGATGTGGAGTCCACCTCCAAGAAGTTACAATCAAGAGACCTCAATTTGCTTGACGCACGAGATCTGCTGGATGGCCTTCTGGAAATTCTACCGTCATTCGCCAACTACCTTGGTAAGTCTATGCTTTTTCAATATCATTTACATTGCTAATTATTTTATATTGTTTTTTTATTATAGCGCCGAACGCTCATATTGTATACTCGCCAGAATTCGTCCCGAGCGCTCTGCGCTGCAGCCAATTCTGCGGGAAAAGGCGGCGGTGGCGGAGCCTAACAAAATTGGGCTGACGGACCGCATTTTTAAGCGTCGTAAGGTGGAGACTGCGCGATGCGCGTACGGTTTGCTGAGCGCCATCCCGCCCACCTCCAATATTGTGGAGCGGCTTTTCAGCATCGCGAGGATGGTGCTGCGCTACGAGTGGAACAGGCTCACCCCAATGATGCTCGAAGTGATCCTGTTCTTGAAGATAAACGAAGAATATTGGGACGTGGCAACCGTCGACGCATGCATTTAGATAGCTAGATGTCTCTTGCTCTAATCGATAATGTATTGATCTGTTGAACAAGTTTATATTTTGTATTTACTTTTGCTGGGGCATTGCGTTCCGCTACATATTTTTGCTTGCCAACAAAATAGATATAAATGATATTATCGGGTTCCTTGGTTACCGTGTAGGCAGGTCCGTGGGTGGCATCTCTCGTGTCGGGCACCTCGATGGTGTAGCGCTTGCCTGTGTAGCTGTCAAAATCCTCCTCAGCCAAGTCTCCGGCGGTGCTCTGCGTCGTGCCCATTGGTCCAGGACTTGTGCTTGGTCTTGGTCTTAGTCTTGGTAACTTGGTGAATGAACAGTCAGTAGCAGCGGCGACCTGGTCATGAGTATCCCTGGGGCGAGTTGCTCGTCGCATCCGAGGGCGGATATCCGATCGACATGCCACAGTTGAGGTTAGATGCCGATAAAATTCTCCATCCAATCCGCATATGCCTTGATGCACGCGCAGACCACTAGCTGCAGTTGCACACCCATCGCAGCAAACATCTCGGAGCTTTTGACGTCGGCACGGATTCTTTCAAGTCCAGATCCATGAGATTAGCCTTGACTCGCCTCTCTAGAGCTAAACGCCGTTCACGTGTCTCGGTCTCGTCTTTGCCGTGCACAGGAATGAACCGTAGCGGCGTCGCCCTCACCTCGACCAGTGCGGGATCGCCACGATGCCTCTCTTCAGCTTGTCCATTCGTTCGAGTACATTGGACGCCTTGCCAAACTTGAGCAGCACATATCCCGCTTCATGGCCAGGCGTGGCCTTGTCGAACGCACATAATGCGGCACAGTACACGACTCCTTTGCTGGGCAGCCTGTACTGCAACGGGAAAACCTCAGGTGGTCGAAGCTGGAGCAATTTGGCACTTGACGACGGCGCGTGAAGACCGCCGCATTCGAAGCGGAGACCGACACGATGATCGGACACTTCGTTGGCGAGCTAGAGCTTGCGTCTTGGCCGTCAAGAGCCTCAACAGCAAGGGAGGGTGAGGGTGCCGTGGGGACGGAGGAACGAACACGAGTCCTCGAACGCCGCCACCGCCGAACGTGCGTGTTTCAGCCAATCACAGCAATACCGGGATCCGTATTTGCCCAAAATCACGTCCGGTGGCATTAGAATTTGCTCAAATATTGCCCAAATCCCATACTTAAAAGCCAGAAGAACAACCGACCGAGATGGCGACGCAGCAGGTGGCGCTCAAGATCGCCTTCAACGGAGACATCCACCGCAGCCGCGTGGAGCTGCGCGGCTTCGGGCTCGCGCAGCTGACGCAGCTGATGGCCTCGACCTTCCGCGTGGCGCCGGGCGACTTGCTGGTGCAGTACCGCGACCCCGAGGGCGACGTGGTCAATGTGACGACCGACGGCGAGTTCCAGGAGGCGCTGCGCGTGTTCCTGAGCTCCACGGACCCCGTGCAGACGCTCAAGTTCTCGGCCGTGACGCAGCGGCAGGCAGACTTCCAGGAGCAAGTGGCGGACCCGCTGGCGCGCTCGATCGAGCAGCTCATGGCGACGCTGGCCGTGGCGCTGGAGCACATCAAGCAGGACAGCCACTTTGCCAGCATCCCCGCGCCGCAGACGTCCGTGGTGCTGGACCAGCAGGCCAGAGACAGCGCCGAGTCCCCCAAGACAGCGGCCGGTGGCTTCTCGAGCTTCGCGCAGGGTCTCGTGGGCGAGATCAAGCGCTTCATCCCGGACAAGAAGACTGGCGAAGCGGAGGCGACACCGGTGCCGGTGCCCGAATCCAAGCCAGAGGCGGCGCCCGTGGTGGATGTGGAGGCCGAGACGGTGCCGCCTCCTGCCCCAGTGGAGGCGGCAGCGGCTCCTGTGCAGAACGAGGCCCCGTCCATCGCGTCCTCCGTGGCCTTCTCCGAGTCGGAGGTCAAGTGGTCGGAGCAGCTGTCCATCGTGAGCGGCATCTTCCCCAACGCCGATGTGGCCCGCGTCATTGACATTCTGGAGAAGAGCGACGGCAACCTCAACGTGGTGCTCAACGTGCTGACCGAGGAGAACTAAGTGCAGCTCCAACAACGAGCTCTAGTCGAGTGTGGCGACAGCTCTAGCGAATGCATGAATGCCATGAAATTATTCGGCCGCTATGTTACGGCATATAACCTCCTATTTAGCCTTCTTCCTCGGTTCTCCTTTTTCCGCGCCAAACTTGCTCAGCGACCCGTCCCTCCACCTTCCGCTGCGACTTGGCCATGGGCAAGACTCCCGAGCGCCGCGTGTTCGCGTCCTCCTCTAACGTGACGCTGCGCTACCGCCGCAAGGTGCCGCCACCCAACAACCAGCTGGAGCCGCAGGACGCTCAGCCCAAGAGCGAGCCGCCCGAAGCCCCGAAGCCCCAGCAGCAGCAGGTGAGGACGCGGCCCCACTCCGAGTCCAAGCAACAGCCGCCAAGTCGCTCCAGCAGGTCTCCGCAACGCAGACGCTTCCGCCAGAAGCCCCGAGGGAGGCAGCCGCCCAGTCTGCTGAAGCAGCTGCTGTGGAAGGCCAAGGACGTGCAGCCCTCGCAGGCCCCGGCGATTTCCAATCATGACAAGCAGGACAATAATCAGGACCAGCATCAGAATCAGCAAGAGGAGGAAGACGAAGACGAAGAGGCCACATTTGCCACTCAGCAGCGCCTCGCCAGGAAGCAGCTGGCCCAGGAAGCCGTCGCAGCCAAGAGGAACAAGGCGTTGGAAGCAGGTTCTGCCCCGAGACGTTCGTGGCCGAGTCGTCCAGTCAGGAGACGCAGTCAGGATCGGAGGACGAGGCAGTTTTCTTGCCCTACAATGCGCTTGTGACGGCTGCGCAGCCCCCGAAGCGCCTTGGCAGGTGTACGAGCACCAGGACACGGCCGACGATACGGATGGGGAGGAGGCGAGCCCCGTGATGCCGACCGAGACTGTCCAGGAGCAGGAATTAGAAAAGCCAACGGTGCGCCGAAGTCAGAAACTGCGTCAGAAGCAAAAGCTCAGGCTCAAGCAGAAGCAGAAGCGGGCAGCAGCCAAAAACCAAACGCAGCGTCTACAGCAGCGCGGAAATGGCGTAGAAGAAGAGCGGTCGCAAGAGATTGAAGAGAGCGCCACAGCTTCAACGGACGACGACGACATTTTCCACCCGCCCACGAACCTAGCGAGCGAAATGGATGCGGGGGTGTGCCGCGCGGTGCTGTCACAATTAAAGGAGGTGGTCCGTTTATTGTCGTGGGTGAAGTGGCGTGTCCGGTGATGTTGGAGGACCATGGTGCCTGCCAGCCTCCCCGAAAGCAGCTTCAGACCAGGACCGAGTCACTGCAGAAGACACGCAGGATTTCCGTGAGCACGTGGTCGCGATGTTGGATCGGTCCAAGAAGACACAGATGCAGCTTCGCGACAGCTTCGTAGCGGAGAGTTCAGGCTTTGATGCGGACACGACCTACGATTTCTTCAAGCGCCGTACGTGTGGTTTCTTGCTGATGCTTTGATCTTCATTCCTCATGGTGTGTTGTTTGTTTTGCAGGTTTTACCGAGGTCCAGAGAACCGCCGGCATTGTGTACTACTAGCCAAAAAGAAAGCTTGCCATTTGCCAGATCAACGTCTTTGCTGCATCAATCTTGGCGTGCTCATAGTGTTGTCATTCCGTTCCCTCTACTGCTGCTACTGGTTCAAAAAAAATCTACTCGTACATTTACCGTCACACTTTGCCACGCTAAATGGAGCCTGTCATGGCTCGAGGCGTGCCGATGGCATCGTATGGTCCCAACGACTCGCTGGAGCGATCGTACGGATATGCACCCGTGCGATCCATCGGCGGTGGAGGCTCGCGCGGAGTCAGTAACTCAAGCGGATCTCTGCGCTTGGGGCGGAGGAAAAGACACCGACCACCAAAGCCACTACCACCCCAACTGCCACCAGCACAAACGTCATGGTGTTCGTGCTCAGGATGCTGCTTTTGCCGTTGTTGATATTGCTGGACGACGACGACGCGCTGCCCTCGGCAGACAGAGGGCTGGCACTGGCACCGCTGTCGCCGGTGATTGGGGCCAAATGCAACGCGCCAGTCGTTGGTGTAGGGATACGGGTCACGAGTGACGCTGTTGAGGTGGACGATGACGATGACATTGCCACCGACTTGGATGCTTGATCAAGACTAGCCGCAACAGACCCAACATCGCTCGGCGAAGCAACCCTAGACCCCGAGCTTGATTCCACCACGGCAGCCTCCGATGATGACGAAGATGGCACCGCTTCTCCACTGGAACTCGCCGTCGAACTGGAGCTCAAGCTTGCAGCATCAGAGCTTGAACGTGCAGCAGCATTTGACCCCACTGACGACGCACCGACACTTGAGGACCGTGACGTGTCAGAGAATTCCTGTGAAGATGTTCCCGAGGATGAAGATAGCATTCCATCAGACCCTGCAGATGACGAGCTTCCAGACGAACTTGAGACGGACCCTGGCGGTGTTAGAGGGTTGACGTCACCGGAGGAGGGCTTGTCGGGGTGGATGTAGGCGTTGACGTGGATGGTGCGCTTCCTGCGCCCGAGTTTGATTCTGACAAAGGGACCGCCGTCACAGGAGGTGGGCTTGTAGCCGATGGCGTGGGAGTTGCAATTGGAGCAGGTGCACCGACCGACCCTGAGCTCGACCTGGATGGCGGCACCGCTGTAACAGGAGGTGGGCTAGTTAACGAAAATGATGAACCAGCTGATCCTCCCGAACTCGATCCTGACGAAGTCGATGCTGGAGTCTGTGTTGATACCGGAGATGCCGTCGTCGCCGCTGGCGGGTTTGTGGCCACTGGCGTCTGCGTTGTCACCATTGGAGCCTCCGTCGTCGATACTGGGGTCTGTGTCGTAGCCACAGGCGCCTCCGTCGTCGATGCTGGAGTCTGTGTTGATACCGGAGCTGCCGTCGTCGCCGCTGGCGGGTTTGTGGCCACTGGCGTCTGCGTTGTCACCATTGGAGCCTCCGTCGTCGATACTGGGGTCTGTGTCGTAGCCACAGGCGCCTCCGTCGTCGATGCTGGAGTCTGTGTTGATACCGGAGCTGCCGTCGTCGCCGCTGGCGGGTTTGTGGCCACTGGCGTCTGCGTTGTCACCATTGGAGCCTCCGTCGTCGATACTGGGGTCTGTGTCGTAGCCACAGGCGCCTCCGTCGTCGATGCTGGAGTCTGTGTTGATACCGGAGCTGCCGTCGTCGCCGCTGGCGGGTTTGTGGCCACTGGCGTCTGCGTTGTCACCATTGGAGCCTCCGTCGTCGATACTGGGGTCTGTGTCGTAGCCACAGGCGCCTCCGTCGTCGATGCTGGAGTCTGTGTTGATACCGGAGCTGCCGTCGTCGCCGCTGGCGGGTTTGTGACCACTGGCGTCTGCGTTGTCACCATTGGAGCCTCCGTCGTCGATACTGGGGTCTGTGTCGTAGCCACAGGCGCCTCCGTCGTCGATGCTGGAGTCTGTGTTGATACCGGAGCTGCCGTCGTCGCCGCTGGCGGGTTTGTGGCCACTGGCGTCTGCGTTGTCACCATTGGAGCCTCCGTCGTCGATACTGGGGTCTGTGTCGTAGCCACAGGCGCCTCCGTCGTCGATGCTGGAGTCTGTGTTGATACCGGAGCTGCCGTCGTCGCCGCTGGCGGGTTTGTGACCACTGGCGTCTGCGTTGTCACCATTGGAGCCTCCGTCGTCGATACTGGGGTCTGTGTCGTAGCCACAGGCGCCTCCGTCGTCGATGCTGGAGTCTGTGTTGATACCGGAGCTGCCGTCGTCGCCGCTGGCGGGTTTGTGGCCACTGGCGTCTGCGTTGTCACCATTGGAGCCTCCGTCGTCGATACTGGGGTCTGTGTCGTAGCCACAGGCGCCTCCGTCGTCGATGCTGGAGTCTGTGTTGATACCGGAGCTGCCGTCGTCGCCGCTGGCGGGTTTGTGGCCACTGGCGTCTGCGTTGTCACCATTGGAGCCTCCGTCGTCGATACTGGGGTCTGTGTCGTAGCCACAGGCGCCTCCGTCGTCGATGCTGGAGTCTGTGTTGATACCGGAGCTGCCGTCGTCGCCGCTGGCGGGTTTGTGGCCACTGGCGTCTGCGTTGTCACCATTGGAGCCTCCGTCGTCGATACTGGGGTCTGTGTCGTAGCCACAGGCGCCTCCGTCGTCGATGCTGGAGTCTGTGTTGATACCGGAGCTGCCGTCGTCGCCGCTGGCGGGTTTGTGGCCACTGGCGTCTGCGTTGTCACCATTGGAGCCTCCGTCGTCGATACTGGGGTCTGTGTCGTAGCCACAGGCGCCTCCGTCGTCGATGCTGGAGTCTGTGTTGATACCGGAGCTGCCGTCGTCGCCGCTGGCGGGTTTGTGGCCACTGGCGTCTGCGTTGTCACCATTGGAGCCTCCGTCGTCGATACTGGGGTCTGTGTCGTAGCCACAGGCGCCTCCGTCGTCGATGCTGGAGTCTGTGTTGATACCGGAGCTGCCGTCGTCGCCGCTGGCGGGTTTGTGGCCACTGGCGTCTGCGTTGTCACCATTGGAGCCTCCGTCGTCGATACTGGGGTCTGTGTCGTAGCCACAGGCGCCTCCGTCGTCGATGCTGGAGTCTGTGTTGATACCGGAGCTGCCGTCGTCGCCGCTGGCGGGTTTGTGACCACTGGCGTCTGCGTTGTCACCATTGGAGCCTCCGTCGTCGATACTGGGGTCTGTGTCGTAGCCACAGGCGCCTCCGTCGTCGATGCTGGAGTCTGTGTTGATACCGGAGCTGCCGTCGTCGCCGCTGGCGGGTTTGTGGCCACTGGCGTCTGCGTTGTCACCATTGGAGCCTCCGTCGTCGATACTGGGGTCTGTGTCGTAGCCACAGGCGCCTCCGTCGTCGATGCTGGAGTCTGTGTTGATACCGGAGCTGCCGTCGTCGCCGCTGGCGGGTTTGTGGCCACTGGCGTCTGCGTTGTCACCATTGGAGCCTCCGTCGTCGATACTGGGGTCTGTGTCGTAGCCACAGGCGCCTCCGTCGTCGATGCTGGAGTCTGTGTTGATACCGGAGCTGCCGTCGTCGCCGCTGGCGGGTTTGTGGCCACTGGCGTCTGCGTTGTCACCATTGGAGCCTCCGTCGTCGATACTGGGGTCTGTGTCGTAGCCACAGGCGCCTCCGTCGTCGATGCTGGAGTCTGTGTTGATACCGGAGCTGCCGTCGTCGCCGCTGGCGGGTTTGTGGCCACTGGCGTCTGCGTTGTCATCATTGGAGCCTCCGTCGTCGATACTGGGGTCTGTGTCGTAGCCACAGGCGCCTCCGTCGTCGATGCTGGAGTCTGTGTTGATACCGGAGATGCCGTCGTCGCCGCTGGCGGGTTTGTGACCACTGGCGTCTGCGTTGTCACCATTGGAGCCTCCGTCGTCGATACTGGGGTCTGTGTCGTAGCCACAGGCGCCTCCGTCGTCGATGCTGGAGTCTGTGTTGATACCGGAGCTGCCGTCGTCGCCGCTGGCGGGTTTGTGGCCACTGGCGTCTGCGTTGTCACCATTGGAGCCTCCGTCGTCGATACTGGGGTCTGTGTCGTAGCCACAGGCGCCTCCGTCGTCGATGCTGGAGTCTGTGTTGATACCGGAGCTGCCGTCGTCGCCGCTGGCGGGTTTGTGGCCACTGGCGTCTGCGTTGTCACCATTGGAGCCTCCGTCGTCGATACTGGGGTCTGTGTCGTAGCCACAGGCGCCTCCGTCGTCGATGCTGGAGTCTGTGTTGATACCGGAGCTGCCGTCGTCGCCGCTGGCGGGTTTGTGGCCACTGGCGTCTGCGTTGTCACCATTGGAGCCTCCGTCGTCGATACTGGGGTCTGTGTCGTAGCCACAGGCGCCTCCGTCGTCGATGCTGGAGTCTGTGTTGATACCGGAGATGCCGTCGTCGCCGCTGGCGGGTTTGTGACCACTGGCGTCTGCGTTGTCACCATTGGAGCCTCCGTCGTCGATACTGGGGTCTGTGTCGTAGCCACAGGCGCCTCCGTCGTCGATGCTGGAGTCTGTGTTGATACCGGAGCTGCCGTCGTCGCCGCTGGCGGGTTTGTGGCCACTGGCGTCTGCGTTGTCACCATTGGAGCCTCCGTCGTCGATACTGGGGTCTGTGTCGTAGCCACAGGCGCCTCCGTCGTCGATGCTGGAGTCTGTGTTGATACCGGAGCTGCCGTCGTCGCCGCTGGCGGGTTTGTGGCCACTGGCGTCTGCGTTGTCACCATTGGAGCCTCCGTCGTCGATACTGGGGTCTGTGTCGTAGCCACAGGCGCCTCCGTCGTTGATATGGGGGCTTCTGTCGTAACAGGTACCTGTGTAATAGTAACTGGAGCTTTTGTAATGGGAGCTTGAATCATTTCCAGGGCTGATCCTGTCGCGAGCGGCGCCACTGTAGCTGCTACTGATAGCTGTGTAATCGTGTTCACTGTTGTTCCAGCCGCCACTGTCGTCGTGGTCGTCGTCATCGCCATGGAGCTGGTGATCAATGCGTCCTGCAGCGTCCTGCTCCTTCTCCGCTGCCTGGCCACCAGCTCTATTGGCGAGCTCGCCGGTGGCAAACACTCATTCTCGTATCGGTTGGACACCACGCAGCCTAGCAAACCGCTGTCGATATCCACCACTGCACAACAGCTATCTTCCTTGAGTATTGTCGTCCCCGACACGTCTCGTTGGCCTGCGCGGGGACATCCGAAGGGTTCGTCCGCGCGGTCCACAGCCCCTCGCACGGGGGCATGGGCACACAAAACACGCCGGCGACGCCTGCGACGTGCACGGGCCGCTCCAGCAGCAGCTCGCAGTTGGAATCCGATGCGACTGTGCGTGCGTGGGCGGCCACCAGCGCTGCATAGAGAGCAGCAGCCGTCCGCATGAGCGCCGAGCGATGGGTCCGGGGACTCTCCCTGGTCTGGGGAAGGCCCTGTCGCCTTGGTAGTAAGCCTGCACAGCACAAGTCGCCGAGTTAGTGCGAGTCATCCAACCCACTTCACCCACTTCAGCCGCAGCAGTAACTGGTAACGGCAGTGCAGTCGCTGGCGTACCTGCGTTTCAGCGGGGCTTGGTCGAGTGCCGGCCGACCTACAGCCGAGCTCCCAGAGCGCGTGTACCCCGCTGTGGCGAGGTGAGTGGCCGAGTGTCCGCACGGCGTGGCGGGCGGCGGGCCGATCTGACCACACGGCGCGCGATCGACGGGTTGGGGGCGCAGTAGCACCAGCACCAGCACCAGCCAGCCACTCGCAGTCTGTGGCGGTCTGTCCGTGGCGGCAGTCTGTTTTTCTCCGTCCGCTTGGCGGCAGCCGCGCTCTTTGCTCTATGAGGTGACTGATGTCGCACTAGGTTCGCAATTTGGCTATGGAATTGTGTTGATGGACGATCACGGCCAGCATGCTCAAATTTTTACATAGCGATGTAGCGCCGAGGCCAGGCAGATGGCGATGGCCTCCGCAACGCCAGGTTCAGCGTCTTGCTGCTACAGCGCCTTCGACTCGCATCACAATTCGGATATCAGCGATCACGACGAGGTGGAAAACATGGAGCAAGCCCACGGCGACCGAGATCGAGATGGATATCGGAGTTCTCGTGGACAGATGACCCGTGGCTTATCACGATCCTGGTCAGCTCAACGTTCGTGGCCAATTGGCAAATCTAACATTGCGAGCACCACCTCGACTACACGTCTCGTATCAATGGAGACCCGTTTCGAAGTGGGGAGACCAACGCGAAGAAGTGATGGAAAAGTATTCTTGGCCAGCCCCCAACTCCATGAGTGCCCGTGGCAAGTCCCGCGCCAGACGAGGAATCGCGGAACCAAGCAAATAGTGGAGGCCCCCAAAAAGTAGTATGAATCCAGCGCCAGTTCATGAGACTGGACGGCTTCCAACTCGGACGGCAAGACACAAGACGACGGTGTTTGCAGAATGGGAACTGCGCGACAAGAACAATTTCAATAGCACACGTTCACTGGGAGTGATGGAAAACAAAAATCTACAACACTGGAGTGGAGAAGAAATGTAAGAAGGCATCCTAGCAGCGCACAAGGAGAACGTTGCAACACGCAAAGCACCGCTCAAATTCAGCTAGCGACGGACAATGGAACGAGGAGTTTGGGACGGCAGCAAAACTGGGCAGGCTGATTGTGTTGCTCTGTTGTGGCAAATTCGGAACGGTATTGTTTTGGACTGCAGAGCACCAAGTGGAATACATGTGAAAGAGCTGCTTGCGTCAATAGAAAGCAATTGCGGATCAAAGCCAGCACGAGAACCAACTCAGAAACGTGCGTGACAAGTTTGAGATTTTTACAGCAGGAAGATTCACATCGAGTAGCGTCACGAAAGCGGAACCGAAGATGCTGCGCCGACTGCGGAAATGCAGGGAGGCATCGAGACGGATATCTGCCATTGCAAAGGACACGACACCTACCTAATGCTCCCGCTCGGGGCGGGCAGCCCCATGATCTCGTGCAGCTCCTCGACCAGCAGGCTGTAGGTGGCCTGGTGGTTCGCCGTCACGGGGTCTGCGGGTATCTGCGCTTGCTTGGACGCACGCCGCCATCGGATGCTGTCAAGCTGCGTCGTCGCCGCCGCCAGCGAACGGTGCAACCCCTCCACCTGCGTACACAGGGCCAGTAGCTCCATTTGACTTTCACTTCGCTCGCCAAAGCACTCGTGCTCCAGGTCTTGCGGCTCGCGCTGCTGCTGTTGTTGCTGCCGCGTCACAGCGCCCCGTCGTCATTGTCGAGCATCGTCGAGTTGGAGAGCGTCGACACAAACGACATATTGGACGCGCTGAAACTCAAGTGAGACTTTTCGCCCGCGTCCTGGCGCACATGACTGCTCGTGCGTGTTCGCCACCGTCGCTGGAGCGTCTCCGGGCAGAGCAAAGTGAAGTGCTCGCTGTTGTTGATGTACTCAACATCCATGCCCCCATCGCCGCCCCTGCTTTCACTGCGCCGCGCTCGGTGAATACTGCGGTTACCCCCGTTCGGATGGTCTCCGTCTTGGTCGGATGAGTGGTGCACCGAGGTGTACTCGACGCCGTGGCCACAGAGGATTTTGCGCTGTCGGTGTTATCGGTATTGGCCAAGTGCCGGAAAGTCGTCGACAGGGTAGAGAGATCGGCCTTCATCCCTCGAATACGGTCGAGCAAGTCGCCAGACAACTCGGTGGATCTCGGTTCACTGCCGTATGGTGATAGTGCTGGCTGGCCACTCGTCCTCCGTTCGCTGCGACTGGGGTCCTTTGCCCCCTGGTTCGAGGCGGGAAGCGAGACCAAACTATCGAACGAGTCGAACTCGCTCAGAGAGTAGCTGCTGGAGCTACCCGAGGACGACTCATCAAGCTGGAGCTCTTTGCATCCGTAAAGCCTGATGGCACCACCCGCGTAGCCCGCCCGCGTCAGTCGTGCAGACATCTGCGAGTCACTCGAGATAGAAAAGCTGCTGCTTCCCGACGACAGCGACGTAACTCGTGGAGGGTTGTTGTGCTCGTGCTCATGCTCGTTCTCGAGCTCAAGCGCGTGCTCCGGACCAATCTCAACACTGTTGCTGGCCGGGGAGGCTCCTCACTCGTTGAGTTGGTCGAGGAGCTCGATGAGGGCACCGAGTCCATTCGTCGCAAGTGATACACGAATACGTTGCAGCCTCCTGGAGCTTGTGAGCCGGCACGTGCCTTGACCACGCAAGCTGTACAAATACGCACATGAACGGTATCGGTAGTGGTGTCCACGTCGATCTCACGCGCGGGAGCGCAAGAAGCACACACTACTTCTCCGCAATGACGACAGTGGTGTTTTCGCCGGCGAAGCGCGAAGGGCTTTACGCACACGGCGCAGGCCTTACGTGCCGCATCGGTCACCCACTCAGTCCGCGGTAAATGCTCCAGCTTGTTGAGTCGCCGACGCTCCAAGAACAAATCGAGTCTGCCAACGGCACCAACACGCCGTCTCATGCGGCGGGCTAGTGCCTGTGCACCGGCACCGTTGCCATCGCTTGCAACACCAAGAGCAGCTCCTTCCGTCACCCGCATCTGCAAAATTGAGGTAACTTGCACAACGTCCGCGCGGTCCGTAGGCAAAACGAGAATGCCGGTGCGGTGGAAATGTCCTCGGGCCAGTCCGACCCCAGCAAGTGAAGGCACCTCACGCTCGCGCGAAATCGACTCCTGCACACTGAATCCGAACGTCTCGTTCTGGGTGCCATTTTCGAGAGCGTCGCCGCTCCTGGAGCGTGCCCTGTGGATGCCGGAGTGCTCCAGGAAGCAATAGTCGGTGCCTGCAGGGGATCCTGCAGTGTTGAGAGCTTTGCCGTCATCAAACGCTGCCCACTTGACGGTCGTAAAGCCTGCGAGCTACGCTTCAGACTATTCGATCCGTTGTTGGAACTGGACTGCGGAGTTGCGCCTGTAACTGTGTGCAAGCACACGCCATCGACAAAGCGCGAGCCGTACAGGAACCGCATGGCACGCCGGTAGTCCTCTGTGAGTGGCGATGCTAAGCACTCGAGCACCTCGCTAACGGTCCCAGCTGCGAAGGCTGTAGCGCTCATCATTAAGCACGCCGACGCCATCGCTGGTGTCGAATTGCTGAGCTTGTTTGTCTCGGCGACGGACGGCGAGCTGGCCATGCTGCCGCTCCCTCGATGCAGTGCGCTTGCGCGTACGTGACCCCGTCCTGATCCTTGGTCTTTTTCCAGTCGAGAGTCTGCATGCTGTTGCGGAGCGCCATCGCGCTGCGCTCACCGATGTTGACGTACATGTGTCGCTCCTCGGCTGTGAGCCGCACCTGCGGGAAGAAGTCCGCCTTGATTGGGAACTCCATGGTCGCCTCGCGTGGGCCTTTCGACCGACAGCTTGGACGCCGCTTGAACTCGTTAGCGAGAGAAGCGCTGCCGGTCCGAACAAATCTGCCTCGGAGCGCAACTCGCACAATGGCACGAGAGCCGCCGCTCGAGTTTTCCGCGGCCGTTGAAGGCCAAGAAGTTTCAGCGACCTTCGACGAATGGTGGAGCGGTCCAGAGCCGCTTTGGTCTCGCGCTGCCGCAGCTTGGCATTGCGTCACGGTCTCCTCAGCATGCGTCGCGACGAGCACTTGCAAGGAGCGGGCTGCAAGAGGCAACACTCTTCTCGACAAAGCAGCACGACGGCCTCGTGCCTCCGCTTGGCATCGTTTTGCAAGCTTCAGGATGGATGGACATGAGCGGGCCAGCACGCCTGTGGGGAAAAGAATTGCCCTGTCCAAACAGACCGCGGAACGTCCGCTGGAACGTTGGCTGGACCAGTATCGCTGGCGGCGCCTTCTTCGTTGGCAGAGCGGAAGCGTCGGTCAATCCCGAGCTACCGGCTCTGACTTGCTCAACGCGGCGTGCCTGTCTTGACGGTCTCCGCCAAGCTCCGCAAAGCACTGTGTCTCTGTCTGCCAATCAAATTCGAAAGCATGCTGAGCCTGCGGAGACATCTTCTGCCTGCTCGGCGACTGCTGTCGACCGCGACCGACGCCCCCGACTTGGCATCCCTGGTGCTGCACGATGGACGCGTGCTGCCCCACGCAGAGGCGACGCGTCGTGTACTCGAGTATCTGCGCGTGGAGTCCAAGCATCTGCAGCGGGCGTTGCCCGACGACGAGAATGCGCCGCAGCCGCTACCTTACAAAACGCTCTTCGCCCCCGCCATCGTGGAGAGACTGACGCCGCTGGTGCGCTGGGGCTTTCAGCAGCTGGACGATGATGCAGAGCTCCAGGAAGCGGCCGACGTCGTGTTCGCCGCGCTGCAGCCGCACGCCAACATGGCCAGGGGCGCTGTGTGGCGACAGTACTTCCAGCGCCAGTTTTTCCTGTCAGGCGCGCCGCTGCACGCGTATCTTCGTGCTTTCAAGATCCACCGAGACGCCCTTCCACCCAGAGCTACGCCTGCTGCGGAAGAGCTGGAGCCGGAGGAGGACGACGACGAGGAAGACGACGAAGGTGGGGTGGACGAGGAGGACGAGCCGACGAAGAGGAAGCTCAGGAGAGACAAGTGTGGGAAGAACAGCTTTGCCATTCTGGCGGAGAATCAGCAGTACGAGTGGGTGCCACTGCGTCTATCCTCGGCCATCATCCAGGAGTACTGCTTTCGAGGACGCTTCGGCGAGGCTATCGCGGCGTACAAGGCGCTGCCACTGACAGATGGAGCGCGACGGAAGGTGGTGCAGGTGCTGGAGGACTATGAGCAGTTCCCGTCTGTGTTGTATCTTTACGAGGTGCATCGGTCAGCGGGGTCCGCTGTACAGCCTCTGGATGTGGCCTCGGAGCTGAACGCGTTGAAGAAGTTGGGGCGGGTGGACGAGCTGGACATCCGCTTTCTGGGTCTACCGATGAAGGAGCAGAGCCGTGCCGACATTCAAGAGCTCATGGGCAACTAAGACATAACGGTAGAAGCGAAAAACCCATGCAAAAGTGAACAAGCTTCACGGAGTGATTTCCTCCTCGCTACAATGCCGCCTCCCTCCCGTAAAGTTACAGAACTGCGCTCGTGTCGTTGGTTGAGGTCATGAGGACGTTGTGGTCGGCGGCTCCGGCACGCATCGAGAAGGCAGGCGTCTTGTTGTCGGCCATCTCCTCCTCCAGAGCCTGCTTCTTCTTGCGGATGGCCATGACGGCAACAACGGCAACCACACCAACGGCGGCTCCGATGCACACCACAGACAAAACGGTGCCACCGGATCCACTGCTAGCGGACTGCGTGTTCGCCTGCTCGACAGAGCCGTCGGCGTTCCCGCTCGTCTGCACCGCAGGAGCCAAGGTCTGCGTTGCAACAGTGCCCGACTTTTGGTATGAAATGGGCTCGGGCGTGTTCGCAGACTCGTCACCAGCAGACTGGGATTGACCAACAGCGACGCCGTCAGAGCTAGCGCTCGTCGCATTGTCTCCACCAACCTTGCCGACAAAGTCGTTCCACTGGTTGTCGCCAGCATCGGCATCCCCGGAGCAGAAGCGGAAGTGCTCGAGAGCACCGGGGTCTCCATAGGTGGGGGTGTTGTAGTGACTGGCGCCTCGGTCGCTGGGATTTCCGTGGTTGGCTCTGGTGTCCACGTTGGGGCTTCAGTCGCTGGGGCCTCAGTGGCTGGGGCTTCAGTGGCTGGGGCTTCAGTGGCTGGGGCTTCAGTGACTGGGGCTTCAGTGGCCGGCGCTTCAGTGGCTGGTGCTTCGGTTGGGGCTGGCGTCCACTGCTGAGCAGGTGGGGCCGTCGTAGGCGGTGATGTCCATTGCTGCTGGACGTAGTTCTGAGCCTCGCCGGCGATCGTGTCGATCTGCGAGAAAGTTTGCGCAGCGCCACTCGATCCGCCAGGGCAGAACGTAACAGTGAAATCGACCGAGCTCGAGCACGAGTGCGTCTTGCTGTCGTCTGCAGGGTACTGGTAGGCGTCGGCACAGCCGTCCTCCATGCACGTGAGTGCCACGCAGCGGTTGCCGTCCGTCTGGCTGGGCTCGATGCTCATGGCCACGTTGAAGCCAACGCCGCCCGTGACGGACTTGCATTCCTCGAGACTGCCGCAATTACCGGGACCCTTGCCTTCACCAGTGGGGATGATGCTGATATCGTACCAGGCGGCGTTGTTGTCAGCCGAGAACTCGGCCAGCGTGGCCTGACCACCCGTGCCCTTGCGGTATACGTAGGCTCCGCCGGGCGAGACCGTGCGTGTGCTGGTACCGCCCACCGAAAGCGTTTCGGTGGACTTGGAGTCGAATACATCGATGGCATCGGAACACGAGTTGACAAGGGTGACTTGGAACGCCTGGGCCTGGTGACTCGCCAAGCTGACGGCGACGGCCACGACAGCGCTCACGGAAGAGCGCCACACCATTGTAACGAGCTGTGCTGGATAAGACGCGGAGGCTGTAGAGGCCGGCGCGTGCTTTGCTCTCTCAAGCAAATTGTAGAGTGAGGTCGAGCGCAGGCAGACACAGCGCTGTTGCCTCCCATCCCATCGCTGCATCGGAGCGGATCACGCCTGAGCTATGGCCAGCAACTTCGTTCAATTGCCGGGGAGCGGACCATCCCGCACGCTGCAAACAGCGAGAAAGACCCGGCGAGGAGCAGATAGACGCATCGTCGTCTGCTTGCAAAGCTGCGCTGTAAAGAGGGTTCGAACGCGGTTGTTGTTTGCTGCGGAGGATCCTATCCGCTTGAATTGATTCCTTTCGGTGCCCCCCTTCGACTTGCACGCTGTTTGGAGAATGCACGAGGGTGAATGACTGTCGGTCGGTGATCAAGAAGAAGACTCCAAAAGTTGTCGAAGGCGCTAACGCTGAGCTGTAACAAATGACTTTGGTGTGTTGTATATCTCGACTAGAACCTGCGGAGTTAATTCGCAATTGGGCTATATAGTGCCTTACAGGAACCCTGCGGTCGGACGGCGGCGCTGTTCACAACCACCGACTTCCGTTACCAGTGTTTGCCTTCATGGCTCGAAGCTCAGACCCTTTACGAGGACAGGAGTCGATGAGGAGGTCCTGTGACGTCTCTGTTGGTGATGGCTGAGACGCTTCGTTGCCATCTTTGAACGGTACTTTCATGTTTGCAAGAGCGCAAGGCGACTGTGGCAAAACCTCCGCGCCGAGAAAGCAGCAACAAGCTGATGATCAAAGACACCAGCATTTTGACGGAAGTGTAGCCATGTCGGAAATCCACAAGTTGAAGCGCATTCGCGTTCTTGCCACCAAGTGCACAGGCACCTCCAGAGAGACAGAACGGACAGGTCGAAATGGGCGTCGGCAGCGAGGCCTCGCCGGACGAGGGAGAGACCAAGGCCCAGGAGCAGAGCAACCTGGAGCGCCGCCGCCACTGGCTCAGCCGCCTCCCCAAGAGGTACTCGCCGGGCCACCGCCAGCGCTTCCTCTTCATGAATCTCGACAACATCGCCAGCTCGCTCGCCACCAGCCGCACGCTCTTCCAGCGCGTGCCTGGGGCCTCCGCGCCCAAGGACGCGCGTATCGACTTCAAAGTGCTCACCGAGCGCCTCTGCTGGCGCGAGACGGCCGCCGACATCGCGTGCCAAGTGGCCACCTACAGCTTCTACAGCCCGTTCCTCGCACACGCCGTCAAGGATTTTGGCTGGACCGTCAAGCCCGTCGCCAGGGTCGGAGGCGAGCTCAAGACGCTGCGGAAGGAGCTGATGGCGCAGCTGGACAAGGCCCGGGCCACCAACAACGACAAGACCCTGGTACTGGCCATGGGGGACGGCGGCCTCGGCAGCCGGGCGGACCGGATGACCGCTTATCGCGAGGTCATCTGCAAGTTCCTGAAGGAAGGCTGGTTTGTCGAGATCCACTCGTGGCTCTACGCGCTGAGCGACGGCTTCATCGACTTTCAAGTGCAGTACCCAGGCCGTGTGGTGGTGAAGCCGTTGGACGATGCCGTTTCCGACATTGTGTACGCCAAGAAGCGAGAGAAATCGCACCGTGCGCGGCACAAAGCGGGCATTGCTACGGCAGCGGGAGATGTAACCTGGCGCGTGAAAGACAACGCGTCTGAGAGCGCGGCAAATGGCAACACCACCGCAAACCTCGTCGAGAAGAATGTCGAGTACCAGTTCCCGTCACCGTTCAGCTTCCCAAATCATCGCCAATCGCAGCTACAGGAATTAGTTACCGAGACAAGGTCTTGTGCGGAAGAAGCCCCGAGCCAGTGAGTCCGTCGACGGCGTCGTCCAGTTCGATTGAGAGTTATCTGGCGGATATTTCAGAAGTCATCGGAGCTAGCTGGGAAGCCAAGACCCCCAAGGACGCCGTCGAGCCAGCTGCATCGCCTGCGTGGAGCTCTCTTGAAGCTTATCCGCCTGGAGGATCCGCAGAGTCAAACCTGCGAGCTCCACTGTACGCCCGATCGTCTACCCGTCTTGTTGCGGTGCAAGGCCAAGCGCCACTTGTCCCCCGCTTCCTGCGTTATCGGGTACGGACATTTGGTCGGTTCAGCAGCAACGAGTGAACCAGCTGCAAGCGATGGTGGCCGCGCAGCAGGCCGACCTGGCGCTGCGCCAGTTCATCCTCCAGCAGAACATGGAGCTCATGCGCTTTATGAAGAGCCAGGAGCAGGGGCTGGGCACGACGCCTCCGCAAGTGCCAGCCAGCAGCATCGACATGGACCCCTGGAGCAACGCCATGAGGTTCTGATCGGAAGACGAAGTCGAGGTCCGCGCGCCAAAGCGAAGTGCATGTAGTAGTCGTTCGTCCGCAAAGGCAACAAGCTCTGCAACAAGTTGCCTTTCAGATCTACAGAAAGAATCCATATCGGATCTAAGCGAATAAAGGTGTCTTCTCTATTCCATACAAACGCCAAGTCAACCCCGCCTTCTGTGGCCAGTGGTTTCGAGCCAAAGGCAAATTTGCCCCAAGACCGGTAGCAGTGTCTTGTTCCTGTGTGTCTTCCCCCTTGCCCGCTCCCCCGCCCCAGCCACATCCACACTCGATCGCCATGGCGCCCACAGCAGGTTCGTACCCCCTCCCCCGCCTCTAGCTTCGCCCCTCCTCCCCTTTTTGCGATGGATTCCTCTTCTTCTAACGTACTGAATCGGTTTACCTTCCCACCAGAGGGCGACGTGCTGAGCGAGCTCTACGCCTGGGACACAGTCGTGGAAGACGACTCTGCGCTCCCCGCGGATGACCCCAAGCGCGACGAGGACAAGGTGGAGGAGGCCTACGAGCAGATGATCCACACGGCCAGCGCTGAGGCCAGCGACGTGGTGCTGAGTCTGGCGGCCCAACTGCTGGTTAAGCACTTCTTTCGCTTCCCGCACGTGCAACTCAACGTGGTGGACGTGCTGCTCCAGCTCTGCGGACCCGTGCGCTCGCAGGCCGTGCGCATCCACACGCTGCGCTCACTTCTGCAGATCGTCAAGACGCCGCCCGAGACCGTCGCCGCCAGCACCCCCACGTCAGCGGCGGCCATCGCCCGCAAGAACACACGGGACTGGATGCAGCGCATCGACCAGGCCGTGCAGAAGCTGCTGGAGATGGAAAAGTCCTCGGTCATTCTGCGGCAGGTGACACCGCTGCGTCAAGCGCTGGACGAGCGACTGGACTTCCCTCAGCAGCCCAAGACTTCCAATACGGACAACAGCAACGGCAGCACGTCGCCGACCGAGCGCGCAAGTCGCAAACAGACCCGCGAGGAGAAGGAGGTCACAGTCGGAGACGACGCTACCTCGGAGCGAGACGCAAAAAGCCCAAACACAATACCGAGCAGACGCGCTTCTCACCTGGCGGCAAGAGCCCCAGCGAATCCAAGATCATCAAGCTCACGCGGGACGACAGCCATGGAGATGACTCCTGGAAGAAGCAGCAGAGTTTGAGTGGCCGCTTGGTGGAGAGTGAGCAGAGACGACGAATCTCGCCAAACTCCACGTCCCCACGGAATTGTCCGCCTGGGCCGTATCTTTTTCTCGGCAGTGTACCCCGCCACACGCCGAACGACGAAATTGTGGATTTTTGTCTCCTGTGTGCCCCGGAATCGAACCGATGAGTGTGCAGATTAAGCAGCCGGACCACAACGCTACCGCATATGCGTTTGTTAGCCTACCTTCGATTGAGATGGCACGCGATGCGATTCGTTATGTGACGGCCAACAAATTTCGTGGTCGTTCTTTCCTGAACGCCAATTTTGCACGCGGTCCGCCGGTGGATACGCTTTTGTTTGTGGAGAAAACGGGTGACGAGCTCAGCATGGAGGAGGAGGGCGCTGTTCGTGACTTGGGAGATTTTTCGCAGTGCGACCCAGTCGTGTGGGATATCCTGTGCCAGCAGTTGGAACGCTTTGGGCCTTTGGCGTATGCTGAGAAGGGCATTGTGCGCTTTCGCAGCGTGGAGCACGCTAAGGCGGTGATTCGCAAGATGTTCTTCAATGTGAAGGGTCATGTGATTTACCCGATTTATGATACCAAGGAGCAGTTTGCAATTGACTCGACGAGGCGTGGCGGCAATTTGTACAGCAACAAGCAGAGCTTTACTCTGAAGTCAGGGAGGCTGGGTAAGTTTTGTTCTCGATGGGGTTTCCCGATGATGTGCTCGTGGTTTCCGTTGTCGATGTGGTGGGCTGACATTCAATGCTGGGTGTTTGTAATTTTTGACGTAGTTGGAGGAGATTCTGAATACCGAGGAGGCAAAGGCCGCTACAAGGACGAAGATGATCCCATGGATGGCAGAGGTGGTGGTCGCCGTGATCGCATGCTATCCCAAAAGTATGGCGACCGTAGCGGCAGCGCACGCAGCCGCAGCCCTCCCCGTAGCGACCGTGGAAGTACGCGTGGGCGATCTCGTTCACGCTCGCCAAAACCGATCGGTGGTCGTTACGATACGTATGGAGGTGCTCCTCCAAAGGGCCATCGTCTACCTCGATCACGCTCAAGGTCTCCGGTGATTTTAGGAAAACCGAGCCATACGGCTGGATTTGGAACACCCTTGTCGAACAAGGAGAATCGTCGTGGCAAGTTTAGACAGCGTTCTCTTTCGCCAGTGGATGTTCGAGGCCGTGAGAGCCCTGCGCGTGTTGACGAGTTGCGTGGAAGGCCGCGTGAACGTGAGGTGCCTTGGATGGACCCACACTCGCCGGATGATGCTCGTGAGCGTCGCGGACACCGCGATGAAATGCGGAGCCGTGACAAGTACCGTCGTGGTGCGTCGCCGTCTCCATGTTCTTCGTCAAGACGCGGAGGAAAGGACGATGTTGGACCGCCACGTTCACATGACTATCGACGTGACGGTGGGCGCCAGGCTTACCGGCGCGAACAACCAGCCCAGGAGGAACGTGGTCGGGTTCTTCCCCGTCTGGTGTTCTACCTCGACCGCGTAGTCACAGTCGCAGCCCGCCGCGATATGGAAAATATTCGTCGGGGTCTAATAGCGGCCGACCGCGATCTCGTTCGCGATCTCCCCATCAAGACATGAGAATGGGTCAACCTAGTGGATATCGTAGTCGTGAGGACGGGCCGATTGGAAATCCCCCTGAAGAGCGCATGCCTTTCCAGTCAGAACGGCCACGTTATGCTGATGACCGCTCTATTGCAGAAATTGCTCGTGATGAACAGCAGGAGCGTCAGCGCTTTTTCAGCAAAACCAGGGCCGCGGTGGCGGCTTTCGCGACCCTGACTTGAGTCGATATGGTGCTGGAGGCCGTGGCGGGGGACGAGGTGGAGGCCGTGGCGGGGGACGAGGCGGAGGCCGCAGTTGGGGCGATGGAGAATCACGAACAGAGTACCATGTGGCCTCTTCCTACCGCGGTGGTGGTCGCGGGAGTGGCGCAATGTACCGCCATGAATCACGCCGTTCTCCCTCCCCGCCACCGCAGCAGCGAGAAAGTTATGGCCGTGGGCGACGCGATGAATTTGTTCCAGCCCCACGTAGTCGTGAATCAGCGTTTTCCCCTCCCCGTCGCCGCTGCTTCAAGGCTCATACGGTCCAGGCCCATCTGATGGCTCTGATCGCCACCGTGGTTTTAATCCTGAGGACGAGGCTCGCAGAGGCCGCGAGTCAAGTCGACGCCACCCTTCTCGTCGAGAGAAGAGCCATGATGAAAAGGGCTACCGTAGCCACCGTGAACGCCGGGAAAAGCATCCCCGTCCAGAGCGCTCGCTGAGTCCGTCCCCCTTCGTCGTGCATCTGCATCGAGCGGGCGGAAATCTGGTGGGCCATCTCCACGTCGGTCTTTCAGCCGCCGCAGCGACGCTGACAATCAGGGAGAGGAACCTTCCGTGTTGGACAAGCCCCAGAGGTTAACTAATGACAAGGAACCGGAGCAGCAGCAGCAACAGAAGGAAGCAAAGAGTGGAGCCCGGTTGGTGCGCGACGAGTTGTTTGCGGGCATGGATGATTTGACCGTGGACTACGAGGAAGACGATGAGTGAGGCAGCTAACGTACTGCAGTATGACATGGCCAGCCAGTTGAGACGAGCTTGACATGACTTGCAGCGGTATGCATTACTTGGTTGGCTATGCATTGGTTGCTATGATTTGCCGAGCTTTGATTGGTCTTGTACTCAGGACGAAAGAGGCAGAAGTATGGCGTCCAGCTGACACCCAAAAGAAAACGCCAGAGACCTGCATTACCTTGTTATTGATTCTGCTCGATGCAACCTTGGCTATTGAATGTCGCGGCTACCTAGTGACTAAAGACGCATAAGCAGAGGCAAGGCGAGGTGAAGCTTGATGATCTCCAAGTTTGTGAATGTCAACAATTTTTCATGGACGGTATCGTGACCTTTCCGTGTCGGTTGGCGTCCCTCCGAGGGCTTGTCCATTTTTGGTTAGTTTAAGTTGAACTTCGTCGTCGGCTGTACATCGCAATTATACCTCGTGGACGGCGATGCGCATTTTCAAAGCAAACGTGGGTTGATGCTGACTACGGGCTGGCGCTATTTATTTATTTTATCTTTATTTATGTTGCTGTACGCCCTTCTCCGTCGACCCCATGCATGCGTGGTATTGAAAAAAAAATAAACGAGGTAGATATTGCATTGAACGCCAGCAAGGGCACAAATTGCACATGGTGCCGGAGGTGTGCGCGTTTTCCGGCTTCGACGTGGTGGGTTTTCAAAGTTCGAGTGGCTGAAAACCACATATGCTCACTTGGTAGAATCTTCCACTGATGCTTTCGTCTCGTCAAACTATCCAGCCTGATTGGCAGGACTGACGGAAGGACTGCGCGTGGTTCGTGTCAAGTGACTGGAATTGCAATGAATGACAAGGATTTCATTCGCGTTGGCTTGGCAACGGACTTCGTCTCCAATCAACTCCAAAGATCTGCGGGCCCAGGACCAGGGTATGCTTCAACTTGTGGTACAGGGGAGCGTTGGAACTAGGTGCTGGCAACGACGGCGTCGCAGTACTTCTAGGTGTGCGTTCAACTTTAATGGCAAACTTCCGCTCCGTAGCACCTGCACCAACAGCGTGATCGAGGTCTTTTGTAGATGAATAGACAGTAAAACGCGTAAAGCTATGAACAAGACAAGAGCGATGGCATTTCCAAGCTCTAAAAGCAACGTTTCATGACTGCCACTTAGTCGTAGAATTCGGCAGGATGGCGCGGAGCTTCGGTCTGTGTCACTTCTTTCTGGGCTAGACGCTCGCCTGACACATCCGCCATCTCGACGTCGTCTTGTTCGCGATCGCGCGCTGCGGCCTCCTTCTCTTCTTGGATGCTCGCCGATTGGGGTGCCGTCTGGAAGGGAACACTTGGTACGGGCTCAACTTGGCGGAGATTCTCGTGAATAGAGCGCTTAATCTCGTCGAGATAAGTGGGTGTGTTAAGGTTTTCCATGTTGCTCACAGGCAAGTGAAGGCGGTACTCGGGGCCATAGTATTCGAAGTAGTCGTTGTACGGCATTGCATCAGGAATATCGACGCCCACAAGCAGAGACGCTTCGTAACACCAGCAGCGCGCGACATTGCGCAGCGTATAGCCACCACCGCCTACCACGAGTGTGGGGAGGTTGAAACTTTTGACATACGCCACCGCGTCGGCGTGGCCCTTAGCAGACAGGTTAAAGCAACCAAGCCGATCTCCCGAGAGTGAGTCTGTGCCACACTGCAGCAGCACGGCGCCCGGGGAAAAGTGCTCCATGACCTTGGAGATGACGCTGCGGAAGATGCTGGTGAAGCTCTCGTCGTCCATGCCGTCTCGGCAAGGGAAATTGACGGCGTAATGCTTGCCGTCTCCGTGGCCGATATCCTTGATGTCACCCGTGCCAGGAAAGTACTCTCCGTACTTGTGGAACGAGCAAGTCATGACGCGGTTGGTAGTGTAGAAAGCCTCCTCCACGCCGTCACCGTGGTGGATGTCAATGTCTATGTACAGCACGCGCGCGTGGGTCTTGAGCAACTCCAAAATGCCCAGAACGCAGTCATTGACGTAGCAGAAGCCCGACGCCTCCGAGCGCTTGCCGTGGTGCAGACCACCAGAGTAATTGATGACAATATCCGCCGAACCAGCGTTCAGCTTGGCGGCGCCGCCGATCGATGCCGACGCGTAGAGCTGGCAGAACTCGCCGAGGCCATCGAACACGGGGCAGTCCTCGCCCACGTTAAAGCGCTGCAGCTGGCGCAGGTACTCGTGCATATTGTCGGGCGTGACGAGCCGCAGGAAGTGAATGTAGTCGTCCGAGTGGAAGCGCGTGAGCTCGCTCCAGTCCACGAGTCGAGGCCGCTGCAATAAGAGAGGCATGAGCAGCCGAGTTAGGGCCCGCCATGGAGAAGAAAAGAGGAGGGGGGGGGGGTACGTACGTAAACCTCCATGTGCTTGGTGAGGCCGTAGTTGGTGATGAGATTGTGCGCCATGCGCACGCGGTGAGGCTGCAAACGCAGACGGATCCATTAGTTAGCACCTTTAGTAGGAATGAGTAGAATACTCGTACCTTCATGGGGTGGCTGGGGCCATAGTGATAGTTGCCGATCTCGGCTGGAGTAGGGAGAGAAGGTCAGACAGGGAGATCCAGAGGAGGGCACACAGCAAGCTCTCACAGTCGTAGAAGTAGGCGACACGGCGCTTGGAGGCCACGGTGCCGCCGCTGTTGAGCGCCGCCGAGCTGCCGTTCATGCTTCCGTTCCGCACGGGGGTGGACAACTTGTGCTTTGTATCGAGCATACAACCAGCAATAGCGTACCAGGTAGTCATAGGTTGTACCCGGTAGTCACGTAAGCAGCTGCTGCACGGGCCGTAGCCATCCACTTCGAGAAAGAGTGCTCCCCCGCCAGTCGTCGCACCAGCAGCAGCAGCAGCATGTCCGACAAGCCCGTGGAGCAAGACTCGGTGGTGGAGCTGGACCAGAACGACGGCCGCGGCTTCCAGCCTGTGGACAGCGTGGCCGAGCAGGTGGCGCAGCTGAACGTGGGCGGCGCGGCCGCCGAGGATGAGGAAGACGACCTGGCCAACCTGCCCAAGAACGTGCTGCTGCGCCTGGACGCTGCGCAAGCTGCAGGAGGCCCAGGCCGAGGTGGAGGAGGAGTTCGAGAAGGAGCGCAAGGCGCTGGAGCTAAAATACGAGAAGCTCTACCAGCCCTTCTACCAGCAACGCGCCGAGATCGTGTCGGGCGCCAAGGAGGTGGAGGCCGTCACGGCCGCCACCGCGGAGCCCCAGGAGGGTGAGGCTGGCGAGACTGACGACGCGAAGGGCGTGCCCGGCTTCTGGCTGCGTGCCTTCATGAACCACTCGGTGCTGGCCGACCTCATCCAGGAGCGCGACCTGCCGGCCTTCGAGTTCCTCACGGACGTGCACTCGGTGAGCCACGAGGAGGACAATGGCTTCAAGCTGAGCTTCGAGTTCGCGGAGAACCCCTTCTTCACCAACAAGACGCTGACCAAGGAGTACGACATCGGAGACGCCTCGGAGATGGGCGAGGCGGTGCTACGCAACGTGACGGGCACTGTTATCGAGTGGAAGGAGGGCCAGAACCTATGCGAGGTGACCAAGAAAGTCAAGCAGCGCGCCAAGGGCGGCAAGGGCGAGACCCGGGTCGTCAGCCGCACTGAGCCCTGCGAGAGCTTCTTCCAGTTCTTTACGCCCGTGGAGATGCCCTCGGAGGAGGACGACGAGGATGTGAGTGGGCCTCGTGTGCGTAGGAGGAAACATGTGGGTAGAATGCTAACTGTACTGTGTGTGTCGTTGCAGAGCGAGATGATCATGCGCCAACTGAGCGGCGACTTCGAGATCGGCTTTACGATCCACGAGACGATCATCCCGCAGGCTCTGCTGTGGTTCACGGGCGAGGCCGTCGAGGACGACTCGGACTACGACCCGGAGGAGGACGAGGACTACGAGGACTCAGACGAGGACTCGGACGACTCTGGTGACGACGCCCCCAAGCCGCGTCGGGGCAAGAAGTTTCCCGCGCTTGAGGGCGGCACCAACTCGACCGAGAAGCCGCCCGAGTGCAAGAACCAGTAAGTTAGCACCTTCCCCACGACCGTGTATCGTTTTGAGGGCCACGACGTCGGCAGACGATTAAAAGTTTATATAAACCAGCGGCACCACCAGTATCTAGCTAGCAACTTGCTGTTGTTGACGCATGAATTGTAGCCGCACGGCCTGTGCGGTAAGCTCGCGGGATATCGCAAGGACGGACCCCGTCAATGGATATTGGAGCTGTCGCCTTGAGCTCATGCAGCAAACACGAGGCTGGACGGCAAGAAGAGCAAGTTAAGCTTGCTGCTACAACCTGTCTCACCGTCTCTCCATACAATTTTCGGTACATTTCGCTCATACCGCTTCTTGCCGCCTCCCGAGCCAACGCTGAAGCCTGCCATGTCGGAGACGTTCTCGTGCCGGATGACGATGGACCTGGGGCTCTTCGACTTCTTCCGCAGCCGCACGCTGTCGCTGGGCGGCCACCGCGCGTCTGCCTCGTCCGCGCAGCCCAAGAGCAGCCAAGCCACGCGTCCGCTGGCGCCGTCTGCCTCCATGCCGCCTCCCGCGCCCGTGTCGGCGCCAGCTGCGGCCGCCCTGGACTCGATGACCACCACCGAGTCGGTCGAATCCCTGAACAACAACGACCACTTGAGTGACGACGACGACGACTCGGACTCGGATTCGGCCTCCAGCAGCAGTAGCAGCAGCGTGGGCAGTGCCATCACCAAATACGAAGTGATTCGAGAGCTCGGACGCGGCGCCACGGCTGTCGTGCAGCTGGGCAAACTCCGCGAGGGGACGAGCTGGTGGCGCTCAAGGTGTTCAAGACGTCGCTGCTGCGCAAGATGCGCGAGGTGAAGCGCGTGGGGCGCCGCATGGTTGTGTCCACGGCGCTGGACAAGGTGCAGGTGGAGATCGCCATCATGAAGAAGTTGCACCACCCTAACCTGCTCAACCTTCTCGAAGTGTTCGACGATGACACGGAGACGCTCGTGCTCATGCTCGAGTACGCGCCGTCCGGGCAGGTGATGCAGTGGTTCCCCGAGGAAAAGGTCTACCGGAGGACCAACAGCAAGAGTGGCGACTGCTTTGGCGAGGAAGAGCTGCGTCTCTGTGTACGCCAGCTGCTGCTTGGACTCGAGTACCTGCACGAGAACAACATTTGCCACCGCGACTTGAAGCCTGAGAACATTTTGGTGGGCCAGGACGGCACGTTCAAGATCGCCGATTTCGGTGTAGCCCATTTCTTCGAGGAAGACGGCAAGCAAGCGGAAGAAACTGGCGCAAAGAACGCTGCGAAGCCTCGCAAGAAAGGCTATGTGTCCTCGACTGCTGGAACATACGCCTTCATGGGCCCTGAGACGCTCAAGGGCGGCGAGTACAGCGCTTACGCTGCGGATGTGTGGGCGCTCGGCGTCACGATCCACGCGTTGGCCTACGGCACGATTCCGTTTTACGACCCCGACGTCGTGACGCTGTTCGAGATGATTGAGAAGCAGCCTATTAAGATTGAGGCGCAGTCAAACAACGACGGCGCGTCGGAGGGCCTCATGCAGTTGTTGTATGGGCTTTTGGAGAAGGACCCGGAGAAGCGCTGGTCGCTGCAGAAGTGCAAGGAGCACCCGTGGGTCCTGGAAGGGCTTTCTGAGGGTGAGAAGAAGGCGTATGTTGAGACGAGCTACGAGGCAGTGACCGTGGGGCCAGAAGACCTGGCGTTGGCCGTGACCCGCGTGACGTCTCTGAGTGTGATTCTACGCGTAAAACTGGGCGCCAACAAGTGGAAGCGCAGAGCGATGCGGACGCTGGAGGACCGGCGACGATCACTACAGGAGGGCGGGGAAGCTTTGGCGAGTCGCCGTCGGCGCGCTTCTCGAGCGTCGACGTCCCAGAGACGAACGAGTCCGAGACAAAGCCGCCTGCAAGGGTCGAGACAGTGTCGAACAACCAGCTGGAGATTTAGAGAGCTGCCGATTGCAGCCGGACGCTGGGAAGAGAAGAGAGCGTATGTAGCATTCATAAAAGTCGAATTGATCTTTAACCAGAAGCACAGGGAGATCTTGGCGAATAGATATTATATTCAATCTCGTATGTGGTCCATTGAATCGGAGAGGGACATCTATGACTGTGCACACCTATGCGTATATCTCGACATCTCAAGCCTCCTGCGTCTAGCAGTTGACTTGGTGGCATCGAACGGGTTGCAGGAATCAATACTTTCGAGGTCTAACATGGACAAATCCCTCTACAAGAATGTCGTCGGTCAGGAGGTATGTGGTCTTAAGAAGAAGTCCGGCAAGACCCAGCGAGACCACTCCAACGCAATGCTGCATCTGCGAACCTTACCTACGTGCCGACATCAAACAATATCGCGGATCTCTTCACCAAGTGTAGTGTTTCACGTAAAGTAAACACGTGCGGTGGGAGTTGGCGGACTCCTGGTAGTTGTTGCCGTTGGTGTATTGAGCAAATGTCAAAGTGAGCAAAGTTGGAGGATTGCTGTCTAGCCTACTTGCGCAGCTCTTTATGAGATACTGGATTCTCAACACACGCCATTGACCAGGCGGTGCCCACGTATGCCGATAAGGTATGGCGTCGTATCTTACTCATTGCAGTTGTAGGCGAGGCTTTCATGATAGCGCCCTGCACTACACCAAGGCGTTGGGCCCTCAGAGGTTTGAACATTTGCGGACAATGCTTGGAGTTGAAGAAGTGGTTGGACAACAGAGCACGGCGCACCAAGGCGGGTGTGCATACTGACGGTCCGACTGCATACGTTTCGCGATCAACAAAGCGGCGTAGGTTCCGAGGGAGTATGAGACTTCTGTCGAAGCTTGGGACGCCCTTTGTCCGAGCCCGGGAAGTCTCGTCGTCGATGCCGTGAAAAGCCAAGATTGATTGATGGTGGCGAGACAAAGGTGGGTTTATGCCTGGGGCTTTCCCTTCCTCGCACTGTGTGGTTGGCAGGTGACTTAGTATAGCAGATAAATGAACTTGAAGTCGATGCCGATTGAAAGAGATACGACGAAGATAAATGATCCGGCAATCCCTTACCGAGCGCTCATCGGCTGTTTGCAATACTTAGTCAGCTACTGGAAGCCGTTTGTCACTGCACTGAGCAATTAACTTACTAATAAACTTACTAATAAACGTGGAGATCTGATGTTGTGAGCTGTCCGAACATTGAGCGCCATTCCCCACGATTTCATCTTCAGCAAGATCGTCGGGCAGCCCACTCGCATACATGATTCTTAAAAGGCCTGTGTGCCTCCAGGAGGCGGCGAACAGGGAGCTGAGCATCTTATTCCAGCACCGCACTATGGACAAATGGGCGGAGTCGCTCGTAAAAGTCGGGAGCGGCACCGGCCGATAGTGGTTGATCTGCCAGACAGAGATGACGACGAGACAGAGACCGAGGACGGCAGTGGCGAGACAGCAATGATGAAGGACACGCCGCTGCACGTGAAAGACGGCAAAGAATAGGACGGGGTTCGACAGAGCAGATGGAGAGCATCCATCACGGACGTTGAATATGGTTGACTGTGGAAGATCGACGGACGGAAGGCACAACGGGTAAGTATTCAAGAGTCAAGACAAGACGAGCGGGTGACAAGGATGAAGACTAAGGAGACAGCAGCGACAGCCGGAGTGGCACGACGAGAATGAGGATTCAAGGTGCACGCAAGAGCAGTAGGCTAGGAAGTAGCTAGGCGGCGGCGGTAGCTAGGAGGGCTCTGCTGCGCGGTTGCACCGCATCCTCAGTCTTGATTTGGGCCGGTTGGTGCCAGATAAAAAGACTAACAAGTGAGTGGTTCAGCGACCGAGAGAGTCGGCCACCACGAGACTTGAGGACGAGGGTGGTTCCGCAAGGGGCTACAAGAGAGGTAGCACGCGAGCCTCGGTGATCTTGTGGTCGGCTATCGACGTGGCAGGGCCGGGTAGTATTGCGATCGGTCATCGGAGCACACAGCCACAGGTAAGGGAGGCAGCAGTAAGGAGGGAAAGAGGAACGAAGTGGCGGACACAGCAGACAGAGGACTCGGTCGGTGGTTTGCGACCACCGGGGACGGACTGGGGCCGTGTGTGCCCTGGTACCGGAAAGAGTGAGTCTTTGTGGACTAAGATGGCTCTGGGGTACGATATATATGCATGTGAGTGAACCAGCCATATTTGCAGAGGACGACCGTCGCCGTGCTGGCGAGGCGGTGCCGATAATGTCCTCAGCCGTCAATAGTCTCTGTGGACACCTGCTGGTCGGAGCCTTCGGTGTAGCGCCGTCAAGAAGGACGGTTATGCGTGTTGACGCGCCTGTTCCTATGAGTACCCTACGCGTGTGTGTGGACCCTATGGTCTGCTGTACTCCCGAGTCGTGGGAGTGGCTAAGAGAACGCCGACAACACTATCGCTTGGTGGATAGGAATATTGTAGGTTTTGTTGGCAACGATGAAAATTGGTTTTGAACCAGAGTAGGACGTAGCGTGTGGTGACGCCGTGCGAAGAGCTGGGTCAAAAACAAGCAAATGTCTCCTCGATTATTGCTCGGGCTGGATAACCTTACGTTTCAACGCTGTATAGCTCCCATAGTTAAGCACCCCTCTGTTAGGATATCCATAAAGTTTTATGCCTGTAGTCCTATAGAGGAGGGAGGGGATATTACAGTATATAGGGCTTGTATGGAGTGGTCATTCGGGAACCGACAATTATTCTTATAAAGCGTATATTCTGATGGGGGGATATAGAAGGATTTGTCTTTAGATTCTCTTGTTCACAGATACGGCAAATACATCGATTGCTTCGGCGATCACTTTTGGTTTTTCTACCTGCACCACACTCGACCTTTTCCTACTCTCGCGCTCGCCCCATGCTCCTCTTTCCACCGCTTCGCTACTCTACTCAACTACACAAGGCAAGCTCTACGTGTGGTCATCACTTCGAAAAGCCATCGAAGAAGGTGCCGAGGTTCCACTAGCGCATCTGGTAGATACTCAAGACTCCACCAGCACAGACACCTGCTTAGAGTCCACTAAAAACGCAATCTAACACCGGCAGCATCGCCATGCAGCTGTACGCAGAGCACGGGAAATTAAATCAGCCACCTCTCTAGTGCTTCGATCTCACAGTACTTTAAGACCTAAGAGAGGCACCATGCCAACCGGAGCGCAGCGGAGGTCTGTCAGGGGACGGCGCGTAGACCGAATGCGTATGTCTAAGTAGTAGGTTTTATCTAATATGCACGGGATCCGTTCCCACCACGAGCGAAGCGAAGTACTTGGTGCAAATGCCGCGCAACTGAGGAGCGTGAGTGACCACAATCATGCGTGTATTTCTGTAATTTAAAACTGTAGTATCAGACACATAGCCTGATAAAACCCAGACCTGGGGTACAGACCAGACCCGCAAACAAATCAGGTTTCCCGGAAAACCACGACGCGACTCGCGAGCTCCTGGGACATGTGAAGGGGATTTTCCCAGTTGATGATACTGATGAGTGGTTATCGTTAGTGACAACGCAAATGCGATTCGGATTTTAGTGGCAAATGTGTTCAACAGTTCTTCAAGCGTTCGGTAAGATCTGTTCCATGTCGTGCAGCGCTTTACGGATAAAGTAAAGGGCAAGATGGAAAAGAAGGTTCTGTCAAAGCAGCTGCATCATGCTTTGTTTCCGGTTGATGGGGAACTGCGGACCACCTGAAGAAGTGGGAGCGAGTTTATAAGTGTTTCTCAAAGCGTCTCACGCAGCGACATCACGAGTAGCAACAAAAATGAAGTGGCAGCACAGTGGAACAACGAGGCTATTGGTTTGTGGAAAGCAATGTGTACAGCGAAGGTGGAGGCCAAGACGTTCGAATTGTATCTACAAGTCAGCTCGAAGGGTCCCACTCCGCACTGAAGATAGCATTGGCTCGGTCCGTGTCTGGTGCGGATCCTGGACTTATTCATTCTGCAGTACAACCTAAAGATTGAGTCAAAATATGGACGAAATCCACCACTGCAACACTGACCTCCTCATGTTAGCGTAAACAGTCATATTATGCCATGGAGTAATAGCAGTATCTCCACAAAATGAATTAAACCTCGTCATGTCCAAACTGCTGCGACAACCGGCGTACTAAGCCTCGACAGCACTCGACTCCGATTTTACACAGTGGCAGCAGTTTGAGACGATATAAAGCGATACTGTGGTGAAGCGGTTTTCCGGAAATGCGGCCGATATGGGTACATCGCGGAAGCAATGGACCCAAGCGTAAGAAATCCGGATCTGCAACTCAGTATGCTGGATCCGGACTCAGATCCCCGGATGGCACGGAGAGCTCATGCATATTTCTTACGGCGTTTCTTCAGATGTTCGTTCCAGTATCGAAACTTTCGCATCTCAGCGGCATGACGATATTGTGGTGTGCTGATTTGAACGACATACTCATCGCTGAAGTCGCGGTCTCGAAATCTGGGTATCTGTTGCTCTCTTTAGCCAAGGGGCGGTAGTTGGCGGACGGAGTGTGTATGTGGTGGCCGTATCTCTTGCGTCGACGTCCCCTTTGTCGCCGCTTCCGCTTCGCCCTTTCTTGTTCTCGTGCCTCAACTTCTCCTTCTCCAAGATGCGCCTTATCAACACCGATGTCGGTAACCACACTGCGCATTCTAGGATCCACGGCGATAGTCACGTCAGGCAAGTAGTCGTCTGGTAGCACCTCTCACTCCGGATCGCTTTCGGAAGCTTGTCTATTACTTGTTCCTTTGGTGGGGTTGCTGCTTAAGCAGCTTGCGTAGCTCCTACAAGTTGCTTGTAGTATTGTGCGCTCTACTCAACATTTCCATATGAGGTTCTTAGAATCAATTTCCGCGCAATTGTGCAAGTCTGTACAAATAAATAATATAGGTATTCGGAGAGGTCCTGTGTTCCAACTTGTCGAAGAAGCTCACGTTTTTATGAATTACGTCGCGTCGAAACACGTTCACAACAAAGCCACCAATCTAATAGCCGTCGTCAACTGTCCAAGTGTCGCCCTATCTTATACATGACAAAACTCCGCGTCTACAGTTAGCGCAACCAGCAACTTCAACGTACCAGCAGCCTCATGTTCCGGCGGACACTTCGACAGAGAGTCAGGATAAACATCGCTTACGACCGGTAGTACAAGATATCGTAAAAAAATATAGGGCAGGGTCCTGGAGATCTTTGCTGCAAGTGGTGCTACATTCGATGGCATCGTGCACAAGCTGCCCGGGCCATCTTCTTCCTCGCTTGCTGATTTGTACACCAGCAGCCCAGTGCCACTGCCGCTGTGCACCAGCCTACCCTGTGAGACCAGGACCGCACGGCAGGCACTTGCCAGTTGAGAACCGATCACTCAACGGCAATGCTAATTCGAACATAGGACAAGCAAACGCCTTTATATTTAGCCAAAAGAAAACATAAAGAATCTTACCCACGATTGAGAAGCCCAAGAGCGCCTCCATGGCATGAATGTCGTGGCTAGCAAAGAAAACAGCACAAAAACATAGTTCAGTCTTCAATTTGAGTCGTCCCCCACAAGACAACAACCATCATTACCCCGCCGCTGCCAACCACAACCCGACAAGGCTCTAGAGGAGCTGGCGGCAAGGATCATGCCCATTCTGAGCCCTCAGGTACTTATAGGCGATCTTGTCGGTACAACTTTGCCAGTAGAAGATGATGGTTCAAATCCGTATGTGTCTTTACACTACGTAGGCTGGTGTCGTCTTTGATAGCCAGGTCTACTGGACGCAATACAACAAGATGGTTCACGTTGGACGAGAGCACTCGGCAGTCACTGACAAAACTGCACGTATATTGCAGAATCTACGTCGTCAAAGACGTCGCGACAATAAAGAAGAAAATGAGCGAGGCTTATGATAAAATATACTCGATCTGCATCGCCTCCGGAAGAGATGGAGGGGTCTTGTTTTCCTCTTCGATGGTAGCGCACGTCGCCTCACGCATCTCGGAATCGGAGAAATTCTTGCCAGCATCCACCACCACTTCCGGGTCGGGTTCTTCGCCGAGTGCATGACCTTTGATTAAAGCCCGGCCGAGTATTCTCTCGCATTCCCCTAAGTCGCCTAGCACCTCCATGAAAGCCCCAAGAAAGTCCGGCGTCATTTCGTACCCTCCAGTTTCCCACGCTCGCTGAAATGCATCTCGGCCCTGTAGCGAACATGCAGCTGCCTGCCGATTAGCTTTTGAATGAGGTCTTCTTCGGCGGCGGCGTGGGGAAAGACGTTTTCAATGGTGCGTCTCGAGTAGCGCAGGTGCAGGATGCCGTGCACCACGACCGTGGCGCAGTTGTCGATGCACAGCAACTCAGTGGACTCGCACGACAGCTTGACGGACAAGTGGAGCTTGGTGTAGCGCTCCCAGATGCCCAAGATCAAGTCCGCCGCCGGGAGGCCGCCAAACATTGTGCCCGGCTCCACGAGATTGCGCAAAAGTCTCGCTGCTTCAGGCCCGAGGTGACCGCGAGCGTCTCAGGGTCGCGCAGTCCGGTACGGAACTGGTTAAAGTACTCCATGACGAGCTTCATGGGTGCCCCGGTGGTCGAGAAGGGTGTCGAGAGAGCCTGCTGCTCGAACATGGCACGCAACGCCTGCAGTCGCTGAACCTGCTGGCGTAGAGTCTGATTGTCGACGATCAGCGCAATCTGCCGCTCCTGCTGCCTCTGGCGGAATTTGATGCCGCGCTCGCTGCTGGTCATGGCGCGTTTGCTCTTGGCCTTGGCTCCCGCTCGTGGCGGTGGTGGCACCACTTGGCGCCGCACGTCGAGCGGCGGGACCAACGGAGGCGTCAGGGGCGTCCGCTCGAGACTGTCGAGCCCCGGGAGCTCGCGAACGGCGCCGCGCGGTCGGATCGGTACGAGGCCCGGCGTGGAAGTGAAGAGAGCCATGGCGACGGCCAGTGTCTGAAGCGGGAATGGTGGCCAGCAGAAAGAAGGTTGAGCAGCAAGGAAACGGCGAGTGCTCTGGCTTGACTCACTGCTGCTGCGATGATGAACGACAAAGGCCGCTGGGATTGGCCGAGTCGCGCGTTAGCTGCGACGGACCACACTGCCATGTCTTGCTGGCCCTCTTCTTCATCCAATACGTCCTGGGGATGGGGTCCCGCTCAACCGAGAAGCAAGACCACCATGGAGGAGCTGCCCAAGGTGGAGCTTGACATGGCTACATTTGAACCATCTGGATCGACACGCCGAGGCAAAAAGCTCCACAGCAGGCTCAGTCGTAATCGCAGCGCCAGAGCGCAAAGCTCTCGACGCCTTGCTCGATGATCCGACGCCGCTCGAGGAGCAGACCCAGCAGGAGCACTGCGGCAGCGTCCACCAGTGCCAAGAGCTCGCTGAGCTTCTCTGCCGAGTTCCCCGTGGGGCCGCCGCCGCCCGCCGCCAAGCGCCGCCCGCTGCGGGCTCAGCCGCTGGGGCTGGCGGCCGTGAGCGCGGGCTTCTGTTGCTTCGAGCATACGCAGCTCTACCTGAGCATCGAGTGGCGCCACGACCACCATGTGGTGGCCGGCGCGCTGGAGAACTGTACTGGCCAGCGGCTCTTCACCATACGGGAGAAGCCGCTGTCGCTGCACCGCCAGCGCACCGTCCTGGACGCCAACCAAGTGCCTGTGGCCACCATGCGCATGGGTGCCTTCCGCCGTCGCAAGGCCACGTACTCGGTGTACCCACGCGAGGAGCTGAGCAAGAAGACGCCACTGCTGTTCAGGTTCGAGGTGCGCTGCGGCAAGCTCGAGCTGGCGTTCAACGACCTCATGACGAGCGAGACCTGCCGCCTCGGCTGCGACGGAGAAGCCGGCAACGTGGAGATCTGGCTGCAGCGAGGCGTCTCGGACGACAGCACGCGGCAGCCCATCGCGCACCTGTACCCGGGCCCCGTGGGCGCTCCGCTGGGCTACTCGCTTGACATTGCAGAGGGCGTGGACGCCGTTATGGTCCTTCTCCTCTGCATCAGCCTGCACGACAGCGAGTCCGAGCGCGCAGGCAGGTAGTCGACGTCATGGATGGCTACACTTTCTGCCTCATTCGCAATCTCTATACCATTCGCCAAGTCGCCGCCGCGATGGAATCTCTGCAAGAGGTCGCCTCCAAGGTGCAGACGCTGGCGGCTCTGCGCCACTTCGTGGCCGCGTTCGACGCCGCCCAAGTGGCCTCCAAGCCCACCAAGCTGCGCGTCACGGCGGACGCAGTCGTGGACGCGGACTCCGGCGAGACCCGCTACATAATCCAGCAGAAACACTACTCGCTGCACAAGCAGCGCACCCTTCTGGACGCGCGCGACCAGCTGCCGGTGGCTACGCTGCGCCTCAGCATGTTCAACCGTACGCCCACGTACTCGGCCTACCCGCGCACGGAGCACGAGGAGACGCCGTGCGCCTTCAAGTTCACGGCGGACGACACGACCGTGCGTGCCGAGTTTTCGGACCTGGTGGGTGGTCTACCGTGCGTCATCGGGTGCGACCCGGCCAAGGACGGCAGCGACTCGCTCAGCGTCTGGCTCGTGCGCGGCACGGGGAGGCCGCCGACGTCCAGCAGACCATCGCCCGACTGACGTACTCGCACAAGTGCGCCAAAACCAGCAAGGAGCAGAGCGTCGTGCTGGAGGTGGCGCCCGGCGTCGACAAGATGATGATGATCCTCATCTGCATCGGCCTGCTTGACGAGGGCTTCGAAGACGAGCACACGCATGCGCAGTAGCGGACTGAGGAGAAAAGAAACCAACGCAAGAACGTGGTGATAAATAATTGAGGAGTCTCCATTCGATGTGCTAACTAGTGTAGTTGGCTTTACCACTTCTCCGAGTGCGCCTGCTCGAGCGCGATGCAGATCAGCACCATGAGAGACATATCGACACCGCCCATGATGGCGAGAAAGTACTCGTCGTCAAGGTGGCTGCTGGACATGGAACTACGCGCTGTGGCGGCGGAGCTGCGGCTTCCCGACGGCCGGAAAATACGCCCGATCGTTGTGCGGTTGCCCTTGCGGCCCTGCTCCAGCCAGATGGAGGCTTGTCGTTTGGTCCAGCTGCCTGCCATGCCGATGCGGCACTTTTCGCCGGTTGTGGGGCTGACGAACTCGACGTTGAGCTCGGGCAGCGCCTTGATGGTGAACAGCCGAGCGGCCGAGGCCTTGGCATCGAACACGTTGTACGTGGGCACGGGCGCCATCAACTCTCGTTTCATGTGCACGAGCGGTCTGCGGTGAGGTCGCGCAGCGTCTTCATGGCCGACGTGGTGCGCTGGATGCGGAACACGGCCTGGTTCCATTCCGCGTCGCAGATGACAAAGTCGTCGCCGCCGGGCAAGTCCCAGAAGCGGTCTCGCAGGCGCAGTGTGGTGATGGCCGGCGTACACAGGTCATTTTCGACCGGCGCGAGCTGCTGTTGCGGCAGCGTTGGAATGGCGGTGGACGATGCACAGCCCATGGGGTGACGCTGGGAGGCAAGTTGACGAATGGCCGAGTGGGTCCGAGCGGGGCGGCGAGACGAAGCAATTGCTCGCGGCCGGCCGATCGATGCAAGAGACACCAGACTGGATTTCAAATGCACAGCTGGGGCTTTGCTAATCAGGACCAGAGCTACAGGTGGTAGCGGTGCAGCAAGAAGTCTTGGCGTTGACATGCATGGTGAGCAAAACGCATTCGGCTTCTTTGGCGGCGTTACTCGGCACTCGGGACACGAGTGTGCATGGAGCCATCGCCGCCGGGCCAAAAGTCCTCGAGCAGCAGGGAACTGAGAGCCCAGCCTACGATTTTCTTTGGGAGCTTGCTGCCCGAATGTTGGCAAAATATTGGCTAGAGTGCATAAATGAGAGCTCGCTAGTCGCGTTGGACTGGGGTCGTCGGCAAGTTCGCGCGTCCCAGAGGAAAGGTGCAACCAGTGTTGTCTTGGTTGCACCCTCGTGCCGCTCTCGAGTCGCACGCTTGAGTCGTGCAGGTAGCCATTTGGGGGCACTCTGGATTTTCATGGCCATTGCGACGGCTTTCGGTTCTCTTCGTCATGCCATGATCAGCATGGACTGAAAGCTCACCTACACGAAAACAGCATGCATGAAGCTCGCCTTGGATAGCCTAAAGGAAGCTGTCGCTGGTGGCAAAACGATCAAGCCCGCCTTGCTCTCAAATATTCCACCTACATGTATTCTTCAATGCATCGATACAACAGCTTTCATGCGGGCAACTACCCAGCACGAACATCCTCCCGATCGAGACTGAAAAAGTTAACTTCGTCGATACACGGAACTTCCTACGGTTTCTCTATTGGTCCATCGCGTCACGGGCAATCGTTCGGATCACCTCGTTGTGAGGGTAACGACGCGCTAGGTTGAGTTCTTTGTGCTGCTGGAGGACCTTGTCGAACTGCTCGAGGCGGAAGTAGCTCATCAGGTAGCGCTCGTAGAAATCTTCACGGAGTTTGAGTAGAGCCTTCTGCGGCAGCCTTTGCAGCATTTTCTCACCGACGCGCGCATTCGCTTCGAACCGCCCGTGCAGCTCATTGGCTGACATCATCTTGACAATGCTGTTGACAGGCAGGCGAACCACCTCCAAGTCTAGCAGGTAGTCCACTAGCAACTCACACTCGTCCCCAAAGTGGCGTGACACGCACTCGTCCAGCAGCAAATGCACTAAAAGCCCTGCCCACTCAGTACCGATGAATGGCTATCCCAGAATTTGAGAGAGTTCTCCAAAGCCTCGCGCGGCAGCGACTTGTTCTGCTTCATGTCGTAGTCGAACAGAGCAACTACAGCAAGCCGCAGCACCACGGCCCCACCTTTCGAACCAATGGACTCCATAAGATCCAGCACTTGCTTGAGCGATGGCACGGGGTGTCGGTGCTTCAACATTTCCCATAGCATCATATTGAGTAGCTCGCTCTCCGCATTGTTCTTGAATGTGACGACCGTAGAAGGTGCCGCCTTCTTCTCTCCTCCCAAACCAAGCAGCGCGCTGTTCTGGGGCGTAGATTGAGGCGCCGCGATAGACTTGACATCGCGGTTTACAAAAGTTGCCTGCTCATACTCTTCCCTCTCTTCAAAGAGCGCCTTTGCGTTCGAGTAACTTTCGTTACAGCTTGCCCAGCAGAAATGCATCATATCGAGGGCGGTGGAATCTTTTAGGCGACAAGCTGCACGCAGAGCTTGCCGGAAATTTGCCTGGTGTTCCAGGATGCGATGGCGAGGGTAGCTCTTGAACACTTCAAGAGCACAATCTGGACGCTCCATATTCAAACTCACCTTGATCAGCGCACTCCAGAGATCAGGCTTAAGCACGTAGCCACCGTCCTTCTGCAGCGCACGCGCCAGGTAAATTGCAGTCTGTAGTTCTCGCTCACCACGCTTTTTATCGCGTAGGTTGGTGCGAATAGCGAGCTCGTAGCAGCCGAGCGGTACAACAGCGGCAGGCGAATGCTGCACAATTGAATCAATCGCACGCCTTGCCAGCGCCCCATTCTTTTCGTCAAAACATGCGTGCAGTAGCATATACAGGTTTGGGACAGTACTGCAGATCTTCTGCAGTTGACGCTCGTCGTCTTCAAATACGCGCACAAACTTTTTGGATTGCTTCAAAGTCGACAACGAACGGAGGTAGCACGAGTACACTGATCGGGGCAGGCGCGTGACGTGCTCAATGTCGACCGAGATGTCAGCTGACGCCGTCGTTGTGAACTCCTCCGCGCCTTCCCTGGGCGCGTCTTCTTCCATCATGGCGGCTTCACGAAGTTGTTGCTCCTGTAGCCACACGCTTCGGTCGCGGTCGTATGACTCAAAGAAGGCCACCGTCAGCTCGTGTGCATCCAGCCCATGAAATGCCTTGATCAGGTTGCCCACCACCAGCGCCTCGTTCGCAACCAGTACGTCCGTATTGGTCTCCGCACCCACGGCAGAGCCCACGAACATGGCGCGTGTGCCAATCGTCGCCGCCAGCTTGGCGAACACGTTGGCGGGCACGATCTGCATGAGCCAGCGACGGCCGTCGTCGTCTGCTGCTGCTGCATCCTCCGGCGTGGCGAGTCGGACGCCGTTCTTGTCTGCGATGAAGGGTTCGCACTTCGAGACGACTTGCCAGGTGTCCAGTAGCTGCTCCGAGGACGCGCGCTTGAGCTGCTGCGAGAAACGGCCGAGCGTGTACGAGGCAGAGCGGTGCTTTGACCGGTCCAGCGACGTTTGGAAGGTCGGGAAGGCGGCACCCTTAGGAGGATACGGCCGTAGCACGCGTTTGGCGGCCAGACGATTGGGCGGCGTTGTCTGCTCCACTGGTGGTGATCTCACGGCGGCTTTCGGCTGGTCTGGCGGCTCCTTGCGAGAAGCGGGCTCAGAGCTGTCGGTAACTGGGGTGATGCCCAGCCACGACACGAAGTCGGAGGCGCGGCCCCACAGCAGGCGTCGCGAGTGGCGCAACGGCGTCGCCATCAGCTCACGGCGAGGCCTCAGCATCCTCCAAGCGTGCGGATGAAATTGATTATGTCCAGTAGACCAAAGACGATACTATTGTCCCTTTCAGATAGAATGACCAAATTGGACTCTCAGACGAACGAAGACGGTCAGCACCAAGGCGAATGTCCTCCTACTACCACAAGAGCTCCGACGATTAATGTTTCGAGGCTAGCAGAACCAATCATTGTTTAACCAGTCTCAGCAATTACACTCTCTCCATTGCTGCGAGATTGTTGGCCAATCTGAGTGTTTTGCCTTACACGATGACTTGCGCTGGAGGGCAATTGTTCTGGTACTATCCGAGCGCCGCCGCAACGCGGCGGTGGTTTATGGTTGGATGCAGCTGTGGGACCGCCCTCCGCTACGCTCCGGCGGGATGATGTAGCTTTTCGCACGAATTAGTAACCCCTCTGAAGCGGGATTTTACTCTGTATTATACAGATTAAGGATTTGTCTTGTTTAAAGTATAGTTGGAGAACCTATCATAAATCTTCTGTTGTAAGCCCTCTCGCAGGAGTGGTGACTTAGGCACTGCGAAATTGCACAAAGCCATCGCAAACCTGGCAAAAACGCTGCGATTTTCCCGCCAGCTGTTCATTTGAAGCTTCCTCATTGGCTGTTCCTGTCAGCGCAACACCTCATTCTGCCTCCATTTTCGTGTTTCCTGCCTAATCCGATTGGAAGCTGATTTCCGCGCCAAATTTCGCGCCAAAACGTTTGGTGGATGGACGTCGGCCGCGCGCACTCCGCGCACCAAATTTTCGGCCAGTTCTAGACTAGAAGGAAGTGAAGAAGAACTAGGATAGAGCTGGCCGAAAAGTTTGGTGCGCGGGCCACAAGGGCGATCGGTACGTAAACGGAAACCTCAACTTGTTCGCTACGCGACTAACTACTCCCTTCACTTGTTTCAATTGTCCATGGCTTTCTCTTCTTCGTCTGTGCGTTTGCGCTTGCGCTCGCGGAAGCGAATCTGCCTAAAATGCGGGGAATTGCAGTTCCATTTGCCCAGTTTTGATGCCATATCTGGCTGCACGTCAGCGTGTTGCCCAACTCCTCCCGCCGAACACGATTGCAAAGCGGGACGTAACCACCTCGAAGTTCTGTGCAGGTGGGGCAGAAATAGCTGCTCTCGAAGCTCTTCGTGTTGGGCTCCGCCATGGCAGAGCAGACTTTGCAGAGGTGTTGGCGTCTCTTCGGGTCGCGCCCCCTTCATACATGTCGTCGGTATTCACCAATGCGTGGTCGGCAGAAGGTGTTGGTACGGTCACCAAGTCCTCTGCGTTGATGTTGCTACGCAGCGTCACCTTGGTGACATTCAGGAGCTCCACATGCAAGCGACGCATATACTCAGACCGAGTAGGTACGCGCTCCCCTTCTTCTTCAGTACCAACTTGTGCAAAATGAATCCGTTGACGATTGCCATGTCCACAAATGTCAGGAACAACTGCCTGTAGTACTTCTTGAAAGCCACGCACCGCTGAATGGAGTAGCTTTGAAGCCTCAGCTGGTCGTGGTAGTCAACTCCCCCATGCCAGCATGATACTCAGCTATCAGCTGAGGACATGGCACTGTAGCTCTATCGCTCTCTCCTTTGTCCCTCCGCAACACAGTTGTTGGCGTCGTCGCACAGCCTGTGGCGATCATGTGCACTGGCCTCGAATCCATCCAAGCCACTGCTATCAACTCCGGGTAATTTTTGCTTGGGCGATACGGTACGCGCCACGTGGCATTCCCTTTGGCCGAGCCTTCTGCGGGAACTGGATAGCACGAGGCCATCCAAGCCTGTCACTGCGATGCGTCCCCACGTAATAGTAGCCCATGCTGAGCATTGACAGCACTAGAGCGCATGAGCTGTAGAAGTTGTCCGCAATGATCAGCCTCTTCCCGGGCTGGCCGTCGAGAGCCTTCGTGATGTTTCGGATGACTGCCTTCTGTGCAACGCCTTTTGCCAGCCTTGCGTTGCTTTCTTTGCCGAGATAAACCTCAACTCTGTATGATACAGCATAACAAACGCCAGAGCATACAGCATTGTGTTAGAATTGATCGCCTTCATCTGTATGATACAGCTTTGTTATTCTGTACATACAGAATACTCAACTCTGTATCAACAGCACAGATGACTTACCGCGAACAGTAGCCGGTATCGGCGCAGCACGTCATGTAGCATTTGGTTCCATACTTGTGCGGCTTGTCCTTGTTGTAGACTCTGATTGGATTGAACTTGCTTCTGTTGGGAATGGTTCCCTCGTCGAAACTGATTCTCGACCCAAGCCGGTAGCCCCGTCGAAAGGTTTTCTCCATCACCTGCAAGACAGGTCGAACCTTCCAGGCCTTGTCTGTTGCTGCGTTACTGGACGAGTTGCAGGAGAAATGCAGGTAGCGTGTGACGGTCTTGAAGCGATCTCGCTTCATGTACCTACCAAACGTGCCACGAGGCACTGCTCCATCTTCTCGAGTGGCCCAGTGCTTTTCCAAACCATCAGTGTGCCCACAGAGCGCCCTCGATATCAAAAGACCAATGACATGCAATATCTCATGTGCTTTGATTGGCTTGACACGCCGCAGATTTTCCTCGAGCTCTTCAATAGTTGATACACGCTTTCGAGGGTCCTTTGCCTGGACCGCCAGCTGCTTGGCACGCTGCTGCTGGGCTACCAGAGGAATGCACTCCACACGGTAATCGTTCGTCTCCTTTTCAATGCGAATCCACAGTCGCTTCGGAAGGAAGTAAAAGAATAAGCCGAGCGGAGATTCAGCAAATGCCGCAGCGGATCTTGTTGGCCCGCAGGATCCGTTGTACAGATCACCAGCTCCGGGAAGCTGCAGTTGGGCTACAGTCAACACGATACAGAATTAATTTACTAGCGATGAGCGTATTCTGTAGCAGACAGACTTACCAGAGTGATACTGATCGTAGATGTTCCAGCCTGACAGCCCGAGTTCCCTCATGGCGCCATCGTCTTGTTCGAATAAACCGCTCTCGTCTTCGAAGTCGCTGTCTGACTCCACCTCGCTTTCGTAGTCATCCGTCTCAGGCACTGGCACCTCTAACTCATCGTCACTGATTCTGTCGTCGTCATCGTCGGTGTCAACCCCAACGTCCCCGCACAGATTGATGTCGTCAACCGCTACAGGCCCGAACAAATTCTCGCTTCGCAATGCATCCATGAATCGATCGCAATCGAACAGCTCAATATAGTTGTCACCATCGCTGGTCCTCGTCCTGCGCGCAGAATTGTTGTCTTCTGTGGTACGTTCTTCTGTCGCATCACCTTCTGTATGGACTTCTTCTGTGGGGGCTCTTCTGTATGATACAGAGTTGAGGTGAATAAGTCATCTGTATCCTCCTGAGCAGCTGCTGCTGGTGCTGGGTCTTCTTCTGTATCCTCCCGAGTAGCTGCTGCCGGCGTTGGGGCTTCTTCTGTATCCACTTGAGTAGCTGCTGCCGGCGCTGGAGATGGGTAATCAGCTCGACTAGCGCCTTCGAAAGCAGCAACCTGGATAGCAGACTGCGTTACGGAACCCGCAGCAGCCAAGGGGGCTCTGTGGGCACTGTAACGACCTGTTCCGCAGTGGATGATGGGGGAATCGCTGCAACATCCCTTCTGCCCGTGCGAAGGCAAGTAAATCTCGTGTCCCTGTGATAGCCGCGTTAGTGAGTGTAATAGTAAGAAAACAGCAAATACGTACCAACAAAGTAGTCCAAGTTTCGCCTCGACTCATCCAGACGCCCTTTGATACCAGGCTTGACGTAGATGTGGTCCCTGCTGAGGCCTCGCGGCTTCCTTGGCTTCCACCCCGCCTTGGTCAGCTCGCGCCAGAGCTGCTTGAACGTCTTCTCGTCGGGCATCGTCGGTTGTGGCAAAGTGACTGGAGCTGGATGGTTTCAAAAGTGATTCGGAGAGCTTCAAATAGAAATTTCTCACCTGCTCTGAATTTATATTGCATTTTCTATGGCCTAAGAAGAAACCCCGTCTATCTTCCCTGCACGAATCGCCTGTGCTAGCATTGGCGTCTTCAACGCATACAAATAGTTATATGCGGGGGATAGCTTTGATGGCAAGCTTTCAGAATATTAAATCCTGTTAAACGGCTTATTCTGTATGATACAGAGTAGCGCTTTAGAGGGGTTAATCTAAAACGTACAGGCATATAAAACGTGTCATGAAAATTGCCAAGTGCCATTTGTCCAACATAAAGCTAGGTTCTAGTTCGTAGTGGCAAGCTACTACATCTAGCCTAGAAATGCACCTCGACTCCTAATCGAAAATCTGCGTGTACACGATGTTTCTCGTGTACACTCCTCCGTCCGGATCTACCAACTCTTGGTACTCAATCAACGCCTTGAACTTGCTTCGAGAGGTCACGCAAGACAACGCCACATACAACTGGCTATGCGAAAAGCACGGGAAGCCAAGTACAGCCCCAAGTTTAACACCGTCTGACCTTGGGCCGTGTTAATCGTCATGGCGAATGATGGTTGCACGGGGAACTGCTTTCGTCGTAGCCGGGAGGGGAAATCGGAGCTGTCGTCGTCGCTCACGAACATAATTCTCGGGGTGAGTACTTCTTGGCCTGTTCGTTCTCCAGTCATAATTGTTGCTCTAATGACGTGGTCCTTCAAGTCGACTATTCGTAGACGCGTTCCGTTGCACAGTCCAAGATCCGGGTTCAGATTTCTCATCATCATCATGGGGATGCTCTTCTTGAGCAGTAGTCTGTGAGGTGGAATCCCGTTAATGTTCACCGAGTGGAGGAACTCCTGCTCGAAAAGTGTTCCGTCATTCTCCTCCACCGAGTCCATCAACAAATACTCCCGCGCTGTCTCCGGAAGTCGAGCTGCGACTGCCTTGTTGATTCTCCGTACCGTCTCGTTCGTAGTCGTCAAAATGGTCCGACTGGCAAAATATTCATCACTCGCAACCTCCGGATTGGCAACGTCGGCATACATTGCGTCAATGATGCGGGTCATACCCCTTGGTATTGCCCCTGGAGCTATTTCCTCGTCCTCGTCGTCTTCTACAGGAGGATCTGGGATCAGCATATTAGCTGGAATCTTGATGTAGTCATTGCCAAGATCAGCACGTTTTTCGTGCCGACCCTCTCCAACGGCAAGCAAAAATTCAGAGAAAGAGAGGATATCCTCATTGTTAGGCTCTCGCGCGGGCGGGCCAACGGACGACTATCACCTGGAACGACCACGATAGTCATCACGGTCCTACCCGAACTTTACGCTGTTGCCCGTTTTACCACTGTTTGTGCGTCGATACACAATAGAACCGACTTGGCTGAAATGAAAACAAATGTATTGGTAGAGGCTATTGACAGTCAATGGCCTATCCCTAGCGGTAGCGACGGCGACGCGCGGTCTGTCGCTGGCGGAGTCGGCGGCGTCGACAACAATGGCGAGCTTTGCGAGGTGGTAGTGTGGTATAGGATTCCATGTGAAAACTCGTTGGTAGTACGGATAGACTCCACCCACAACAATACGTCAACCAGGAAGGTCAACGAGAGTTGGGGCTCAAATCTGAAGACCCAGATTCAGCCCTAGCACCGGGACTGACTGGTCTTGCGATCCGTCCACGCAAACTTCCCAAGTAAACAAACGCCACTAGCACGAGCTCGCTAGCGCGCCAAACCTCGCTGGCCCAACAGCAGAAGGGTCCAAAGCCAATTAAGGCCGACTGCGAGTCCATCGAGGTCTCAGCCTGCGGTGACCTTTAGAGAAGCGGGGAGAACACTCGACCCCGAACACAAGCGCTGGCAATTCAGCCGTCACGCTATACACACTCAACCTTGCCACAAACTCTTGGCTTGGCCGAGGGGCGAGCACTGTCCTCACGGATAAACGTGCCCACCGACAGACATAACCCGCTCAAACGGGCGGATCCAGACGCAACGTACCGAAGACGATTCCGCTGCCGGACTTGGCCCTTGTGTGCTTGAGGGGAAATTCTGTTCTGTATATGTAGTGCCCATTCGGGCTTATGTAAATCCTATCTTTCCTACTTTCCATACAAATATGCAGTGAAATATGATCCGTTTCCTAACTGCGACCTCGCTGAACCCACCGCCGAGGTCCCCGAAGCGTCGCCGAGCTCTCAGACTGGCCACCGAGGTTTCGGAGCGGTCGGGTCGTTGCTAGCGAGCCCTCCCAAGAGTCATCGAGGATCCAGCTGTAGCCAACGAGCTTTCCCAACAGGCACTGAGGCTCCCAACCGTCGCCGGGGCTTGGGAAGGGTCGCCTGGATCTTTGTCCGTTGGAAAGGTGACGTCGACGTGTCACCGAACATTCTGAGGAATGGCCAATCACAGCGCCTTCCGTTGGGCATAATGGTTCAATCCACAAAAATGATTCCCGCCGACTGACCATTGAGACTTCGCCAGACTTAAAAATCCAGCCAATCAGGGAAGACTCCGTTGGGAATGACCGTGAGCGAATCCTCGCCACGCATCACGATGCCTCACGACTCGTCCCTGTTTCCCAGGCAAATCGCTTTACCACAACTGCCCCTGGCCCGACGCGAACCTCCCGATCGGCGAGCGTCTGGACATCTGCCTTCGCTCGCGTTGACACGGTTGCTCGTTGCTTCTACACCTCGCATCGCGATGTTGGTGGGTAGCTCGAAGCAGTAGGCGTTTGACTGGTTTGGCTGACTCGATGTCTTCCTCGCAGGATCGTGCCGAGGCGGCCGAGGTCTCGTCGACTACTCAGTCAGCTCCACCCAGTTCCTGTGCAGCTTCGTCTGGCCCAGGGACCCGTTCGATGGCCGCGGTGACCTCATCTGCGCCTGCGGCGGCTCGTGCAGCTCCCGTTAACCCGACGCAGATTCATCGTGGGGCGCTCGTTGAACTTGTCAAGAGCTCGGTGGAGTCGTCGTTGCATGGCTTCGCGGTATCCTTGGATGCCAAGCTTGCGCAGGTGACCAAGACTGTGTTGTGCCAAGCTATTCATCCTCCAGCCGTCGGGGATCGAGCTTTTGAAGCTGCCCTGGAGCGCGCCGGAAACCTCGCTGAAGTCTGTGCGCAGTCCGTGTCTGGGGTCATTCCTCCGGTTGACCTCGACAACCTGGTGGGTCGCCTTAAGGCGGATTCGGAGGCCGCGCGCGCGAGGGCGGCCGCAGTTCAACGCTCACTGAACACCGAGATCGGCCTGAAAGAGAACGCGCGGCTGATTGCATCACATGCGACGGCCGAGGTGGAGCATCTCAAGCGACAGCTCCGTTCCCAAGAACACACCATCGCCTCACTTGGTTCAAAGCTGAAGGTAATGGACGAGAAGTTGGCGCGCGTGACGGACACCGAGAACTCGCTGAGGCTTCAGATTGAAGCGCGCGACAAGTCTATCCATGAACAAGAGCGACAGATCCAGCGTGAGCGTGAGGTCTTCAAAGGGAAGATCGCCGAGAATTCCAAGACCGAAGCCCGTCTGCATTCTTTGCTGTCCGCGTCGTCGGCTCCAGGGTCTGCGTTGGATCGTCAGCGTGAGCTTCGCATTGAAGATCTCCAGCGGCGCGTCTCTAAACTCTCTCATGCCAATGCAATTCTTCGGTCTCACGTCCAAGATCGGCAGTTAGACGCCGACACTCTCGTCAAGGTCATGGAAGGTAAGGCCTCGTTGCTGTCCTTGTCTCCAACATAATTTGACTCCTCGTCAATGTTTTAAGGTTTGCTAGCGGAGGAATTGGACTGGTCTACGCTGGGACTTAGTTCCGCCGAGTTTACACGCCTCTCGGCGCTACAGTCAACAGCGCGGACTGCGTTTGAGAAGTCCAAGCTAGCTGAGGATGCCGCCCAGTCAGTCCACAAGAAGAAGCACAGGAACGCACACAAGCGGCTGCGTCAACTCGACCAGGACCCTCCTCCGAGCTCATCTGCTCGTGGGGACTCCCTTCCAGTAGCCACCGAGGTTTCGTCATCTGTTGGTTGTTTGGCTCTGTCAATGGCAGAGGCTGGTCTTGGTGACTCCGACTCGGAGCCTGAAACCTCAGCAGCTGTCGAGACTTCATCCCGACGGGGTCTCCACAAACCACAGGCATGGAAAAGAGGGCCAAAACGTCGCCGGCTTCGATCCCCTGGTCACAAGTCCTGCAAGGCTGCTTCCCACAAGGCTTCTCCAGGGCCTGCTTCACCTGTGTCGCGTCCTGCGACAAGTTCTCCACCACAGTGGTTTAACGACAGCCAAGATGACTCGCTACCGTCGACGCCTACGGAATCTAACGTCCAAGGGACTCCGCTTTCCAGCTCGTCGGCTGATGCAAGCACTCGACTGAGTCCAGCGAGCTCTCATCCGTCACCTCCAGTCCCTCCAAGCTCTTCCCGCCGAGGCACACCTTCGCGAGGGGCCTCTCGTCGTGCAGTTCAGAGGAGTTCGCTGTATCAGCAGCAGGAGGCTGCAGACGATGATGATTATCTCGGTATTGATGACGATGGATTCACTATGTCGAGGACTGCCCCTGTGGTGATCGACCTCTCTTCCGGACCGTCGCAGGCAGAGTCTTCGTTGGGCACTGTGGAGGTCGCTGGAGCAGTTCCCGTGGAACTTGAGTCGTCAACGAGTTCTCGTCGGTCTTCCTCTTCTGCCTCGAAGACTTCCCGCGAAATCGACAAAAGATCGGTGGGGCCTCCAAGTGATCCCGCCGGCAGTTCGTCTACTCCGACTGTCGCCAACAAGCCCGACACCCACGACGATCTCGATGTGCAGCGCCGTCGGGAAATCGACGAGATGTTCGAGGAAGACTTGGATATCGTGGAGACTGACGCAGCACGAATTCTCGATCCCGTTCCCATTGCTCAAGATACCTCGGCTGGCTCAGCAGTGGAGTCCTCGTTGGACCACCCCCTGTTCCGGCTGTGGCCAATTCTCTGCCAGGTTCCGCCAACGAGCCCTCGTCGACCTCTCCTCCGGTGCCCCTGACTCGGCTGCGACGGCTCGGACCGCGTACCGAGGTCGTGGCCACTTTTGGCCAGAGACCTGTGGGGAATTCGAGCTCGGTGACTCCTGTTCCAGCCTTGCCTTTGGTTACCGGTGGCGTTCCTCCACTGGTTCGTCCTTCTGGGCCGCTCCCCACCTGGAGCAACAAATTTATTGACATGACGTTCCACAAGCCCGGAGCCCAGGAATGTTGGTGGAGGATGTTGAATGTGACGACACCTCATGCTGTCTCGGGCGACGCCATGGTCCCGTGTGATGCTAAGGGCATTAAGGCGTTCGCAAACTACACTCATCGGAATCATCCGTGGCAGACCCTCCGCCGACGGCTTCCTGAGAACGCTTCTCTGTTCGACACAACGGACTTTAATCCCGACAGCAATATTTCCACCCGTTCCAAGGACATGATGCTCCAGATTAAAAATGTGTGGCGAGCTGTGCGCGGATATGGACCCAAGGCAGATCTCGGCTTCGCTCTCTGGGAACGCTCGCACTGGTTTCACGACCGATGTGTGGAGAATTACTTCCGCATGCTGGAACAGCAGTTGGATTCGAAGTCTCTTCCTGGCGAGGTTTCGGTCGAGAGTGGTCACCCTGATTCGGACGACCTTGCTGCTCTTGTCCTGTCATCCCGTGACGAATGGGCAAAGTATTCGAAGGCTCGAGGTAAGAGAGCAGATCGGCTTCGCCTGCAGATCCCCAGGAAGCTGTGGTATTGGTTCGTTGATGGCCCTGATGGGCACCAGCCTGTTCCCGAATATATTTTCGAGCCGTCGATGCTGCATTACCCCGTGGAGCAGTTGCTGTCGTTCCCTGCTGTCCCAGATTGGACTCTTGAAGTGGCCGGTATCGACCAGCGGGAGCCTTGGCGTTGCGGCTGGGTCAATGCTCCACATCTTCATCCGTTCAACACCACGTTCTTCCCGTGTAATGCATCGGAGGTTACGCCATTTATTCCTCGGCGCAAATCGGCTTCCAAGGTGAATGCGGTAATCTCAGTCGACCCAGCAATACAGGATATTGCTGAGGACACTTGGAGAGACGAGATGGTCACCCCACCGAGTTCTCGCCACGCGTCGGACTCAGAATCTGAAGCCAACGACTCGCCACCAGCAGCAGATGGTTCTCAACTCGCCAGCTGGCGCAAGCTGCTGCTGACGTGAATGGGGCTGAGCAGGCTCGTTGACCTGAGTTTTGTGTGTGTTTCTTCATGCTTCAGCTCATAGTGCATCTACCGAGGGTTTTAAGCGGAGCTGGTCGTGTCGTAGTGTTTTCTTTTCTTGCAACTTTATTCCTTGTAATCATTTTCACGTTCATCGATGTAACATGCAGGGTTGTTGGTGCAATAGCTTTTTCGTCTGTAGCGACGGGTTGCACCGTCCCGTCGTCAGTTCAATCCTCGACAGACATAGCCAGATAACTCTTACGTGATCTGGTTGCTGCCGGTAATTCCACCGAGGTTTCATTCCTCATCAGCGACCTGCACCATCTGAAGACGCTGGTCGCTTTTCTTTCTGCGCAAATAATCAAACAAGAGTCCGCCGCAGGACAGGTTTGCCATTGGTTCCCACGTGGGTTCATCATAGCCGACCCACTTTACTTGGAACTCACGCACGGAGCGTCCAGTCGATGTTGACAAGGGCATTCGATCGCCGAGGATTGCTTCCACCTCGTATTCACCAGTTACTTGGTCAGGTTCCCAACTATCTTCGGGTAGCAATTCCTCGTCAAAGTCCAGGCGAGTGTCGTCCGTCACCCCAAGGGCTAGTCGAGTCGTCGGTCGATCCGAGAACTCGTTTACTGCTTTGAGCCGAGAGATGTGCACCACCGGATAGAATCGGTATCCACTTCGATCGGGGAGCTCTAACTCGAAAGCAAAGTCCTCGACCTTGCGCTTGATGCGGAAAGGGCCGTGCCACCGATGCGCTAACTTCTTGACGAGACCCGGCTTCACCCGTTCCATGTAGAGCCACACCCGGCTCCCTTCTGTGAACGGAGACCTCGGTGGCCGAGAGTGCCGATCGTCTGGACTGTTTCCACTACTTGATGAGGTCACCGAGGTTTCATTATCATTCTGGCTAGGATTGGAAGCTTTTTCCAGCCGACTGAGTGTCTTGTTGTGCTCATCAGCTCTGCGCTTCTTTTCGGTCGCTTGGTAGTCCTTGGCCATGACAAGAGCGATTTCTTGTTGCCGATTGACTTCTCGTCGCCACGCTAAAGCGTCAGACTGTCTGCCGTGACCTCGTTGGAGGGATGTTGTCATTGCTTTCATTGTTGACTGTGCGTCCCAGCCATGAACGAGGTAGAACGGAGTCTCCTTCCTTGTCGTATCTTGCGAGTTGTTAATAGCAAACACTAATCGTTCTGCGATTTCATCCCAGTCTCGTTGCAACGGGTCTTCCACGTACACTCGGACTGAAGTCATTACTGACTTCACCGAGCGTTCCTGTTGCCCGTTTGCTTGCGGACGATAACTCAGAGTGGCTCTGGAGCGTGATTGCAGCATTTCTGCGAACACCTGGAAGACTTCGCTCATAAAGCGAGGGTCTCTGTCGTGCCGAATCAGTGACGGCGCGCCGAAACGTCGGTAGATACATTCTTCGAAAGCTTGAGCTACCTTTATCGCGGAAGTGTCAGACATTGCCTTGGCGATGACAAATCCAGTGAATGAGCATTGGAACAGCAGCAAGGCAGTGTTCCCACTTCGGCTTTTCGGTAGCGGGATAACGAAATCCATGGAGACAATTTGGAATGGTCTGTCGGCCAGGACGTTTCCTGGTGACATTCCCTTCAGTTGTGGTCGGCTTTTGCTGGTGCAGCAATCGGGGCACGATTTGACATGCTTCTCCACATCAGCAAAGAGTCCGATCCAATAGAAGTCTGCTTTGACTCGGTGGTATGTCCGAGTGACGCCCTGATGACCCCCTTCCAACGTGTCGTGGCAAGTGTGCAGTACTTCCTGAATCATCGTTGTGGGCACGACCAGCCGGAGCTTAGTCTCTTCTCGCGGGTTTCGGCTCGACCGAGGTTTCGACCCAAGGTAGTAGAGCAGACTATCTTCAGAAAGCACAAAGTTATCAGCCCATTTGAGAGCATCTCGTGCTTCTTTATAGGGTAAGTCTTCCGTAGACCCTCTTAGCGCCAGCTTGAGGTTTTTCCATCGTAGCTCTTCATCTTGAGCCTTGCTGATGCGCCGGCGACGTTCGGCTTGGATTTCTACAGGGTCCAGTTCCTCCACTGAGGGTTCATGAGGAGTTGTTTCTTCTCCCCGCGCCAGGGCTTCGGCGTGTCCCGAAGTCTCGTTAGGTTCTACTGTGGTCCCTTGAGGCTTCGTTGCAGCTTGATCTGTATCTGGTGGAACCTCGTTGGCAAACCTAACGCGTTTCCGCTTAGACTTCGCTTGTTGTCGTGTCATCACAGAGATCTCAGCGTGCTCCAGTTCCTCAGGGGCGTATAACATCTCTTGAATTCGATTTAACCCCGTCAATTCGGCTTTTCGTGCTTCGCCCAGTATCACTCGGCTTGTTTTCGTCTCCAACGACTCGGTGGCTAGTGAATCAGCTGCTGCGTTGTATTCTCGTACTACGTGCAAGTATTTCACCGTTTTTAGCTTTGCCACCAAATCTTTGTGCCGATTGAGCTGTGCCATTAAAGCTTCTTTCCGGCAGGCGATCACCCCTAGGGATTGCTGGATCGCGAGTCTAGAGTCGCCAACGATTACTAAATCCTCGGCACCTTGTTCAATGGCAGCTATGACGCCATTGTTCATGCCGGTGTACTCAGCGATGTTTACCGTTGTCGACGATAGGTAAGCGTTCGCAGCGATCGCTATAGACCACTCCGGTAATTTCCACACAATCCAAGAGCAGCTTCCATAGCCACCATACTTTTCCGTCTTTGCTGAGCCGTCAAATGACACAACGAATCCTCTGTAGTCACGTGGCAACTTCGCATAGAGCAAATTCGGGTCCATCCGAATCATCGGTGAGCCTTTGCTCGGTGGAGCTATCGGAGCTAACGTATCTTCGAGATCCATGAAGTTAGTGATTGTTGACTGCAGCAACTGTGTGAAGGTACAATCTCGCTCTTTGACTCGTTCGATCTTTAAATGCCATGGCGACAACATCACTGCAAACTGGGTTGTCCGTCCGAACAATGATTTGGACTTGTGCACCCATTCAAGAGTGGAAAATCTCGTGTAGACGTGAATCACTCGGCCGGCTAGCTGTGTGTAGCACACCTTCAGTAATAGCAACAGAGCCAACACCTCTTTCTCCGCGGGGTGGTAATTCATTTCACTGTCTTTGAGAACTCGTCCCGCGAATCGGACCGATGCAGCTTTCCGTCGTGTTCTTGCATCAATGTCGTGCTTAGAGCCCACTCATTAGCAAACAGCATCACGTGCACAGGCTTCGATCGGTCAAAGTGCCGGAGAATTGGAGCTTCCGCGACCTTTGCTTGAGCGCCGTGAAAGCTCGTTGAGCCGCAGAGAGGTCACCCCTGGGGCCAAAGTCGTCATCCTTCAGCTGGTACAGTGCTGCACCGTAAACAGCGAAGTCTTGGATGAACCTACTGTAGTAGTTCAAGGCTCCGAGAAACGACTGCATCCCTTTCTTGGTCTGAGGGAAGGAAAGCTCGGTAATGGCTTTCATCTTCTTGGCGTCGGCTTGTATGCCCCTAGCTGAGACTTCGTGCGACAAGAAGTCCACCTTCGACTGTGCAAAGATGCTTTTAGTGAAACTCACACTAATTCGGCATTCCGTGAATCGTGTCAGCAGTTGATCTAGAGTGGCCAGGCAGGACTCGAAAGTCTCGCCACCAAAGCAAATGTCATCCACAAATGATCGTCGATCGAAAACTGGCACTAACAAGCTCTCGTCGATCTCTCCATGGGCAAACATGTTGGCAACGGGGCTGTTGATCAGTTGCAGAACAGGGTCCGCTTCCACCGAGGTTTCACGGTCCGCCTCAAACTTGGTTCGAGGCGCAGTTCCAGAATTCGGCGGCACGAGGGAAACCTCGTCGGACCCTTTATGCCATAGTTTAGCTTGTTCTTCAGCCTCACGCATCAGATTTGCGTAGTGTTTCCATCCGCCTCTAGGCTGAACAAACCCCACAAGGCGTTGTCGATCATTCTCTGGTAAATCATCGGCGCGTTTTTAGACCGAACGGCATTCGCAGCCATTCAAAATGACCCAGGGCACAAACAAACGCCGAGACCTTCCGAGCTCTCAGAGTCATCATTATGGCCCAGAAGCCGCTGGCAGCATCCAGCGAGCAAAACCAAAGGTAACACTCCAAATCCGTCAGCAGGTCGTCCACCAAAGGCATGGCGTACTCCATGATAGCCGTTACAGCATTTACCATCTTGTAATCGATGCACAGTCGAATATCTTGACCGTTCTTTTTCAGTACGATCACAATCGGCGAGGCCCATGGACTGTCCGAGAATGCGATTAGGCCTGCCTTCAAGAGTCCCTTCAGAAGCTCATAGAGTTGTCGGAGATGTCTGAGCGGTATTCGTCGAGCTCTCTGCTTGATTGGAGCGTGCCCTTGGACGTCGATATCACAAACCACCCCATAGGCAGGCGGGGGCAGCGCGTTGCCACTGCTAATCATTATTCCCTCGTGCTTCTTTAGCACTTGGACCAACCGTTTTTGTTGGGCTGCTGTCAGGTCGGGGTTAACGACGTTCGCTCCTGCGTAGTCGAGCACGGTCGTTGACTCCTCGGTGAGGTCCGGAAGGAACGCTAGTTCGTGAGCGTAGTCTTCCAACCCGATCTCATTTGCCGGGTGTTCGAACGAGTTCTCGTTCTTCCCTGACAGGGTAGCATTTCCCTCCGTTGTCAACCCTCGAGCGACCGAGACGAAGGTTTGTTCCAGCTGGGCTACGCTTCTACCCGAAACCTCGTTGGGGCATCCATGTCCGTCAGTAGTTTTGCCTGTCAGCATCACCCCATGTTGTCCCCTGGATCGAAGGGAATACCATCACACCGAGCTTCTATGCTATGTGAGGTGTCCACCGAGCTTTCGTCGCTTTCTTGAGCCGTGCTGTCATCGTTTCGAAAAATCTTTTCCCAACGCTCAGCACAGCTTAATTGTCTATTGTCTCCAGCGGAAAGTTCGGCAGGACGTGCCCTGATTCCTTTAGGTGTGGAGTAAGCTGGTCTTTCGACCGGTGAGGGTTGAGCAGCAAGCCATCTGTCGTACAGGATCCGTTCCCGTTCCATCGTACTTCTGTCTTTCGATTCTGCATAGGCTAACACTTGCCATTCCTCATACTTCTTGGATGTCATCTTGACGTATCCAGGAAACCTCGGCAAATCTCCAACAGGAACCAACTGCAACACTGGAAAATGCCGAGGACAACTCGTTAGTTGCTCGGTGACGTTTGTCAGCCGAACTACCCTTGGTTGCCCCCGCCAAAACGTCGTCACCGTTGGTACCCAGGCCGTTGTTCGCCTAACCCACACGTCATGTGTTTCCGCAGAGTGCTGTCTTCTGGGCAGTTTGAAGTAGGCCTGCTCCCGTCCGGGGATATTCAAATCCTCAATGGGCCCATAAGATGAATGGCTACTCATCCGGTCTTCGGCTGTCATGTTGGCGGTCTTGATCAAGGGAATCATGACCTCGTTTGGCAGTTGAGCGGTACTGTTGAACAAGTCCAGTCGGATTCCGGCCGGAATCATAAAGTCCGTTCCGAGCACCACGTCAACGCCAGCGTTGTGCTGCATGATCCAAATCTCAAACTCATAGACAGTATCCCATCCGAGAGTAATCTTGACCAGAGCTCGGCGAGTTGTTGATACTTTGCCTTCATTTATTCCTTGCACGTCGATGCTGCGACCATGACCTTGGATATCACGTATCCGCAGTTTCCGCGCAAAACTCGCCGAGATCACACTAACATTGGCGCCAGTGTCGAGGAGTATCCTCGTTCTGTTGTCGTTCAGCGCGCCTTTGACCAGCGCTCGCATCCTTATTCGTCGGTCGAACTTCTTGGCCGACCACCAACCCAGTCGTTCTCCAGGTAATAGCTTCAGTACTTTCTGAAGCGGTCTTGCCTCGTTACACGTCACACTGGTTATCCATCCTTCTGTGCCATACGAAACCTCGTTGGAGCCGCTAGTGGTTCCTTGGTTCCGATAGGCACTTAATATACCTCCACCAAGGTTTCCGTCGTTGTCACTTTCACTTTCCATCGCGTCACGCTTATCACCATTGTCGTAAGGCCATTCGCCGCCACCCACGAATGCGAAAATACAGTCCGCATCCATCGCTGGTTCGGCTAACTGTGGCAGCCCGATAGGGACCAACCCAGTCATAGTTGGCGAGCTGTCTAGTTTAAATGACCTTCGCGCACGACGGTCTGGAGCTCGTTTGGGAGCTCCTGACTGCTGACCTTCGTGCGGACGAACTTGGCGAGGTCTTGAAAGTTGCGGTAGAGTTCGCACTGGCCCACGTCATGGACCTGTTTGCAGAACTTGCAACGTCGGTAACATCGGTGGGCTGAGTGCCCCGAGGCTCCGCAGGCGGCACACGGCCCGTACTGAGGGCGACGTTCTCTGGAGGAATCTCGGTTGTGATCAGTTCTTTGCTGACGACGGTCCGATCGTCCATATGTGCCTTCAGCTGCCGCACGACGTTCCGTGTCGTTAGCGGCGGCTAGGCGTCGGTCACAGTCTGACGAGAAATCGTCGTCGCTCTCGTCATAGTACCGATAGTCGTCGAACGAGCTTTCATCCTCACTTTCGTCACTTCGGCGGGGCTTCCAGACATCGTTACTACGTCCGTTGGACTTCCGGTCGTCCAGTTCGGCTATTAAGTCATCCATCGAGGCTTCAGCGAGGGTGACTCTCGGGGCATTACGCGAGTCATCCCGTCGGTGGTCGTACTCTCGGCGACGATCGCGGCGATCGTCTCGACGACTGAATCCCCATACGAATCCTCGTTGCGGCGATATTCACGTCGAGGCTCACCATCTCGTGCCCTGGACGACCTTGACGAGGCGTCACGAGTCCTCGATGACGCGTCGCGAGTCCGGATCTTCTCTTCGCCCTTGAGCTTATCGAGGAGAATCTCTTCCAACTCTTGTGTGTCGGTGATCTGGCGGTCGTACAGCTCACGCATCAACTTGTCGTCTCCGCACGTGGTTAGAAACCTATGGATATGCTCCTTCCCGTGGCGTCCACCGTTGTCGAACTTCACTCGAGCTCCCTTAGCATAGCCATTCAGCCTATTGAGGTAGTCGCAGAGGTGCTCACTTTTCTCCCGCCGAGCACCAAAGTAGCGATCCATGGCACTTTGCGAATGGTTCGTGCAGTAGTAGCTAATGAAGGCTGCGCTCAGTTTTTCCAGTCCTTGCGCACGTCCTTCTTGAGCTGCTTGAACCAATATATGGCTCCTTCGCGCAGACTCAACTCGAACGGCGTGCACCACTGGTGCGACGGCGTCCGAGTCCCGTTCATCTCATAGACAAATGTACGCAACCACTGCAGTGAGTTTTCGCTCTTGCCTCGTTGTCCTCTGAACGGAGTGATGCGATCGAGAGGTCGATGTGTCGCCACCTCAAGCCTCGGTGTAGGGTCCGAGTCATTCATCGTACTAAGCGCCAGTATTTGTCTCGTCAATTCGTGAGTAGGGTCGTTGTGGTCATCGTTGTCTTCGTTGTCACTCCACATGTTGTTACGCACCCGTGGCGAATCCTCGGTGGCCCGAGAGCGTGGGTCAGAGCGTAGTCCAGAACGCTGCCTGCTACCCACCGAGGCTCGGCGATCTTCCAGTTCTCGCTCCAGACGCTTTGTCCGACCTGTCGAGCGAGGTGTCACCATATGAGAGTCTTGGAAGTACGGCGATACCTCTTTGGAGGCAAACACTCTTGGAGAATCCTCGTCACTGTCCCCTTCGTAAACCTTGGACCTCCCCGGGGTCTGAGGCAACGGAATATTGCGCGGATCGTTCATGTTCCGGGCAGGACGAGAAACCGGCTGCTTTCCCATGTTAATACCGACCACTCCGAAGGCTTCACGGAGTTTCTTCTTCCACTTGTGCAGCGTGGCCCCTGCCACCGCTGGCTCCCAGTCTTCCAGCGCTAACTCCGACGGGTAGGCCATGGTCTTCAGTCCCATTGCAGTAAGCATCGAGACTGTGTCCTCGGCCACCTGTTTAGTCGTCATCGAGTTGACTGGCCATTGTAGTTCATCAGCTAATGCCGGCCAGTCAGCTCTGCGCGTGGGATGTGGTGCAAAGAGCTGCATCCACGGGTCTTTCTCGATCGCAGCGAAGCAGCGTTCGAACACTTGTTTGGCTGCAGGCGTGTCGCCGTTGATGGGCGGTCGAGACGCGGCCATCACCGAGCGTCGCGCTGCAGCCGTCGCCGAGGTTTTGACGCCCGGGGCGACTTCATCATAGTCATCTTCATCGGGATCAGATCCCGCCGCTTCCAGTTCGTTAGCGAGGTTACGCGTGATCCTTGGTGTCGTGCTGCGTCCAGACGACAACACTGGTTCTTCCGGCGTCACTCCACTCACTTCGGCCACGGCGGCCTTCTCCTCGTAAACATCGTTATCCACATCCTCATGGTCATTGTCGTTGGCGTCCAGATCCCCTCCGAGTCCTCAAAGCTCACCGAGCGCTCGGTGATAGTCGCAACACGCGCCGTATCACCGGATGAATGCTCGGTGGATACTCCACCGGCCGTCGATGGGGTCGCTGGTACCGCATTCGATCCTTTCGCCATCTTCTTCACTTGTTTTCTTGGTTTTCTTCTTGCTCGATAACTTGGGACGTCTACACAGACGGTTCACAAAGGCTCACTCAGTTCCCGGGTCGCGGCACCAGTTGTGGTATAGGATTCCACGTGAAAACTCGTTGGTAGTACGGATAGACTCCACCCACAACAATACGTCAACCAGGAAGGTCAACGAGAGTTGGGGCTCAAATCTGAAGACCCAGATTCAGCCCTAGCACCGGGACTGACTGGTCTTGCGATCCGTCCACACAAACTTCCCAAGTAAACAAACGCCACTAGCACGAGCTCGCTAGCGCGCCAAACCTCGCTGGCCCAACAGCAGAAGGGTCCAAAGCCAATTAAGGCCGACTGCGAGTCCACCGAGGTCTCAGCCTGCGGTGACCTTTAGAGAAGCGGGGAGAACACTCGACCCCGAACACAAGCGCTGGCAATTCAGCCGTCACGCTATACACACTCAACCTTGCCACAAACTCTTGGCTTGGCCGAGGGGCGAGCACTGTCCTCACGGATAAACGTGCCCACCGACAGACATAACCCGCTCAAACGGGCGGATCCAGACGCAACGTACCGAAGACGATTCCGCTGCCGGACTTGGCCCTTGTGTGCTTGAGGGGAAATTCTGTTCTGTATATGTAGTGCCCATTCGGGCTTATGTAAATCCTACTTTCCATACAAATATGCAGTGAAATATGATCCGTTTCCTAACTGCGACCTCGCTGAACCCACCGCCGAGGTCCCCGAAGCGTCGCCGAGCTCTCAGACTGGCCACCGAGGTTTCGGAGAGGTCGGGTCGTTGCTACCGAGCCCTCCCAAGAGTCATCGAGGATCCAGCTGTAGCCAACGAGCTTTCCCAACAGGCACTGAGGCTCCCAACCGTCGCCGGGGCTTGGGAAGGGTCGCCTGGATCTTTGTCCGTTGGAAAAGGTGACGTCGACGTGTCACCGAACATTCTGAGGAATGGCCAATCACAGCGCCTTCCGTTGGGCATAATGGTTCAATCCACAAAAGTGATTCCCGCCGACTGACCATTGAGACCTCGCCAGACTTAAAAATCCAGCCAATCAGGGAAGACTCCGTTGGGAATGACCGTGAGCGAATCCTCGCCACGCATCACGATGCCTCACGGCTCGTCCCTGTTTCCCAGGCAAATCGCTTTACCACAATCAGATCTGGGTTGTGTGAGATGAACATTGATCCCAGCGTTGAGAAGGTTCTCGCTTTGCTTTCCACTCTATTCCCCATGCACTGATACTTGATATACAATACGTTGTACTTACAGTCCACGTTTTCCACCGTCCGTTGTTTGCGCTCTTTAATATTTGGATCACATTCGCAGTCTTTGAAAACGCAAGCAGGTTTGTTCAAGCGCCGCCCAACCTCCGGGATCCACACCAACCAAGGCCGAGAAAATATAGAGATAAAGTCCGAGTCAGCACAAGTAGTTTCTGGATACACGAGCTGGGGTGGGAATGCACGATTGTCCATTGCAAGTTGAATTAATCTCCTCTTTTCGTCAGCCGAAAGCATGCCTTGAGCGGAGTCACACGCAGGAACTTTCATCTTGTCCAAGCGCCTCAACTCGGCGTTTGGATCTGTTTAGCGTCCCGCCAAGCACAAAATAAATTTAGCGGCGACCGTCGGACCGGAATTCCGGAGATAGCGGAGGTTCACCGGAGATACCGGGCCTGCCGGCCCCGGTATCTCCAATAAACCCGCGGCTGCTTCCAGAAGGGAGCGATGGTTTCGTACCCGCTCGATGAAATGCAGGAGAATTTTGACCTTCCCAGACGCCAAGTAGTTTTCCGAGGTCGAATTCGTCCGGACGTGTTGGAAGCTGTACTTGAAGCGCTGGAAGATATTGATGTGGAGAAAGTGTCCGCAAAGAAACCCCGCCGAAGCTGTCTCCGCAGAGGTTGCGAAATATCTTCGCCTACGCTCAAGTGTCAAGTCTCGAAGCGCAGGCAACGATGGAGTACTTGAAACGCGGACTGACACGTACTGGCGAGGATGAACACGGAGACAAGCATGATCTAGAGAACTCAAGGCGAGGTAAGAGGCCGATGCGGTGGTCGCGAGGACGCAGGAGTGCGTGCTCCGAGTTGGAGCCGTCCCCGACACCAGAACTCGGTGCTTATGGCCCATGGACGACTTTTGCTTCTCTTGAGACACAGCAGCTGGTGGATCGCATGAGTGCAATGGAACAAAAGCTGGAGATTCTGGTGGAACACATTGCTCACAAGTAGCCACACCATCACATTAATGTAGAGCTTCCAGCGAACCGGATCGTCATTCAAAGGTGTTCAACACGATGATCAAGAGAGCTTTCCAGATGGCCATTGCGTTGCTGCACAAGTCTCACCACGTGATCGAGCATCCGTGAGCCAGGATCTCCGTCCATACCGCGAAGATATTGGTGGTCGCCACTGCTTCAGTCTAAGTGCCATTTCATTACTTTCGTCGTTCGGATGAAGCAGCAGTTTGAGGACGAATTCCACAGCATCGAGACGCCAGCAGTTTTGGAGTTTGGAGCGGAGACCGACAATGACTTGGAGGTCTCTAGCACCAGCGCCCTCAAGGTCCTTCGTCATGACAGGCAACTCACTCGTGCCGTTCGACGCGTGCCACTGCCCGTGATCTACTTCGTGTTCTACATCATCATGATCGCTTCCCACATCCCAGCCAACTACTTGTACAAGCAGAACAACGCGCTCTACACGACGCTCGCCAGCTCCGGTGACGACACCATCACCAGCGACTCGCCCATGCTCTTCTTCAACATCGCCACCCCCAGCGACGTCTTCAGCTGGATCGAGTTGTCTCTGGTGCCGAGCATCTTCGTGACGCAGGACTACAATGGCAACGACCTGCCGTTGGAAGAGTGGGGCCGTATCGCCACACACAACCAGGTGCTCGGCGCCGTTCGCTTCACAGTGACTAGCGGGGCCATGGAGTCCTGTGACAACCAGAAATTCCTCCACTCGATCTACCCGACGTGCTACGGCACCGACGCTGCGTTTGAGAACGTGACGCTCTTCAGCATCACGCTCAACTCGACCGAAGCCGTCAATAATATCAAGCAGCTGCAAGCAGACGGAGCGTGGATCGACGCCTCGACCCAGAAGCTCGAAATCACCGCCGTCTCGTACAACGCCGAGCTGAGCACGTACGGAGTCACCAACCTCAAGCTCGAGTTCGAGCAAGGAGGCTTCATCGACCTGTCCGCCACGACCACCGGAGCCAAGTCCACTTTGTACAGGAGCGCGCAGCCGTTCGTGTCGGATGCACTTCTGGTTGTGTGTTTCCTATTTGTGTTGGGCAACCAGCTTTTGACGTTGTGGCGGAATCGGCAGTGCCTTGGAGCACATCTCAGGGACTTCTGGTACTTCATCGACTACGCTTCGAGTGTGCTGGTCGTGGCCTTCTACGTGGTCTGGGCCTTCGTGTTCGCGACCACCAGAGACTCGAGCTTCCGCACCAACGTGGACGCGTTCTCGGTCTCCAACATCGACTGGACAGCCGACGACGAAGCGGCCAACAGACTCGACAGTATCATCTCGTCGGTCGAGCACATCGGCCACCTGACGGTAGCGCTGCGCCTCCTCGCGACAGTCACCATTTTGTTCTTGGGCATCCGCATCCTCGACAGCTTCCGCTTCCACCCTCGCCTCAACATGCTGTCGCACACGATCTCCCGCTCGCTGCACAAGTTCGGCGCCTTCTTCGTGGTGTTTGTGGTGGTCGTCGTGACCTTCTCGCTGTCCGGCCACTTCATCTTCGGCGACCACGCCAAGGAGTTTTCCTCGATCAAGGCCTCGCTCGAGTCGTGTGTGAACATTCTGTTCGGCAACTTCGACTACGCAGCGATCGAGGGCATCTACGTCCCCGTGTCCATCATCTACTACTGGGGATACCTCATCATTGCGAGCCTCATCCTGCTCAACATGATGCTCGCCATCGTCTTAGACACGTACGAGGAAGTGAGCGAGGAGGCCTTCAACGACAAGACCACCACTTCGACCGGGCGGGTTATGAGAATTATCTGGTACGACTTGCTGCTGTGGCTCCACGACCTGCCTCGTCGCGGCTGCTTCCAGCGGAACAAGAACGCTTCGTATCCACTAGACGAAGGACAGGAGAACTGCGATATCCCTCGGCGGCAGGTGATTTTCCGAGGTCGAATCCGTCCGGACGTGCTGGAGACGGTGTTTGATGCTTTCGAAGCTGCTGGGGAAAAGAAGGCCACGAAAGCGTCGCAGAAACTATCTCCTCTGAAGCTGCAGAGCATCTTCAGCTACGCCCAAGTGACGAATGTCGAGGCTCGAGCAACGATGGAGTATTTGCTTCATGGCTTAACTCCGTTTGCAGAGGAAGACAACGATGACAACCAGCCACGAATCACTAAGAAACAGCGCAAACAACAGCAGCGTCAACTCCACAACAAGAGTCGCCACTCCGAGTCCGCAGGGTCTTCAACCCCAAAGCTTGACACGAATGGTTCATGGGCAACGTTCTCGAATTCCGAAGCACAGCAACTATCGGATCGTGTGGCTGCGATGGAGCAGAAATTGGAGCTGCTGCTAGAACAGATCGTTCGCAAATAAAAACTAACGGCGGTGTCTCCTTGAGATAATCTAGAGGAAGCCTGGTTCATCATAAGCAACTGGAATGTATTTACTGTGTTTTCTGTCAAGCAATTACTCTGCGGGATCGTGCGGATGCTGGACCTGCACCAAGATTTCGTACGCTCCTGCTCCGAGCACGGCACCGATCAGAGGAGCGAAGATCGGGATGAGGAAGTAGCACCCGTCCAAAGTGAACACCTTGGAGCCGTAGCCGGCGACGTACGTGAACAACCGGGCGCCAAAGTCTCGAGCCGGGTTCATAGCGTAGCCCGTGTTCATGCCAAAGCACATGCCCAGCGCCATGATCATCAACGCGAAGGCGAAGGGCGTGCCGACGGTGCCCGGAGAGCGGTTGCGCTGGTCCGTGATGGCGTAGATGCAGAGCAAGAGCATGGACGTGGCCAGCGTCTCGGTGTAGAAGGCCGTGAGGTTGTTGATCTCCGAGTTGGGGTACGTGGCGAAGTGCACGTGCATGATGGTTTTGTCCGGGTCGAACTTGTGGATCTTCTGGTAGTCCATGAGGTAGACGGCACAGGCGCCGAAGAAGGTGCCGAGCACTTGTGCGCAGACATATCCGGGGATCTTTCGCCACGCCATTCGGCCGTAGACGGCGTGCGCCAGTGAGACGGCGGGGTTCATGTGCGCGCCACTCACACCTTCCGAGATGTAGACGCCCATGAGCACGGCAATCCCCCAGGCCATGTTGATGCTGAGCCAGGTGCCTTTGTCTCCTTTGCCGAGCACGACCTGGTTGTTGACGCCCATGCCGAAGCTGATCATGACGAAGGTGCCGAGGAACTCGGCGAAGCACTCGCGGAGATGCGGGTTGGCGGTGACGAACCACTGCTTGTGGTGCTCTTGGTCGCGGTCGTACTGGCTGCGGTTGGTGTGGTGGAGCGAGCGCTCGCAGCGGTCGACTTGGCGCGGAGAGAAGGGGGTGTCGGCGTACGGCGCGTAGTTGCCGGACTTGTTGGCGACGTCGATGACGAGCGGCGCGTTGCTGTTGACCACCTCCATGGCGAAGCACGGCTGGGTTGCTGCAGTGGTTGGTTGGTCACGGTGGAAGCTGCTGCTGTGAACAGAGGAAAAAGGATAATGAGCTTCTTTGACCGAGTCCTCTGTTGGTCGGAGATGTGTGTGGTTCTCGGCCGTTGAGGCTGCAAGGACATGGATTAACCGCTGCTTGGATCGACCCCAGGTCCAGGTCCAGGTCCAGCTCAGCTCACCGATTGACGGCGCGGATAACGGACTAAAGCGGCGATAACGGATCGGTCACGTGTTTTTGCGGTGCGCAGCACCTTCGCATTTAGCGCCGTTGGAGCAGGCCGGTGTACTCTCGTGCGTCGACGGTATATTTGTTTAACCCAGCCAGGAAATACCAGCCCTTTCGCGATTTGGTGTGAGCGAGGCTAGCGGGTGGTCAACGTTGACGATGCCTGACATGCGTTACGCGCAGTGTGGCCACATCTTTGCCTTCAATCGAGTCACCGCAGCGTTTTAGTTGTCGCCTCGTCGCGAAATCGTCACTAAAGCTATATTATCTTTGCAGACAGCGCTGAACGCTCTCGCCAAGCACCACTGTCCTCTGTTGTCTATCCGAAGTGGCCGCCGCGCGGCAATCGTGGCAATCAAGACCGTGGTGCGTCAAAGGGAGATGGGCACTGGTCAACAGAGTACATAATGGACCAATCACAGGATGATTGCGGCGTATTGATGATGACGATCCGGTGCCACGTTAGCCCAATTGCAGTTAAAACCGACCTCCTCGGCGACCTCCCTGTGGACGGATGGCATTTGGCTTTCCATTCTCCAAACTCTCCTGACCGACGCAAGATCCCCCTCGACGACCTCATGACAGCCTCGTTCCCGCCGCGCAAGATGCGCATCAGCAACATCGACGACGGCAGCTTCGCCTCCAACGGCCCTCGATCGATGGACCAGGCCCCGTACGCAGACTTCTCCGGCTCGGCCTACGCGCCAGACGGCCGTGTCCCTATTGATCACGAGTCTACACATGTTCTCGCCGCTCCGAGACGCAAGAGGAACGCTTTCGTCACCAAGAACGCGCACGTGCGCGAGTGTATGGCCGAGTTCCTGGCCACGACCGTCGCCATCTCCTTCGGTCTGGCCGGCATCCAGCAGAACGGCCTCTGGAATGGACAGTATGGCGACACGATGACTACGAGTGTGGGTTGGGGCGTGGCCTTGATGGTCGGCACGTTCATCGGCGACAATGTCAGCGGCGCGCATCTCATCTCGGTCATCACCATCACCAACGCAGTGTACGGCCGCCTGCCGTGGTGGAAAGTGCCCGGCTACTTGGTCGCGCAGATGCTCGGGGCTTTTGTGGCTGCAGCTTTGATTTACGTGCTCAACTGCCAGAGGATTCTGCGCGAAGACCCGGAGAAACAGACCATGCATAAGCTCTTCATCACGGGCCCGCGCGACGGTGTGTCCAACTACACGGCCTTCTACACGGAGGTGCTGGCCTGTGCGTACATCATGCTCGTGTCGTACGCCATCAAGGACCCGCGCAATTGTTGGCCAGGAAAGAAGGGGACTCCATTCGCTCTGACGCTGCTGGTGATCGGCATTTCGTGCTGCTTCATGTCCAACTCGGCGCTGGGCATGAGTCCGAACCGCGACTTTGGCCCTCGCTTGTTCATGTACATCGTCGGCTACCACCAGGTCTTCACGATGGACTCGTACTACTTCTGGATCCCGATGGTGGCGACACTGATCGGCGGGGTTATTGGCGGTGGGCTCTACATCTTCTTTGTCGAGATGCAGCACCCCGAGGTCCCACAAAGAATTCCAACACCAACTCGCCACCACTACTCGCGGAAGAAAGCGTGTAGACAGCCTAGACAATCTCAATACTACATCGCTTCTGCTAAAACTAGATTCGCAAGATCGACCAGCACGTCTCAGCAATGAGCAATTTGGCACGGCATGTGTTGTGAGTCGAGGTGCAGCGAACGAGTAGCATTGCTGCACCCTTCGATGTGGCGGTTGCTTTTCTTGTGGCGTGGCCGATGCACGACCAACAAAAACAGTCAACTTGGGGGTATGTGGGCGATTTCTGAACGATTGGTTCAGTAGTTTTGGTGGAGATCTTGACCAGTACCTCGCGAGGTCAGCACCTGGCACAGCTACTAACGATGCTCACCCAAAACCATCTACCAAAGCTTGCGTTGCTTCGGAAGAGACCGACAAGCTGGAGTTGGCTCCAATCATCTCGATGAGAAGGGTCGCACGACCTACAGCTTCATTCTTCATTTCGCCCCACCAACCAAAAGCTGCCAAACGATGAGCTCTATCTCACTTCATCCATCCGCTACCAAAGTGCACATCAGTGAGGCCAGCTTCGCCAACAGTGGACAGCTCATGCTCGACATGTCCGACAAGTCTGCGTATGCAGACTTCGCTAACACGCCGTACACGCCCCACATCCCAGTGCTGCAAGACCGTGCGCCGCAGTCGCTTCATGACACGAACCGCAGTCAGCTTCGAAGCAACGGGCGAGATTTCAAGAAGTTGCCGTTCGTCACGACCAGCCCGCACTTTCGAGAGTGTCTGGCCGAGTTTTTGGCGCCGTCATCGTCATCGGCTTGGGGTTGGCTGTCAACAGCCAAGTCGCTCTCTCGGATGGCAAAGCTGGCGACGTGATGACCATCAGTCTCACTTGGGGCGTCGCCGTGCTCATGGGCATCTACACGGCCGAAAACGTGAGCGGCGCACACATTATCTCGGTCATGACCTTCACGCACGCCATGTATGGTCGCCTACCGTGGTGGAAAGTGCCTGGGTACATTTGCGCCCAGACACTCGGCGCATTTGTTGCGGCAGCGCTCGTGTACGTCCTACACTACCAGAAGATCGTTGCAGTCGACCCGGACAAGACAACGATGCAGATTTTGTTCGTCTCGTATCCTAACGGCGTCTCCAACTACACCGCTTTGTACACGGAAGTGCTGATGTGTGCCTTCCTACTTTCGTGCGTGTACGCCATTACGGACCCGCGCAATCGCCATCCGGGTCCCGTCGGCACCCCATTCGCCATGGCGTTGCTCATCATGGCGATAGTTGCGGCCTTCAGCTTGAACACTGGGCTCGGAGTGAGCCTCAACCGCGACCTGGGCCCCCGTTTGTTCGCTTACTGCGCGGGTTATCACTCGGTGTTCACCGAGTACGACTATTACTTCTGGATCCCAGTCGTGGGCCCATTCCTTGGCGGTGTGATCGGTGCCGGCGCGTACACCATGTTCATTGAGATCCAGCATCCATAAACCAAGGTTGGTTGTGGTGCTCGACAGTGTTGGTCGCAGCTCAAGACGAGATAGATACGCACGAGCCATGGTGTCGAAGCAACCTGCCGGTGTTTGGTGCATTTCAGGAGCTTGTTTGCTTGGTAATTGGGGAGAGCTCAGGGACATATGACTTGCTTGGACGCGTATTTAAGCCAGACAAATGGAGAGCAATAGCACTCGTAACGTCACGAAGCCTGAATTCGACATGCTTGTTGTTCTGCAGCAGGCGTTCTTGTGCTTTTGCTCCTTGACCACAAGGGAAATCTGTTGAGTAGGAGCCTGCAACTTCAGATTGTGATGGTCGACCACTTCAACATGTGTTGAGCTCTGTCCAGCTCCGCAGCAAAAACAAAAGGAGCGACAAGCAGCAACTCGACACCCGGTAGCCGTTGTAAGAACTGTGCAGGACACACCAACAAGTTGGCCGAGCCCTTGGCAGACTCGCTCGTGACTGATAGCCATTTTCCTTTTTGCCGACTTCACCTCAACGGATCAGCAAAGACCAGAATGCGACCGAACCTAAACATGGAGCCAAGCTTCGTCACCAGCAGCCAAGTGGCATTGGAGGCCGCGGAGAAGTCTACCGGTTATGCCTTCGCTAACACCCCGTACACCCTCACGGCCCCATCGATCGATGCGAACGTTCCCTGCACCACACGAACCGCAGCCAGTACAACCGCGACGAAGACCACCACGAGCAGTGGTTCGTGACAAGCAACCCTCACCTTCGCGAGTGTTTCACCGAGTTCCTCGGCACGTTCGTCATGCTCTGCTTCGGCATGGGGTCAACACCCAAGTAGCGCTGTCGGACGAGAAGAAAGGCACGTGGCTGAGCATCAACATGGCCTGGGGTATCGCCGTTCTCATGGGCGTCTACGTCTCTGAAGGCGTGAGTGGAGCCCACATGAACTGCGCGGTGACGTTCGCCCACGCAGTGTACAGCCGTCTGCCATGGTGGAAAGTCCCGGGTTACTGTGCTTCTCAACTATTCGGTGCTTTCCTCGGCGCCTACTCGGTATACGTCCTCAACTACCAGAAACTCATGAAGGCCGACCCAAACAAAGAGACGATGATGGTGCACTTCGCGACGTACCCGAATCCAGACATCAGCAACTTCACCGCATTCTACACGGAGACGTTGGCGACGGCGATGCTGCTACTGTGTATCTACGTTATCACGGACCAGCGCAACCGGTCTCCCGGTCCGGTAGGCACGCCGTTTGCTTTCGCGTTGATGATCATGGCGCTGGGTATGTGTTTCGGTATGAACACTGGATACGCCATGAACCCCGCTCGAGATTTCGCGCCGCGTGTTGTTCACGTACATTGTGGGCTACGGCTCCAAGGTGTTCACTCGATGGCTACTACTTTTTGATCCCAATCTTCGACACGCTGTGTGGTGGGGTGATTGGAGCGGGTATCTACATGTTCCTCGTGCAGGTGCAGCACCCGAATGAGCTGGGGGATTTTGATTAAAGCACTTTCAATAAATGCTTCGCCTTGTACAATCTTCGTTTCATTTCGTCTGTGGAGATTGTTCACGTAATAGACAATTTCCATCGTACACGGACCTGCTCCAACGGCGCTAAATGCGAAGGTGCTGCGCACCGCAAAAACACGTGACCGATCCGTTATCGCCGCTTTAGTCCGTTATCCGCGCCGTCAATCGGTGAGCTGAGCTGGACCTGGACCTGGACCTGGGGTCGATCCAAGCAGCGGTTAATCCCTGTCCTTGCAGCCTCAACGGCCGAGAACCACACACATCTCCGACCAACAGAGGACTCGGTCAAAGAAGCTCATTATCCTTTTTCCTCTGTTCACAGCAGCAGCTTCCACCGTGACCAACCAACCACTGCAGCAACCCAGCCGTGCTTCGCCATGGAGGTGGTCAACAGCAACGCGCCGCTCGTCATCGACGTCGCCAACAAGTCCGGCAACTACGCGCCGTACGCCGACACCCCTTCTCTCCGCGCCAAGTCGACCGCTGCGAGCGCTCGCTCCACCACACCAACCGCAGCCAGTACGACCGCGACCAAGAGCACCACAAGCAGTGGTTCGTCACCGCCAACCCGCATCTCCGCGAGTGCTTCGCCGAGTTCCTCGGCACCTTCGTCATGATCAGCTTCGGCATGGGCGTCAACAACCAGGTCGTGCTCGGCAAAGGAGACAAAGGCACCTGGCTCAGCATCAACATGGCCTGGGGGATTGCCGTGCTCATGGGCGTCTACATCTCGGAAGGTGTGAGTGGCGCGCACATGAACCCCGCCGTCTCACTGGCGCACGCCGTCTACGGCCGAATGGCGTGGCGAAAGATCCCCGGATATGTCTGCGCACAAGTGCTCGGCACCTTCTTCGGCGCCTGTGCCGTCTACCTCATGGACTACCAGAAGATCCACAAGTTCGACCCGGACAAAACCATCATGCACGTGCACTTCGCCACGTACCCCAACTCGGAGATCAACAACCTCACGGCCTTCTACACTGAGACGCTGGCCACGTCCATGCTCTTGCTCTGCATCTACGCCATCACGGACCAGCGCAACCGCTCTCCGGGCACCGTCGGCACGCCCTTCGCCTTCGCGTTGATGATCATGGCGCTGGGCATGTGCTTTGGCATGAACACGGGCTATGCTATGAACCCGGCTCGAGACTTTGGCGCCCGGTTGTTCACGTACGTCGCCGGCTACGGCTCCAAGGTGTTCACTTTGGACGGGTGCTACTTCCTCATCCCGATCTTCGCTCCTCTGATCGGCGCCGTGCTCGGAGCAGGAGCGTACGAGATCTTGGTGCAGGTCCAGCATCCGCACGATCCCGCAGAGTAATTGCTTGATAGAAAACACAGTAAATACATACAAAATCTCCATTTCCTTGTGTTCCCCGGTCTATGCGTTAGTTCCAACACGCAGGTGGCTGATGGCTCTCTCGTTCGATGCGTGAATCAACAACGCTTGGGATGGTGTTTATCTTGATCGGCAACTCAATATCAAGACCGCGTCGTGTTCTCCAGACACTCGGGGTTTTACAATCGTGGTAGTCGCGATCACATTATGTATGTGCATCACCCTGGCTGGAAGCTTGCCCACCGCACTGTATTACTCAATGGTATTATTGTACACACGCGCCGTACTTCGCGAAGATACCTGCACGATCGCCAACTGTAGCGTTTATCAAACGCCATGACACCAAGCCAACGGGTAATGCATCTGTGCGACGGCCAGCTCTAGGATCTCGTCTCACAGAGTGTGACAACTTCGTCACGCATTTCTGCTACATCTCAGTTCGGCGCTCCTGTGTGTTGTAGAGGCCAAGGTAGCTTCGAGGAGCCTCGCCGTTTGAGCTTTGTAAGCCCTCTTGCCCAATAGACAAGAACATATTTACTCGACTGCTTGGCATTCCTCGTGAGCGCAATAGGTCGCCGAGCTGGGTGAGAACTTGAGGTGCATTGTTCATCGTCACAGTTGGCGTTGAAGTCACGGCTCCGATAGCACCACCGGCTCGCAAAAACGGGTGATTCAGCAAACCGCTCTTCCCCGCTATGGTTGGGCGGCGGCGGTGATCACGCTGCAGACAGGAGCGAATTACATTTTCCAAGTCTTTGTTCTTCAGTGGTTGGAACGGGATTGGAATCGACGGGTCAATGATGCAGCGGAACTTCTCGATGATGTTGTGTACGTCCGCAAAGGGGTTTCGAATACACGATTTGGTACAGTATGCACCCCAGCGACCATATATCACTTGCCCGTCCAACCTGTAGTGCGATAAGCAATGTTTTAATCAACGACATTCACATTGAGCAATGTGATGAGACACCCACCTTCATTTTTCCCTCTGGGTCCCGCTGTCCATTCGGCATTGTGTTACCTTGGATAGCCTCGGGGACATGAAGTTAACTGTACCAATCTGACTGTCACGTTCAATATTTGTCGTGTCGTTTGAGATTGCCTTCGCAATCCCAAAATCGATCAGTTTCAGCGCGCCATTCACAAACAAAAAGTTTGCTGGTTTCAAATCGCCTATAAAACATACGCGCAACAATTGTTCTCATTAACATGAGCGCTACAGTCGCAACATCCATTCAAACTCACCATGGATAATTCTCATGTTGTGGATTGCTTCAACAGCTTCCAGCATTTGAGTCCAAATGACGCGCAGAAAGTTTTCGTCCATGCCTCCTTTCAAATCCCGAAGCCGCTCGCTGAGATCGATCTCGCCATGCTCCATAATCTGTTGTGAAAATAACAAAATAGAACAATTAACGACCCTCCTGAAATTCACCAGTGATGCGAGCACATACCACATTGATCTGTCGTTGTTGGAGATCTTGTTCAGCAGCCACAAGCCTAATGATATGGGGTTTCCTTGAAGTTTCCGTAGCAGATCGATCTCATTCGTATACTGGGAAATGCTCTGCTCATCCAGCTTCTTCAGTTTGATTTTCTTCAAGGCATAAATCTTGAGATCGGGGCCCAACATTCGATAGACTTTGCTGCTGCCTCCACTTCCGATTTGTTCCAGCTTTATATACTGCAGTCCGCCAACCTACACGATTAAAACTGCGGTCAGACTGGTGCAAGGTATAGTTGAATACGAGAAAATACGAACCGTGACTCGGCTGGCCAAAGACGCAAAAGCATCTTGTGCAGTGGAGTTAACTGTCGATGACAAGGGTGGTGACGACGCTGACGAAGAAGAGCTGGGCGAGTACGGGCTCATATTCGCGCGACTCTTAGCGAGTGCAGCACCTGACTGCTGCTGCCCTGGGGAGCGATAGTACTCAGAAGCAGAAGCACGGGACGCGCCGCTGCTTGCCAACGAACGCGCTGGCGCTGCTGTGATTGCAACTGGTCTGCTCTCTTGAGCCCTTTGTACAACAAGTGAGGGATTGCTGTCGGGAATAGGAGCTGACCTGTCATTAACTGATGCTGGTCTCGATGGTTGTTGAAGCCCTCTTGAGCTTCCTGGAGACATTCTTGTCGCCAAGCCAGCTGCACTTGGACTGGTATCACGTGAGTTGCCTCCACGAAACTTCGGTTTCCAACTTATAATGTTGGATATGTCAATATCAACTTTCTTCTTTGGTTTGACTTCCGCTTTCGCTGTTGCTGATGCCGGTGGCGTTTCCTACACGAAAAAAATGTAGCTTGCAGTTAGACACGATTCCAGAAGTCGATACTGTCTGTTGCCCTACCTTGACTGGGGTAAGTGGCTTGTTTGGCTGTTTCGGAGCGTCTGCCATCATATCATCCTCATCATCATCGCTGTCATTCACAGCATCCGGCAAAACTCTAAGCGCTGGACCACCTAAACGCTCAAACAAACAGTAATACCGTTAGAAAGAAACAAAGCATCCACAAATGCGTAGTGACAGCCTTGTACCAAATCGAAAACGCGCCGGCTTCCTTGATGTTGACTGCGACTTGGTAATCGCTCTCGTAGGGAGCGACGGCGTCGTAAGTACTGGCGACTTGGCCTCCTTTCTCAGTCCTTTCCTCAGTGTAGAGAAACCACTCTCAGACGGAGTCAACAACCGTGTCTGACCCAACGGCGTCGTATCTGCTGGATGGGGCGACGTGAACGGGTGACTCAGCTGTCCCCGAGGCGTCGTCACCACCTTCCTCTCCTTTTCCTCTGCGTTCTCCTTCATCGAGCTGCTGTCAAAGCTCTTAAACTTCAGTTCCAGCGTCTTTCTGTCCTCCACTTTCCACGTGTTGTCTACTTGGATCTCACCTAGCGTCTTCCGCTTTCTAACGTCCTCAACCGCCTGCTTCTTCCGTGGGTACTCACCCTCCAGTTCTTCAGCGAAGGCGTTCACTCTACCGGCCTCTCCAGCGAGCACTCGCTGCTTCGCCTGCTGCTTCTGCTTCTCCGTCATCGCGTCGTTGTCCACTGCTCGCTCCAGAATCTCCTCCACAGCCTCCAGATTGCCCTCCTGGAACTCGAACGCCGCCTCCTCCTCATACATCATACTATGCCGTAGCCCAATGCCCTGCTTTCGCATCAGCTGGAACGCCTTCCGCGTGTCCTCCGCCGTCTCGTTCAGTTTGGCCAGCATCACCCACAGCTCCGTGTACCGCTCGTCGCTCCTATCTGCCTGCACACACGACAGCGAGCGCCTCACCAGCCGCATCATGTTGTAATTGGACGGACAGCTCGGCACGGGGCAGCGCAGCAGCCGCAGCCACTTGTCCAGGCTGCGAGGGTCTTCGGCGACGTCCAGCACAAGGCGGACCCGCCGCTCGTCCGGCTGCTCTAGCAGGAAGATCTTGCGGGCCGACTCGCCCATGTACAGCAGCGGCGTGCGCTGGCCGTCCGAGGTGGTGAAGGTGACGCCAGGGAGCGGCAGCTGGGCTAGCAGCGCCGGCAGCGACGCATCTGGCGGCTGGTTCTCCTTGTCCACGAAGTCCATGCGGATCTGGCGGCGCGTCGGAGGGTGCAGCGCCTCGCGGGGCCGCTTGCGCGCGCGGGACAGAGTGATGGTCGTCGTTCTTGGCGCGGACGGCGTCCTTTTCGAAGTGGTATACAAAAACAAGTGTAATCGTGAGTTGGTCCGACAAGTAACATTTGCTGTATTTTGAAAAAATACAATAAAAACGTTATTTTGCCACACGACCCGATGCCGCACCTGATTCTGATGCTGGAGCGTGTCGTGCTGTCCCTGGACGATGGCAAAGCGAACGTCGGCTATCAATGACCAGCAACGACAGCGATGGAGGATGCTGATCGAAGACCGATGGATGTGCTGCTTCCAGCGTGATGAAGCGGCTTGCTGTTGGCCGTGCTGCATCTTCTGTTGCTGTCTGCAGAGCGGTCGACCATTGTTCCAGTATGATCCTTCAACACAAAAGGCAACAAAGGCAACTACTGCAGCAAGGCATCTACTGCAGCATTTCTCGAGAAAGACTGACGTCGGAGAATGAGCTGCAGCGCGTGCTTCGCCGGCAGAACGGAGCTGCTCGACTGGCTAAACACTCTGTGCGCCACCGAGCTGACCAAGCTGGAGCAGACGTGCACTGGCGCCGTGGCCTGTCAGGTGCTGGACGCCCTCTTCCCTGGCAAAGTCCCCATGGCCAAAGTAGACTGGGGCGCCACGCACGACTACGAGTCCATCGGTAACTACAAACTGCTGCAGCAGAGCTTCTTCGTGCTCAGGATCGACAAGCAGATCCCCGTCGACCGCCTCGTGCGCGGCAAGTACCAGGACAACCTCGAGTTCATGCAGTGGCTCAAGGCCTTCTACGACCGCCAAGACGCACACCCGCCCTACGACCCCATCGCGAGGCGCGAGAAGGGCAAAGGCGGCGCAGAGTACAACCGAAAGCTGTTCGGATCCATGGCAGCGAAGGTCGTGGCAGCTCAACAGTCGACGCCAGTGAAGAGCAAGTCGGCAACGCCGACCAAGAAGTCTCCTCGTTGCACGAGCAGTTCTGGTCGCGGAGCTTGTGCCCCTATCAGTGAGGACGCTGCCATGGCGTTGAAAGAGATGGTGAAGAACATCACGGAGGCGAACGAGTCGCTCTCCAAGCAGAACGAAAGACTGCGGTCGACTGTAAGTGGACTGGGTCGATAGTTTGACTGGCCTGCTTGACGTTTGTTGGTGGTGCTGTTTTCGCCGGCCAGGTCGCGATCGTGGAGAAGGACCGCGACTTCTACCTGAAGAAACTTGAGGCGGTGGAGGAGCTAGTGAACGAGTCGGAGTTGTCGGAGACTGCTGACCATGAGACGACGCTCCTGTCCATGGCGATACTTGAGGTGCTGTACGCCTCCCAAGACGACGAGTAAAACGGATAGCAAGACCAACAGCAAGTGATGCGATTTCTATTGAAGTTTTCATGCGCCCGCATCGACCAAAATGCAGGGTAAAAGCTCACGTCGAACACTGTGAAGTCCACGATCCACGTAGCGATTCAGTAGATTGAGTCATCAATCGATCGAACCTTCATGCTCAAGCCGCTTGAGTCAAGCGTGTAAATTCCTGGAAGTACTTGTAGTTCACGTTCGTTTCGAGCGCATTTCCCGTGAGTCCTGAGAGATCCAACCTCTTGAGAACGACTTCCGGAGTCACCACTTTTGCCTTTGCCCAATAGCGGACCATACTAGTGACGCGTTCGTCGTAGAACTTGTAGTTCATATGAGTCGTCAGCGCGGTGCCGGACAACTTGTCAAGGCCCAGGCCAGTCAAGGCTTCCCGTGCTGTTCGCATGCTGACCCAACTCGTCACAAAGTCTCCGTACACCTGGTAGTTCCGACTGGCTTCACGAGCGGTCTCACTCAGTTTCTCCAGCCCCAGCTGTGCTGCAAGTTCACTCGGAGAGTAGTTGCTATTCTGCCAACCCTTCAGTTCAGTCGTCACGAATTTATTGAAGTACTCGTATCCTGGGTTGGCCTTCGCTGCGGCGTCAGTTAGCTTCTCCAGTCCCAGTCTGGCAATGACATCGTCAGGCGTGAGTCTGCTCTGTTTCCAAGAATCATATTCAGTTTTCATGAACTTCTCGTAGAAAACGAAGTTGGGGCTCGCCGCAAGAGAAGTTCGTGATTGCGACGCCAAGCCTAACTTTGTCAGAACATCATCAGACGTTAAACCTTTCTTCGTCCAGAGCGGGACTTGCAGCTCCATGAACTGCACGTAGTACGGAGCGTTATCGCTAGCAAGGAGCGCTTCCCGAGACAACTGGGACAGTCCCAACCTGCCCAAGACTTCGTCCGGACTCAACTCCTTCTTCAACCAAATATGAACTTGAGCTTTCAAGTAGTCGTCAAAGTATTCGTAGTTCGTCGCTTGTTTAAGCGCGGTTCCAGACAGATTCTCCAGTCCCAGCGCGTTCTGGACGAACGTAATGGGCTTGTCTTCCTGCGACCAGAGCTGCATCTTCGCGCGAATCGGCACAAACACTGAAACGTCCTCATCGAGAACCTTGGCACCTTTGGCGATGACCTCTTTCGCCGACGACACATTGGGAAGTCCCCTCTCCTCATCGTCGACATTATCGAATGAGAAATTCCACGCGTCATCGTTGCCGACCCGCAATCTTCTCCCAGAGCCTGCGAACACCGAACTGGTAGAGGTAGCGAACACTAGTACCAATAGAAGGTTTGGTACACGCATGGTAAAGCCTCTTGGGGGCTTGAAGGAATTTGCAGACTGAAAGCGACCCACTTCCAGTCAAGCGTTCCCAGACAACATCGATCCCAGCATGGGTGTATCAACATACAGCTCAACATCCAGATCAGAAGCAGTGGAAAGTGAGTAATTGTAGTGTAGATTACCAGCCATGCCCAGCCAGCCGCAGTGGTGGCGACTGGATGGTCTCGTGCACATCAATTCGTAACGCGAACCAGGATGACACGGTATCGCAATACGTGATGACCTCCGAGTAGATAACGACATTTGTGTTGACACGACTGTCAACCACCCAACTCCGTGCTCGGGGCACGGAGTCCCCAAACGATAGATAAGCTCATTGTAGCTCACTTGTCGATTAGCATCTAATAGACTACCGGCCTATTTAGGGTGCTTCGCCGATCCCCCATCGTGTCTTCATACCTGCAGACTCTACAGTAATAGGATTACGCAGGAGCTGAAGCAAAGGTTGATTATGGCGGCGCGTCAGAGGATGACATAAAATGGAATTCTGAGTGTGTGGTTCATTGAGCGCTAAAATTTACCACACAGCCTAAGCCCAAAGCTTACGTTCGCTGCGCTCGCCCTGCACCTTAAGACCCCCTAAGGGGGCATCTCGCTTTGCTCGATCAGTGGCCAAGCTATTAGACATGCTTGGTCCCGGGTTTAAGTCCGCGTGCTCCGCACACGCACCTTAAACCGCCAACATCGATTTATGCTTCGTGCTGTTTGTCATTTCATTTTAAGCTGCCTCGATCTAAGTGAGTGACAACATGTGACAAAAAGCGTCGTTGAAACACTCCAGTTGACACTGCGGTCCCGTGTAAACCGATCCCTTCACTAGTGAGGAGAACACACTCAACAGCCGCGGCATCATCACAGTTGCTGCGCGGTAGCCACGCTTCGAGTCGCGCACGGTTCCTCGCCGGGCCGCCCGCCACTTTCGCCTGCTCTTTGGGACGTGTTAACTTGTTCAGGCCGTTCGCCGCTTGTGCAGTCTTCTTTCCGACTGGCCGTACGTATCAACAGTCGAAAACGCGGCGTCGGTGACGGCCGAGGAGTCCATCGTTGGTTGGGAGTGCGAGTGCTTGGCGACGTCTCTCGTGCGCTTGTCAGCAGGAGACTCGCACAGGTTTCAGGGTCGAAGTTATATCTTCGATGTCGTCTGGGGGGCCGTTATCAACACCATGGCAACCCGCTACCAACACCACCTTTTGGTACATAGTGCCACACATTTGATACCTATTCCAACTTCGAAGTTGTTGGTGCGCTGCAGTTTCGCACGATTCTGCTTCGTTTGGAAACTCCTCTTTGTGCCTTCAGGCACAGCCTCATTCTTCAACATACCTTCGTCTTCGCCAATCGATGCCAGACCCTCCCCATATGCGCCAAGGCGTGTTGAATCCTACGGATTTTCACTGGTATTGGTGGATCGACGACAGGAGTGCGCCTGCAGCTGCAGCCCCGATAGTGCTTGAGCCCAGGCAATCGCAAGGAGACGAGCAGAGCGTAGAAGTTTGCTACGCGCACGACGCAGAGGCAGCAGAGTAAATGGAACACAGCGATCCCAGCGCTGTCGTAGCAGATAAGCAGCCAAGTTGCTCTTTTGCCGACCATGGACATCTTGCTGCAAGAAACCACTACTCCAGCATCTCGACTTGCACCGATCCGGTTCAACCCTACAGTGTAAGAGCTATGATAGATCGTTTTCGTATTTAGATACAGTTAAGTCGGCTAGACGTAGCGAGCGCCACGGGCGCTGCGAACTAGGACTGTGAATACATGCTACCTTACGCTGAATTCGATGTTGGAATAGGTACCAAATGTGTGGCACTATGTACCAAAGGTGGTCTCCCCGCATTCATGGAACAAGATGAGCCCCATTACGGTGGAGAACAAGGTGCAGATGGTGATTCGCTATCTTGCTGGTGGCCTTGTGTCGGACATCTGTAGAGCTGGGGGTGTCCATGCGTCTTCGCTGACTCGAGTTCGAAAGCAAGTTTTGGACGCGATACTAGCTGAACCCACGCCACAGATTCGCTTTCCAATGGCGCCAAATGAAAGGGAGCGTGCTGTTGCAGATTTTGAGGCGAAAAGCATGCACAGCATTATTCGAGGCTGTATCAGCGCGATGGACGGGTGGCTTTGCACGATTCAAGCGCTGTGAGGTCGCGATGTCGAGAAATTAGGTCCGAGGGCATATTACAGCGTCCATTATGCTCGGATGGGGATCAATATGTAAGTTGTTTGTGACGCTTCAAGTCGTTTCATATCGGTGACTGCAGACCACCCTGGTGGAACCAACGATGCTCGGGCATACGCAGAGTCTAAATGCCGTCTGTAGTTGAGGACACAGAAGTTGGCGTTTACATCGTGGCTGACAACGCGTATATCCCGACCAACCACTTGATCCCTTCGTTCAGAAGGCCTCAGGTTGGAGACGACATGTTCAAAGATTCGTTCAACTTCTACCTATCGCAGACACGAATTCGAATCGAAATGTCGTTCGGTCTGCTTGTCAGGAAATGGGCAATTTTCAAGCGTCCACTCGAAACCGGTTTATCGCAATCAAGTCCGCGGCAATATGTCTCCATAACTACGTTGTCAATGATCATCTTAGCGAGACATCGGATCCTGTTATCGTGGAGCTCAATCGCATTCGCGGTACTGCCCCTCTTTAGAGTGTTCTAACTTATCCGGCAAGCGACAACACTGCAGTTGCAGCCGGAAGAAGTTTTATTCGCGAAGGTATTGTAGCGAGGCTAGAACGTGAAAAATTGCTGCGACCCTTTTAAAGCCGACTAACAATCCGATAGATCGTCGGAGTCCGACGATTCCAGCATGGCGCGCACCCCGGGTCCAGTACTTCTTGCTGGGGTGTTGTTGGCTCCTCCTCATCACTCTCGTATGCCTCGTCGACTTCCTCCCTTGCCCTCTTTAAACCACGAGTAGCACGGTGAACCAGTTCGACGACCTCGCTTCGCGTCTCCTCCAGCACGCTTCTCTCGATGTTACTGCTCTCCATCTTACCCAACATGTCCATCCACGCACTGACGATTTTGCCTGGCGGAGTGACTCGTCGACAGCATCGTTCGACAGCACTTCATCCTTGTCCAGAGCTCCAAAATCTTTTCCAGGGCGAGATTTTTTTCTCTGTCTGGCCTTCTGATTGTTGTTGTTGCACAGCTACGGGAGTTGCCGTGTTGGGGAGCCCTCCGGCCATGCGAGCCATGGTGTCGACACCGGTGCCATGTGGAAGTCGGCGCTTAAATCCAGACAGCATCTGCGGGCGAATGACCAGCCAATCGTGCAGATGCAACACATCCGCTCGCCCACTGCAGTATTTGAAGAAGTTGCTGTCGTTCGAGCCTGTAGACAAAAAGCGTTCATACGCCATGTTATAGCGCTGCGAGAGCTGGCTCCACATCTCCCTGAGCTTGACGCTTGTGTGCGTTTCAATCTGACCGAGGTCGAGGTTGGTGTACTGGGCTTTCTCAACGATGAGCCTGGCAAACTCGGGGGTATCAGAGTTGTACGCCTCCGTCGCGTCAAGCCAAAACGGGCTTTGAGGATTAACTCGGCGAGCATCAAGATCACGGCGCAAAGGGGTCTTGTCCATTTCATCCGCTCATGCCGCAAACACATCGCTGAAGATCACATTAACGTTGGCGCCTTTGAGGTGCTCTAGTCTTCTGTGGGCCCAAGACAGCCGCACCACGAAAGAGATCGCGGTTGAAGTGGTAAGAGCACAGTAGCCGGATGTAACCCGGGATGGTCTTCCCCATGCCGAGTGCACCACCCTGGGGATGTAGCTTGAAGGCCGCACATGCAGATCGAAGAGCCTTGGACCGATACCCGTAAAGCCTGCCCTCCGAGTCACTTGAATCTTCATCCAAGAAGCTCTCTACGAACTCAACCACAGCTCTCGCTTCTTCCATGACTTTGTTGGAAAGTGGTAGTCGACCAGGGATCTGCGGGCACCGGGCAGCTGTGTTAGCGGTAGGTAAAGTCTAGGACAGGGCAGGACTCGGCGTGCGCCCGAGACTCTAAATCTCACTTTCTCTTTTGCTTTCTGGAACTCTGAGTGTAGCAAGAACCCGCCAACAACGGAGGATTTCAACAGGTTGTGAGCCCTAATGAGCGACACCATCGACGAGGCTCCTCGCACCGAAACAACTCCATCGGTGCTAGAGCCCGCTGCCGGTCACACACGGATTGGCATGGTCGACGAAACCGAAGAGAAGGTCGCTGCCGCTGTTCTCATGAAGGACGACGGCAAGACCAAGGTTCCTGGTGGTGGTAACGAGACGGAGCTCCTGCCGCTGATGCGTGGGCTCGCGGGAAGGCTGGATCAACTTGAGGAGTCGCAGTCCATGCTGGAGAAGACGTTGAAGGAAGACCGGATGAAGCGCGAACGCAAGATAGATCCACTTCTCACACCACCCATGGACACGAGTCTGTTCTCATCTGGACTTGGTCGTGGAGCACGCATGCACATCGACCAACTCGGAGGTTCACCACGTACGCCAGTTACGAGATCGCCGGTGAGGCCGGCGGCAGCACATCAGTACTTCGGGATGCAGCAACACGGATACGGAGGGCAGGCTTCCGAACTGCAGCGACTGTATGCGGCAGAACAGGCTCGGGTTCAGCAACTGCCTGCGCTGGCACAACAGCCTCAAGCTGCTGCACCACGGCCGGGAATTGGTCAACAGAACCAGGCAGGAGTGCGATACCCTGATGCACGTCAAAAGAAGCTAGCCATTCGCACATTCGACGGCAAAGAGCTGTACGTTGACTTGGGCTCGGGTTTCTTGGAGTGGGGAAGGCGTTTTGAACGGCAAGTGGCACTTGCTCAATTTGGCTGCGGTTTCCTGTGGCCAGAAGATGTGAAGGTCGACTTGCTGGGGGGCTACCTGTCGGGGACTGCGGAGAAATATTATAACAAACAGGTCGAGGCCTGGTGGTCTCAGATGCCGACGTTGCAATACGTGATGGAGCGGATGCTGGAGACATTCAAAACCAACATCACACCAGCTCAGGCAATGAAACTGTTCACGGCACCAAAGGACTCGAAACGCACGTGGCCGGAACACTACATGTACCTGGTCGCAATCTCAGAGGTGTGCGGAGGAGGTGCAGACTACCTAGTCTTGAACAACATCGTGCAGTATGCGTCCGCGGACCTACGCACGGTGCTGATGGCCAAAGTGGACGGGACCAGGACAGATTACTTGCAACAATCGGAAGAGCTCGCGCACTTTGCTCAGTCGTGGGAGCTGGAACCCAAGAGCAAGAACTTCGGGAAGGAGACAGTCAGTGCTGTTGGTGAGTTTCGCCGTAAGGAGACACGGCGTTGCCACAAGTGCGGGCAGGTCGGCCATTTGCGGGCTGCGTGTCCAAGCATAGAGGAGACGGCTGACATAACGCTGGCAGTGAACGAGGTGGACATGAACACGGAGACGGTCTGGATTCTAGACAGCGGCTCCAGTCGCCATCTAGTCAACGACGAGTCGTGGCTAGAGAACGTGGAACCGTTCGTGGACTCGTGTGCACAAGCCAACGGAGTTCCGCTCAACATCACCTTGAAGGGCACGCTGACACTGAGGGTAACGGCGTGTGGAAAAGAGCAAACCGTGAAGCTGGAGGACGTGTACTACGCCGAGAATTTAGTGCAAAACCTCATTTCTTACGGGAAGTTGGACAAGAAGGGCTATGCACTGGCAGAAAAGAGTGGACACCGAGTCTTGGCCGGCAAGAATGGCGGACGCGTGGTTTTCGACGTGGAATTGCAAAGGTCTGTGCTCGTCGTGCGTGCGAGCGTTGTGAAGAGATGTGAAACTCCGTCGAGAGTGATCATGGCGGTTCTGGATAAGGAAGCCGCTAAAACATCAGCAACAGCGAGCATCGTGCAAAGAGGCACCTTGGTGGACTTTCACAAAAGGCTGGGTCATTTAAACTACAACGCTGTTGAGAGGCTTGCGCGCGATCCGAGTTCGGGCATCGAGCTTACGGACCATCGTCGCGTAAACTGCCTAACCTGTGCGCAGGGAAAGCAGACGAAGAATAACAGCGCGAAGAAGGACACCGGTACGAACTCGCCGATAGATCGCATAGGAGGAGTCATTCGCTCCGATCTAAAAGGGCCGATGACACCGCGGGATCGCCTGAATAACCGGTACATGATCAAGTTTGTGGATCACTACAGCAATTACTGCAGGGTGTTCCTGGCACGTACGAAAGATGCAGCGGCGAAGCAGTTTGAGCATTTCCTGGCGTTTTTTGAGAAGCGGTTTGACTACCGTATACACGTACTCCGAACGGATTCGGGGGAGAATATGAAAATGTGGATTTGTTCTGCAAGAATACAGGAGTGGCGAGACAGCGTAGCGAGGCACGCAACCAGTCCAGCAACGGAAAGGCCGAAAGGATGCACCAGACGATCATGAACATGGCACGTTGCATGATTTTCGCCTGCGGACTCCTGCTAAATTTCTGGGGGATGCCGTGCAGTATGCCGCGTACATTCTTAATCGAGCGCCGACCAATTCGAATCCTGGGCGTGTTTCTCCGATCAAGCTTCTGACGAAGCAAACGCCACAGCTCGGCGAGATTGTCGTGTTCGGCTCGCCATGTACGGTGTACCGGAACCCGGTGAAGAAGAATTTTGCGCAACGGGCGCAGCAGGGGATGATTGTCGGGATCGGTGAAGAGACGAAAGGGTACCGCGTGTACCTTCCGAAGGACAAGGTAGTTGTGACTACGCAGCACGTTAGAAATATTGAAACTCTCGACAAAGAGCAGAACGAGGACGTGCAGAAGCTATACCTTCAGGACGACGAAGAGGGAGTCGGGGAGAGCCTGCAGGAGACGCGACTGCGGCCGCGAGCGAACCGAAGAAGAAGTCCAAGAAGAAGACGAAAAAGAAGAAAACCTACACGAGAGAGCGACATGTGACGCGCTCTGTAGCTCGACAAGCTGAGCAGGAGATGGCCGAGGCCGTGCAACAGGAGGAGTCGAGCAGAGACGTGGTAAACAGTGTGACTGAGGTTGATCCGAGAAATTACCGTGAGGCTATGCGTAGCCGTCACAAAGAGAAATGGATGAAAGCCATGGAGGAGGAGCTGCGAGCTCTAGAAGAGAATGATGTGTGGAAAGTAGTGACGAGGGGTCCGAGTGCTGCACACGAAATGGGTTTTCAAGACCAAGTTAGACGCGGAAGGAATTATTGAGCGTCTAAAAGCAAGGCTTGTTGCCTGCGGGAACGAGCAGGAATTCGGGGTGAATTACGGGATCACGTTCGCCGGGGCATTGACATGACCAGCGTCAAGCTGATATTGGTGTTGGCGCGCAAGTGGCGAATCCCGGCGAAACATGGAGATGTCCCGAATGCGTACGTCAAGGCGGAGAAGGAGGCTGACCTCGCCATTTTCATTCAGATTCCGCAAGGAATGGTAATCTCGGAGGAAGTGCGGGCGCAACTAGGCGTCGATAGTGACGAGGAGCTGGCACTGGAACTGAAGAAGGCGTTATACGGACTCAAACAGGCTGGACGTCTGTGGAACAATCTCCTGCATAAGAAGCTAGTGGAAATTGGATTTGAGCAGAGCCTTACGGATATGTGCGTGTATTTCAGGTCGCGCGATGGAGTTTTGCTGGTGGTAGGCGTGTACGTGGACGACCTGCTCGTCACGGGCACAAAGGAGACAGCCGTGAGCTCTTTTTCGGGGAGCTGAGGGAGTTCTCCGTTAAGGACCTCGGACGAGCCAGCAAATTTCTCGGGATGCGGGTCGTGTACGACGAGATGCACGGGTATGACTTAGACCAGGAGGTGACTATCCAAGAAATGCTGAAGGAATACGGCATGGAGCAGGCACACGGAGTGCGGACTCCGATTGGGTCGGAATGGAATGAGCGTCAGGAAGCCGAATGCGAGAAGCTGCCTGTGTCTGGGGATATCGAAGTCGTGACCGTCAAGAAGTTCCAGTCGTTAGTCGGGAGCCTGTTATGGGTGGCGCGCTGTACGCGACCAGATATTGCGTTTGCGGTGCACAAAGCGACGCGAAGGACACATGACCCGAGCGTAATGGACTGGAAATTAGCCAAGAGGATTTTAAGATACCTCGGGGGACGAAGGGGCTGAGGCTCCGGATGCGCGGAAACGGACAGACGCATGAGTTGCTGGAAGTCATCGCGTACAGCGATGCGGACTTTGCAGCCGACAAGGAAGACCGAAAATCCGCCACGGGCGGACTGGTCATGGTGGACAGGATGCCGGTCAGCTGGATTTGCAAGAAGCAAGGAGGAGTCTCGTTATCGACCATGGAGGCCGAATACACGGCAGCGTCGGTGATGGCGGCAGAGCTTCTTGGGGTCCGAGAACTGCTCGGAGAGCTGCGTGTCAGGCACGATGTGCCCATGATACTACGTGTTGATAACCAAGCCGCGCTCAAGCAGCTGGACGGTGAAGGCGCATCCTCGAAGGTGAAAGATGTTCGAATCAAGTTCGTGGGGAATACGCGAAACGAGGAGTCCTGAAACCGAAGGTGAACGGATGTCGGCGGATTTGATGACCAAAGCGGTCGGAACGCCGAGGTTGATGGTTCTAAGGGGTGCAGTTGGGCTGCACTGAATTGGAGTGGATTGGAGATGAGTGTGCTTGTACAAGTACATTCCGCTGTTCGATGCCGCCGGTGAGGAGGAGTGTTGGAAAGTGGTAGTCGACCAGGGATCTGCGGGCACCGGGCAGCTGTGTTAGCGGTAGGTAAAGTCTAGGACAGGGCAGGACTCGGTGCTCGCCCGAGACTCTAAATCTCACTTTCTCTTTTGCTTTCTGGGACTCTGAGTGTAGCAAGAACCCGCCAACAACGGAGGGTTTCAACAGACTTTCGCGTGTCTTCCGAGAGTGACCTCTGAGGCGAGACGGTGGGGGTGGGTGGGTCATCCCTCCCAGGAGCTCCTGCCAGGGGAAATCCTACAAACTCTCACAGGAGAGACGCGCCACACTCAAAACGACCACGCAGCACTCAGACAAAGCATGCACAAATCACAACGCTACGACGCCCGCAGACCCCCACTCTCCCTCCATTCTTGGATCCTTTGCTCAACGTTGCGTGTCAGCACTGCAGTGCCTCGGCGCCGCCGGTGGTATTGACGCCGTACAGGAACAAGAAACAGCAGCCGCTGCGCGCTATCAATGCTCTAAAGGTAATATGTTTCTGTGCTTTACGTTGTTGTGATCGTGCTAACAAGAGGTTTACTCAATCTGCAGTGCAGGCGTGTTGTTGGCAGGGCGCCCTGGAAACCCACAGCCATTACCATTGCGCTTGTTTGGTCCTCGATAGATCAGTCTTTGGCGAGTATCCGTTGCATCCACTCCGCGGACGCGCTTCGCTAGCAGTGTATGGATACACGCAGAGAATTTTCGCCAGTAAGGACATGGGCATGTCCATGACTTAGTGTCTACGGGTCAGCCGAGTTCCGGCATCCCTTTGGTCTCCATGCGAGCTGTGTGTTCGCCGAGCTGAGAAGTGATTGGCAGCGCTTCACGAGATCGCTTTGCTTCGGGGTCGTACACGCGCGGGACTCGGCGAGAAAGGACGCGAGCGACTTCGACTGCAGTCTCGTCGTCACTTCCTGCTACGTCGCTGAGTAAGAATGCAATCGAGCTGCGATGGTGCTGTTGTTCAAACACCATTCCGGCCTTCGTCATTTCGTTGGCACAGCGCAGAGGGTGACATTGGGGGCTGGGTCAACGGCGAACGGCCGTGCAGTCGTGCTTTCGTGGGAGCAGCAAGTCATGAGTTGCCCCAGCAAAGAGCCCATTTTCATCCTGACCCGCAACGTGTAGTCACGTTTCAGCGTTGCGTTAAAGCTTTCAACGGGGTTGTTGGTGGAGACAAACGCAGGAGGCGTGTGGAAGACCTGCCACTTCCAGTACCGCGCTGACAGCCACTTCCGCTTAAAGTAAGCGGTGAATGTCGCCAACTCGGGATGCAATGACCACTCTAGCAGCACTCTTGTCTGTGTTGCTTGGTAGTCGGTCTCACTGCTGGCATAATGCATATCGTGCACACCACGAGCAACGACACTATAGAGCCCTGGGGGCAATTGCCTCGTCTTCTCATGCAGTTTTGCGGCGACACGATAAAAGCAAATCAGAATCTTGGCATCACTGTCAACGCCGAACACGTGAGCAACAGCATTGTGCTGAGCGTCATCTGCATCCCCATTGCATACTGCACCAAAAGCTGCTTCCCGGTTACTTGAGTGTAAATTTTACGAAGCGCCATAAGTGCATCCACAAAGTGCACTTCTTGCCGTTGAGAGGAGACGAAAATTTCTAATAAGTGAAAACAGCGGCGACAATCACTAATGCCCACTACGAACACAGGATAATCGACGTGGTTTAGCTTGAAAGTCCCATCCATATGCAGAACAAACGACCCGGGATCCCGGTCCGCCTGGCGCAGCAGTGCCTTTGATGATACCCCCACTAAAAAGGGTTCTCGTCCGCCCCAGTTCCGACATAAGGCGCCCTCCGAGTCCGTCCTCCACGTAAATGTAAAAGCTTCAAACTCCTGTTCACGTCCCGTGTAGGCTGCTTCGATTACCAAGCGTCGCACGTCATCAATGTAGTCGTTGCCGCCGAGATGCTTTGTGCGGTAGTTGTTCACGAATCCTTGCACAGTTTTTAAGGGCGGCAGGGTGCTGGTTCCTAACGAAAACTTGCGCAGCAGACCGGTGCGGATTCGTGCCGGCTTGAGACCTTGGTCGGCCATCTCGCAGGCAAACACTTTCATTGGGCGCGTCAAGCGCGCAGAGTTCGTCGAGCGGTGTCGTGGGCTCCTATCTTGTACAGGTCTACAAGATCTTGACGCTCGCATTTAAGCAGCTGCCTCGCCACTCACAGCGTGCATACGGCACCGCTGCCTTACACTGGCTGCAGGCACAGCGGAGCAACCGCTTTCGCACGTTGTGGGGCTCCGAATCGGCGCATGCCGTGCACGGCACTTGGTCGCTCTTGGAAATTTTAAACGCCTTGAACGACTCCAGGAGCAGGTCAGTGTCCTCCTGGTTGAGGTCGACGGCAAGTTCGGTCCAGGGTAGAGCGCGAGGCATTGTTCGTTGCTGGGGGAGGGGCGGATGAGTTGGTAGGGTAGCTCCGGAGCACTTTTAAGCTGTCTGCTATTGGCTAAAACCCTTGGTTTGACAATGTTCGATTGGACAGCGAATAAATGGCTATCAAAACTTGATGTTTCTGTGTCAACACTCGTCGTGTCTTGCAGGGGCCGCTTGCGCGCGCGGGACAGAGTGATGGTCGTCGTTCTTGGCGCGGACGGCGTCCTTTTCAAAGTGGTATACAAAAACAAGTGTAATCGTGAGTTGGTCCGACAAGTAACATTTGCTGTATTTTGAAAAATACAATAAAAACGTTATTTTGCCACACGACCCGATGCCGCACCTGATTCTGATGCTGGAGCGTGTCGTGCTGTCCCTGGACGATGGCAAAGCGAACGTCGGCTATCAATGACCAGCAACGACAGCGATGGAGGATGCTGATCGAAGACCGATGGATGTGCTGCTTCCAGCGTGATGAAGCGGCTTGCTGTTGGCCGTGCTGCATCTTCTGTTGCTGTCTGCAGAGCGGTCGACCATTGTTCCAGTATGATCCTTCAACACAAAAGGCAACAAAGGCAACTACTGCAGCAAGGCATCTACTGCAGCATTTCTCGAGAAAGACTGACGTCGGAGAATGAGCTGCAGCGCGTGCTTCGCCGGCAGAACGGAGCTGCTCGACTGGCTAAACACTCTGTGCGCCACCGAGCTGACCAAGCTGGAGGAGACGTGCACTGGCGCCGTGGCCTGTCAGGTGCTGGACGCCCTCTTCCCTGGCAAAGTCCCCATGGCCAAAGTAGACTGGGGCGCCACGCACGACTACGAGTCCATCGGTAACTACAAACTGCTGCAGCAGAGCTTCTTCGTGCTCAGGATCGACAAGCAGATCCCCGTCGACCGCCTCGTGCGCGGCAAGTACCAGGACAACCTCGAGTTCATGCAGTGGCTCAAGGCCTTCTACGACCGCCAAGACGCACACCCGCCCTACGACCCCATCGCGAGGCGCGAGAAGGGCAAAGGCGGCGCAGAGTACAACCGAAAGCTGTTCGGATCCATGGCAGCGAAGGTCGTGGCAGCTCAACAGTCGACGCCAGTGAAGAGCAAGTCGGCAACGCCGACCAAGAAGTCTCCTCGTTGCACGAGCAGTTCTGGTCGCGGAGCTTGTGCCCCTATCAGTGAGGACGCTGCCATGGCGTTGAAAGAGATGGTGAAGAACATCACGGAGGCGAACGAGTCGCTCTCCAAGCAGAACGAAAGACTGCGGTCGACTGTAAGTGGACTGGGTCGATAGTTTGACTGGCCTGCTTGACGTTTGTTGGTGGTGCTGTTTTCGCCGGCCAGGTCGCGATCGTGGAGAAGGACCGCGACTTCTACCTGAAGAAACTTGAGGCGGTGGAGGAGCTAGTGAACGAGTCGGAGTTGTCGGAGACTGCTGACCATGAGACGACGCTCCTGTCCATGGCGATACTTGAGGTGCTGTACGCCTCCCAAGACGACGAGTAAAACGGATAGCAAGACCAACAGCAAGTGATGCGATTTCTATTGAAGTTTTCATGCGCCCGCATCGACCAAAATGCAGGGTAAAAGCTCACGTCGAACACTGTGAAGTCCACGATCCACGTAGCGATTCAGTAGATTGAGTCATCAATCGATCGAACCTTCATGCTCAAGCCGCTTGAGTCAAGCGTGTAAATTCCTGGAAGTACTTGTAGTTCACGTTCGTTTCGAGCGCATTTCCCGTGAGTCCTGAGAGATCCAACCTCTTGAGAACGACTTCCGGAGTCACCACTTTTGCCTTTGCCCAATAGCGGACCATACTAGTGACGCGTTCGTCGTAGAACTTGTAGTTCATATGAGTCGTCAGCGCGGTGCCGGACAACTTGTCAAGGCCCAGGCCAGTCAAGGCTTCCCGTGCTGTTCGCATGCTGACCCAACTCGTCACAAAGTCTCCGTACACCTGGTAGTTCCGACTGGCTTCACGAGCGGTCTCACTCAGTTTCTCCAGCCCCAGCTGTGCTCCAAGTTCACTCGGAGAGTAGTTGCTATTCTGCCAACCCTTCAGTTCAGTCGTCACGAATTTATTGAAGTACTCGTATCCTGGGTTGGCCTTCGCTGCGGCGTCAGTTAGCTTCTCCAGTCCCAGTCTGGCAATGACATCGTCAGGCGTGAGTCTGCTCTGTTTCCAAGAATCATATTCAGTTTTCATGAACTTCTCGTAGAAAACGAAGTTGGGGCTCGCCGCAAGAGAAGTTCGTGATTGCGACGCCAAGCCTAACTTTGTCAGAACGTCATCAGACGTTAAACCTTTCTTCGTCCAGAGCGGGACTTGCAGGTTCGTGAACTCCCTGTAGTACGGAACATTCGCGCTGTCAGCGAACGCTTTCCCAGATAACTGGGACAGTCCCAACCTGGCCAAGACTTCGTCCGGACTCAGCTCCTTCTTCGAACTTGAGCTCTCACGTAGTCGTTAAGGTAATGGTAGTTCGTCGCTTCTCTAAGCGCGCTTTTAAAGAGATTCTCCAGTCCCAGCATCTTCTGGACGAACTCGATCGGCTTGTCTTCCTTCCCCCAAAGTTTTAGCTTCGTGCTAATGGGCACAACCGCTGGGATGTTGTCGTTGAGAACCTTGGCACCTTTCATCATGACCTGTTTCGCCGAGGACATACCGGGGATCCTTCCACCTCTCTCCTCCCTCCTCAACATCGTCAAAAGCGAGGGTCCACGATTCACCATTGCCCATCAAATCGCCGGCTCGCAACCTTCTCCTAGAGGCTGCGAATGCCACGCTGGTAGAGATAACCAGCACTAGCACCAGCAGGAGGTTTGGTCCACGCATCGTAAAGCGGAGACTTGAGCGTCGAGAAACTTGTAGACTGAAAGCGAACCACTTCCCCAGGACAACATCGATTTCAGGATGGCGCGATTGGTAACCTCATCAACAAAACGCTACATAATCACCAGTGCAAGCGAGTCCTGCATGTGCAAGTCCTTCGTGACACATCAAGTCGAGGCGATCAATCTTGGTGTCCGTTGGGAAGCGTCGGTTCAATCTCAAAACAAAGCTCGATCGATCGCCATGTTCCAGACACAGGATGGCGCTGGCAGCAGCTACACGTCGACCATTTACGGCTTCATCCGTGACCAAAAGTACGAGGAGGCCGTGCGGATTCTCCAGATCGAGTTGGAGAACCACCCGCACAGTCGAGCAGCACTGTCGTTGCTTGGGTACTGCTACTACCACATGCAGCTCTTCCACCAAGCAGTGGGCATGTACGAGCAACTCTGTGCAACGTATCCAGAGGTGGATGAATACCATCTCTATCTCGCTCAAGCACTGTACAAGTCCGGGCAATACGATGCAGCCTCACGACGAGCGAGCCAACTTGAAAGCGAGCAGTTTGCTCAACGGGTGCATCTACTAAGAGCCGCCTCATACTACGAGCAGAACGACATCAAAGCTACTCGGTCGGTTCTGGAGGAATGTCTTCCTGATGATCCTACTACCATTGTCTTCGATGGTGCCATCGAGTACAAGGAAGGTCGCTACGAAGCTGCACGACTCAAGTTCGCAGACGCCCTCAACATCCTCGGCTACCAGCCAGATCTGTCGTACAACATTGCGCTCTGCTTCTTCAAGATGAAGCAGTACGGGAACGCTATGCGGCAGATTGCCGAGATCATCGAAAAAGGGGTCCGCGACCACCCGGAGCTGAGTGTGGGCAGCAAAAGCGAGCAGAACACCGACGTCAAGTCCGTCCGTAACTCAACAGTGCTACGTGAGACTGCGCTGGTGGAAGCTTTCAACCTGAAGGCAGCAATTGAGTATGAGATGAAGAACTACAAAGGTGCTCGCGACGCGTTGATGGATATGCCACCTCGACAAGAAGAAGAGCTGGACCCGGTGTCGCTGCACAACTTTGGTCTGATGAATATGGACGTCGACCCGAACGGTGGCTTCAAGAAGCTCAACTTCTTGTTGCAGAACCCTCCGTTCCCGGTGGAGACCTTCTCCAACTTGCTGATCCTGTACACGAAGCACGGCTTCCACGACCTCATGGCCGATGTGCTGGCGGAGAACACGCACTTGACGTTCCAACTGCTGTCCAAAGACTTTTACGACTTCATGGACGCGACGGTCACGTTGCAGACATCCCCGGAAGACGCTTATCGCAAGTACGACGAGCTCGCTACCAAACACGTCGAAGGTCTCCGCAAACTGACCAAGAAGATCCAAGACGCTCGTCTTGCACAGTCCAACGAGGACATCAAGACATCGCTCAAAGCCTACGACGATGCACTGGAAGATTTCATGCCCGTGCTAATGGCCCAAGCCAATATCTACTGGGAACGAGGCAATTACAACCAAGTTGAGAAGATCTTCAGACAGACGGCGGAGTTCTGCTCGGAGCACGAGGCCTGGAAGCTCAACGTGGCCCACGTTTTCTTCTTGCAAGGTAACAAATACGAGCAGGCCATTCAGTACTACGAGCCGTTCGTGAAGAAGCACCAAGACAATTTGCTAGACGTGCAGGCCATTATCCTGGCCAATCTGTGCGTGTGCTACGTCATGAACACGGACAATGAGAAGGCCGAGGAGCTGTTGCGCTCCATTGAGCGGGAGGAAGAGGAGGAGTCGAGTCGAGACCCTGAAAAGAGGCTTTTCCACCTCTGCATCGTCAACCTCGTAATCGGCACACTCTACTGCTCGAAGAACAACTACGACTTTGGAATTTGTCGCGTCATGAAGAGCATGGAGCCATATCACCGCAAGCTCGGGCCTGACACCTGGTACTACGCCAAGCGCTGCTTCCTTGGTCTTGCTTTGACGTTAGCCAAGCATATGACCACGATCCGCGACTCCACCATGGACGACATTCTCGAATTCCTCGACTGCGCCGACCAGCACGGCAAGGACATTTTCACGACAACAGCAGCCGACCAGCAGAACGCAGGAAGGACGGGGAACGATGCAGTTCAACACACCATCAGCTACGAGGTAAGGTTGCATCTGTTCTTACTTGTTTTTCGATCGTTAAACTTGTATTCGTATCTGTGTAGGCTCGCGTGCTGAAGCGCACCTTCCTGAAGCTACGCTCGTAGATGGAGAACATCGTTGACACAGTTAACAGTCCAGAGAACAATTCAAACCGATGTATTTCAGTTGTTATAAGGCTGTTTAGATCTTGACGACCGCGTCGTAGAGAGGAACGTCGCCCTGCTCCGAGAAGTAGTCGATGAATTCGCGGACCTTGGTAGGCCACTCGATGTCCTTGACCAGCGTCAAACCACGCAGACGACCGAACAAGTCGAGGTCGTCGTAGCTCAGCTCTGCGTTCACGAAGTGGTTGGAAAGCAGCAAGGCTTCCAGCTCCTTCAGCAACTGGTTGGCCTTCTGCACAAGTGCCGGGGACTTGGTGAGTGCCTCGCTGAACGGACCCGACGACTTCTCTCTCTTCTCGCGGAAGAACTCGCGCGACCGACGCAACGTGAATTCCGGCAGTGGTGCAGCATACAGCCGCGGGTTGTAAAGTGTATTGAGCGTCGGCATGGCCGACTCGATCCATTTGGCCAGGTCTTGACGACCCGAAGCAGGTGTGAGGATGGGACCGTCACCGTAGTGCTTGTCAATGTAGTCGACGACGTCCCAGCTCTCGGTAAAAGCTTTTGCCCGACCGGCTCGAAGATCGGAGCAGCCTTGGAACCGACCAGTCCCACGGGAGTGGCCTCGTCGTCGAAGGCCATGAACACGACGTTGTACTTGACCTTCTTGAGACCGAGCGTCACGCGAGCGCGGGCGCTGAACGGACAAAAGTCGTAGATGTAGAGCTTGGGGAGTTGCTCGGTCGACATCGCTTGGAAGTTGCTTGGTCGGTTGTTGGCGAATTCAACAGTGAGAGCTCTCAAAATGCTTGGGAGCTCCTCCCGCCCCTTTCCTACCGGAGATTATGCGCCATGCAGATGAGATCGCCAAGGCAGGCCGCGCAAGCTTTGCTCATGTTGACGAGCTGCACCGAGAGAGTTCTAGTGTGACACGGGCCTCGGATTCACGCAGATCAATTGCATGATCATCCTGGCAGCAACCGAAGCGAACTTTGCAATGATCAACGATATATTAGATATCGCCACAGCTCAGTGTCGACACGCAGTCTCCAAGCACCGCCACTAACTTTCTGTCGCCTTAGATCTTGACGACGTTGTCGTAGATGGGGACGTCGCCCTGCTCGGAGAAGTACTCGAGGAACTGACGGACCTTGGCGGGCCACTCGATGCCCTTGACGAGCGTCAGGCCGCGCAGACGACCGAACAGATCCAGGTCGTCGTAGCTCAGCTCGCCGTTCACCGACGTGCCAGAGTGCAGCAGCGGCTCGAGCTCCTTCAGGAGTGCGTTGACTTTGGTCACCAGCTCGGGCGATTTGGCGAGCGCGTCACTGAAGGGACCGATGCTCTTCTCCTTCTTGTTCTTGAAGTAGTCGCGCGACTCGCGCAGCGTGAACTCTGGCAGCGGGGCGGCGTGGAAGCGCGGCAGATAGAGCTCCACCAGCAGCGGCATGACCGTGTCGACCCACTTGGCCAGTTCGGGGCGACCCGAGGCCTGTTTCAGGATGGGGCCGTCGCCGTAGTGCTCGTCCACGTAGCGGACGATGTCCCAGCTCTCCGGGAAGGGCTTCTCCCCACAGGCACGAAGATCGGGGCCTGCTTGGAGCCCACGAGACCGATAGGAGTGGCCTCATCGTGGTTGGCCAGGAACAGCACCGTGTGCGGCACCTTCTTGAGACCGAGCGCCACGCGCACGGCAGCAGAATGGGCAGTGGTCGTAGATGTAGAGCTGCGGGAGCGGAGCAGCGTCAGCCATGGCGGAAGGATAGCGACGAGATGCGAATTCGGTTGTGGCGGCTGGAGACCGCCGCTTGTCCGACGTGGCGGCTCGGGATTAGCTGCCCCTCTCAAATCGTTTGAGATGGCTTCAACACGAGCAAATGATCACATCGGCAGCGCTGGCCGCGAGCTCGTCCGGCAGCGATGCTCATGGCGCCTGCCGCCGCAATTGCAGGTTTCCGAAGAGATTTAAGGTGACGGGCGAATTCGTCATGAGCTGCTCTGATCATATCGGCACCACAAAGATCGCCAAGCGGTTTAGCGGACCACTTGTTATTGTGCGCGGCCGTCCACAAGTCGTGGGGTGACTAGCGTCTTGAAGCAAACGAGAACTCCCAGCGTCGAAAAGCGAGCGCCATCTGCGAGTGAAAGTGCCATAGAAACCATGCGCCATGAGGTTCTGCTCGGCAGATGCCCCGCCGGCTTCTGGCATGATACGGAATGCTTCGTCCACCAACGTGGTTATCCCGACGCATGCTCACTCTCCATTTCCAACCGTCGACCACAGCTCAAGAATGGCGGAACCGAGCTTCGTCGACAGCGGCCAGTACGTCTGCGACTTGGCCGAGAAATCGGCACACTCCGCCCCCGACGACGTCAGCAGCGAGAAGCGCAGACTTAACCGCTACCCGTCCACGCCGCACACGCCGATGAAGCGTCGACCCAACAGCCAAAATTCCGAGTACAACTTCGCCACGACGCCGTACACCCTCGAAGGCTTCCTCAGTCCAATTCAATGCACTCGGCGCTGCACCAGACCAACCGCAGCCAGGCGTGGATTGTCGACGAAAAGACCCGCAGGCTCCCGATCATCACCAAGAGCGTCCACCTTCGCGAATGTCTCGCCGAGTTTCTCGGGACGTTGGTCCTCACTGCCTTCGGTATCGGCGTCAACAACCAAGTTGCAGTGACCAACGACACCAACGGCTCATGGCTAAGTGTTAACCTGTGCTGGGGGATCGGCCTACTCATTGGGGTCTACGTGGCTGAAGGAATCAGCGGTGCTCACTTGAACACTGCCGTCTCCTTCACCCACGCAGTGTACGGCCGACTCCCATGGTGGAAAGTGCCAGGCTACGCCTTATCACAAACGTTTGGCGCTTTCGTCGGAGCTGCGCTGGTCTACCTGTACACCTACCAGAAATTGCTGTTGGCGGACCCGCACAAGGAGAAAATGCAAGCCAATTTCGCGACGTATCCTGCGGACGGCATCTCAAACGCCACTGCCTTCTACAGCGAAGCGTTGGCTACTGCTTTGCTGCTGCTTGCGATTTACGCCATTACTGATGAAAAGAATCGTGGTGCAGGTCCCGTGGGCACGCCGTTTGCCTTTGCACTGCTGTTCATGGCGCTTGGAATGGCATTCGGCATGAATACGGGGTATGCCCTGAACCCTGCGCGAGACTTTGGTCCTCGACTTCTCACCTACATCGCTGGCTTCGGGTCCAAGGTGTTCACTGCGAACGAGTTCTACTTCTGGGTGCCAGTGTTTGGGCCGATCATCGGCGGCGTCATTGGCGCTGGAGTGTACATTTTACTCGTGCAGATCCAGCACGACGGACAAGAAGAGGATGAAGAAGATGTATAAGTCGATAAGGAAAGTAATGCCGCTGCTGTTCAGCTTCTTTTGCATCAAAACATTGTCATGCAAGTCGTCATTTACTCACTCAAGCGAGTCGGTATCCTACTAGATTGCTCGCCGTCTAGATAGAGGTCTATCCATTTGTGAACATGTGCTCCTTTGGAAGCCACTTGACAATTGGAACAGCCGAAGCCAAGCAGAGAGAGCCCCACACGAATTGTCCCGTATCATTGACAACGTCCACCAATCTCCACACGCAGGCAACACCTGCCGAGTTGTCCCTTGTGCAGATGGAAATCTTTTCGTAGCTGGTCTTGGCGGTGCCATTTGCAAAATCTCCCGAAATTCGTCACTCTTAATCTCGACCCCGACCAACCAGACCAGCCAACAAAATGGACGAGGCCAGCTTCGTGCACAGTGGCGACATTTTCACACTGCATGACAAGTCCGGCTATGAGCTGCCTTACCAGAGCAAGAGCACTCCCGGGGAGGCCCGCCCGGCGTACCGGGTTGTCGTCGTCGCATGCCACGCTCCTACTCGATGCACTCGGTGATGCACGAGACCAACCGATGCCACATCAACATCGCCCCGCAAGCTCGAGAGCACATCCCGTTCATCACCAAGAGCGTCCACATGCGCGAATGTCTCGCCGAGTTCCTTGCCACGATGGTCTTCCTCTGTTTCGGGCTCGGTGTCAACAACGAAGTGAATCTCTCGGACAACAAGAACGGCACGTTCCTCAGTGTCAACATTTGCTGGGGGATCGGCGTCTTGATCGGTGTCTACGTCGCTGAAGGCGTCAGTGGAGCGCACTTGAACACCGCTGTCACCTTCACCCATGCCGTCTTCGGTCGTCTCCCGTGGTGGAAAGTGCCTGGATATGCCGCTGCTCAAACCCTCGGAGCGTTCTGCGCGGCAGGACTGATCTACGTCTTCCACTACCAAAATCTTTGGCCCACGACCCGCACATGGAGACGACCCAGAGCAACTTCGCGACGTATCCGACCGACGGTGTGTCCAACCTCACCGCCTTCTACACGGAAGCGTTGGGCACTGCGTTCTTACTGATGGCCATCTACGCCATCACGGACGAACGGAACCGAGGTGCCGGTGCGACGGGAGTCCCATTTGCATTCGCGTTGCTGTTCATGGCGCTTGGCATGGCGTTCGGTATGAACACCGGATACGCTCTGAATCCGGCACGCGACTTTGGTCCTCGATTCTTCACCCTCATGGTCGGCTATGGCCCGCAGGTCTTCAGCTCGCACTCGTACTATTTCTGGGTACCGATCATCGGCCCGCTTGTCGGTGGGGTCGTGGGCGCTGGGTCGTACTTCTTCCTGGTGCAGTTGCAGCACGGCAGCGACGAGGGGGACGACGACATGTAAACCACCACAAAACCGCAGTGGTTTGGAGCGTAGTTCATTTGAAGTGAACGATATATCGAGGCTACCGAACGAGTGTGATAATGTTAATATACCGGAGCTTGAGCAGCGATGGGGTCTAGTCAACAGGTGCAGAGATATCTCGAGCGAAAGTATCTCGCGATTGACCAGAACCACTTCTTGAGGTTTGGAGGCAGCACGAGCTCCATTTGCACGCGGTGGGCGACGATCTCTCCGTCTTCGTCTACGACGTTGGCGACCCCGTACTTTAGAAGTCCCAGATGGACGTTGAGCATGGCCGAGAAGCTGCTTATGGTTCGGATATAATGAGCTACACGAACGATGGCATAAGCTACGGATACCAGTGAGGACGCTGAGCGATATTTACCTTGCGGCGCGGGTCGGCTAATGGCGACGCATGGCCTTCCTTCCGTCGGCGACAAAGAGCATGCGAGGTGCGCGCGAAACGTTCGGAATTGGCTGTGATGTGGAGTCTGGAGTCGAAGCGAACCAAACCAGCACGCCGGTGGAAGGAGAGCTGGCGGGCGATTCATGAAGCGATGGAGTGGACGGAGTGACGGACTCGGCACGGTTCGATTGACTGGCGGGAAGGTTATGCCGAAGGCGGCGAGGAGGCGCTACGTGAAGTGGGCTTGCCAGTGTTTGGAAAACCAGGGTAGTATCGTCGGTGCAGGCAAAGTGGATGCTGACTCGGGGCACTATTGAGCAATGGAAGTGGCGGTGGAGAACAGTTTGTTCAGATGGAAGCGGGAGGGCGATGGACGAGTACTCGCCTGAGCGACGACCGTTCTGCAGGGGCTAATGGCATTTGTTCAGGAAATAGCAAGAAGAGTGACGACGATCTCATTTGCCATGAAAGACGTCTAGCCAGCACAGCTCCAGTGCCAGCTACGCCAGCAGCATTTCAGCGAATATGTTCCGCTTCAAGTGTGTGGCCGACTTCACAAGAAAAATCGCCTCTAAAATAGTTCGATTTTCAATCTCGCTATCAGGAGGCTGATCGACGTTCAATGGAGTGCTGGAAATGAGCGCGTACATGGGGAACTGAAAATTAGCGGATAAGGAAACTCGAAGGTCCTTGGCACAATATCTGAGACTTGTGTTATAGTGTTCTTTGTATAGACGAAACTTTGTCGGGGCTGAAATGTTGCCTCGAAAGGACTGCGAAGACGAGATGCCAAGCAACAATTGCTTCTCCAACAATTACTTTGCAGCAGCTTCCTGCACGTGACCCGGTGTTTGTCATTGTCTTAATTTCGCGGAGGAAGTGTCATCTTTAGTGGCTGGGTCGTTCAACTAACCTCGAGGTTGAAGCGAATGACAGCCGCATGACTTGACCGCGTCTGACAGTCAGCCCCCGGGTGCGATACTCAAACCGGACCGCCGACATTGCACCGCAACGGTGACTCGCAAGGCTGCACGCTTCCGACTGTGATTGAACTTGGCCAGCAACGACAAGTCGTCGACAACCCCGGCATGAGTCACGCGCAGCGCTAGGTCGGCCAAAGGCAACATCCCGAGCCAGCTTCAACGGCGTCCTAGACCTCTCACCCAACGATTTAGACTCGCTGCTCGCGAAAGCATCAAGCCTTAACCAAACTCTTCCACGCAGAGCGTACCAACCCCCAGCCTTGAGCAGCACGTTGCTGTTAAATCGCTGCCGTTTATGCATAGACACGGTGCCACGGCAACTCATCCCGCTTTGAGGGGGCGCTTCAGAAATCGCCCAAGCAACGGTGCTTGGTCGGCGCCAAACAGAAGCTCACTGGGCACCAAGCAAGCCTGAACAAGTCTCCGTTGCAGACGATGACCGGGTGACGAGCTGCTGCTCAGCGCTTTAATAACACACAACTTTAGTCAATTGGAGCGACGAAGGAGACGAGGAGGGAGCACCTTGCATTCCTCGCGCATCCGCTCCGGCTCAAACGACAACGCCTTGAAGTCTCAGGATGGATTTCACCAGATTGCACCGGGCGATTCGTCCCTGCGCTGCTCGCCAACCGCGTCACACGTCAAAGGATGTCGGCCAGACCGAGTCGGTTGCCGACTGCCGACACGAGTTCACGTTGAAGCTTGTGTTAAATAAAGCGAGTGCTTGAACATGCTGTAGCTCTGTACAGGATAGAAGGAAGTTTTTGCAGGATAGCGAGAAGGAGCCTGGTTGTACATGTAGTTAAAGCTTGTGCACGTTGCTGAGGCCCTCCGACTGGTTTAGCGGACAGTGTGGATAGCGACCGCGCCACGTGCAACCCTTGAAATTTGGCCCCTCAATAGGAATATCGTCAGAGATAAAGACATTTTGTACAATGACCTTGACCCTGTGCTGATGCGTCCACAACCTTTTCTCCAGTTTCCTGTGCATTTGCAGCTCCTTGCATCGTCGCTGGCGATTCGTATCGCTAGGTTGGATGATGGAGTAGCAATTACAGCATACATACCAGCATTCACCGGCTATTACAGCGCAAGACAAACTGTAGCTTCGTTCAATTTATCTTTGGTTAAGTGTCGAAAACATTTATCTATCGATTGCCTAAGCACCATCTGCAGCTTGCCACACCACTAGCTAGACTACTAACCCCTCCTCTTGTTTCCCAATACTGTCATGCTAGCTTGTGAATTCGTCCAGAAAGAAGGATCTCGAGCTGCCCGACGAACAATTAGGATTTTGACCGTCAATACTAAACCTCGAATTAGGAATACCACTATCCTTTCCGACTCTAAACATCCCACAGTATCTTTGACGACACGCAAGCTGAAGTTTGGTCGGGCTGCTTCAACCGGACCGTCAAATCCGAGGCCTGTCGTCGATGACGGGCACTTTCTCGTGTCGCGTAGTAGTTGGGCGAGTCCGAGTTCATTCTCCTTTTGCCGCCTCGAGCACACCTTCGGGTCGAGAGCTGTCCGTCCCCGTCGTTTGCTTCATCGTCCATGGCTCCGTTCCCGTCCAACCAGAACGTGGTGTCGCCCAACCAGACCCTGCAGCCTTTCGAGGATGTCGACGCCAAGCACGAGGCCTCCTACATCGACATGCCGCTGACCCCCAAGGCGTCGACCCCGTCCGGCGGCAAGGCCACCGGATTGAACCGCTTTGCCGTACAGAGCGTCCACATGCGCGAGTGTCTCGCAGAGTTCCTCGGCACCTTCGTCATGATCCTCTTTGGCATGGGCGTCAACAACCAAGTGACTAACTCCAAGGACGCCAACGGCACGTGGCTCAGCATCAACATGTGCTGGGGCATCGGCGTGCTCATCGGCGTCTACTGCACCGAAGGCATCAGCGGTGCCCACTTGAACACGGCCGTGACGTTGGCTCACTGCGTGTACGGCCGTCTGCCGTGGTGGAAGGCACCCGGTTACATGATCTCTCAACTGCTGGGCGCTTTCGTCGGAGCTTTCGTCATTTGGGTCATGCAGTGGCAGAATTTGAACGTGATCGATCCGAACCGTGAGACGACGCAGAGCAGCTTCGCCACCTATCCGAGCGACCAGATCTCCAACTACACGGCCTTCTACACGGAGGTGGTTGGTACGGGTATGTTGCTGCTCGGCATCTACGCCATCACGGACCAGCGCAACCGCCCGGCGGGTCCTGTAGGAGCTCCGTTTGCCTTCTGTCTGCTGATTATGGCACTGGGCATGTGCATTGGCATGAACACTGGTTACGCTATCAACCCGGCGCGTGACTTGGGCCCTCGTCTCTTCACGAGCGTCGCTGGATGGGGCTCCAAGGTCTTCACTGTGCGCGACCACTACTTTTGGATCCCGATCGTCGGCCCTCTGCTTGGTGGCGTCCTCGGAGCGGGCCTGTATGTGGTTATGGTGCAGATCCACCACCCGCCGCAGCAAGTGCTTCCGTAAGGAAGACGAGTCAAGAATTGCGCGGGCTTTGGCGAAGGAGAACGGACAGCGTGCGCGCGTTGGTGTCAGTGTCGTAGTCGAGAACTTGCGCCCCTACGCTTTCAAATGTAGGCTTCATGACATAACTCTTATATACTAGCGAACTGGTTCTCGGAAGGTCTTGTGCCTGGGTTTACACCGCATCATTTTGCTCCAGCAGGCGCGCCAACAAGGGCAGCATCGATCAGGTCGGCATCATCGTCGAGCCGTGCACTGTCGAGCGCAGCAAAACAGGAATGAGCTCGGCACTCTTAGATCTCTGCCGGAACATTGTGTTTCCAAGCCCCTCGAGCATTCAAGAGCCTCCGCAGGTATCGCAGTGAGAGCGTCGAGGTCATCCACCCCACAACAGCTTTGATCAGCAAAAGGATCATGACCGCGACATCTTTGTGACGAGAACCAAGAAATTCAGCGGCCCACAAGCGTCTGCTGCGCCACGACGAGACTAGTAGTCGCGTATCCAGCTCTGAAGAGCTCAACGTTCAGTTTTGTCGTTTAACGACGGTGGGTGTTGATGCCTCAAGCGCTCGTCGATTTGCTTCTCGATGAAAAATCCGGCAGCCTGATTCCTACTCAACAACAAAACACCAGACCCCTCTAGTTGTCTTTTCCATCGAGGATGTAGCGGGCTATCGACTCCACCGAGCCCATGCCAACAACTAACTTAATCCGTCCGTCTTCGCCAACAACTAAGGCTTTAGTATCTTTGAAGCGCGTTTCTGAAGTCGTGAGACAGGGAGGCCATGTTGGCAAGGCAAAGCTGCTTGTGCGGCCAAAATGCACGAGGAATCGACCGGAAACGCAGTACATACTCCGCCACCTCCACAATCCGCAGCCCAAGGATCTCCTTTGCATCGATAAGATGTCGATTGGCGCTCACCGAGACCAGCGGCGCGCGCCAACATGACGACTCGTGCGGGGTACGAACCGAGCGGTCTCAAAACTTAATTGCTAGGACCTGCGCATTTCTCGCAAAATAATTGCTATCCCACCGTGTGGGCTCGCTTGCTCGGCAATTAACATCCTATGTAGCAGCAGCGATAGTTTCGCTGCCTTCGAGAACGACGGCCTGGGCATTGTCAAGCCCAGTCATTCTCAAAATTCCTTCCAACAGCCCAAGCGCATTGGATTCCAGTCTACTTCCTTCTACGATGTCCCCTAAGTACATGACGGAGGACGTGGAGGCGACACCTGCCGACAACTTCGCCATGAACGACCAAGTCGACAAGGTCGAGAGCGGCTACGCCAATATGCCTATGACCCCCAAGGCCACCGACCTCGTGCCGGTGCTGGCCGAGAAGCGGACGGGCATGTACCGGTTCGCAGTCAAGAGCGTGCACCTCCGAGAGTGCCTGGCCGAGTTCCTCGGCACGTACGTCATGATCGTCTTCGGCATGGGTGTCAACAACCAGGTGACCAACTCGCAGGACGAGAAGGGCACGTGGCTCAGCATCAACATTTGCTGGGGCATCGGCGTCATGATCGGCGTCTACTGCTCCGAGGGCATCTCTGGCGCCAACCTCAACACGGCTGTGACACTGGCCCACTGCGTGTACGGTCGTCTGCCGTGGTGGAAGGCGCCCGGTTACATGATCTCGCAGGTGATCGGCGCCTTCCTCGGCGCCTTCACGATTTGGGTCATGCAGTGGCAGAATTTGAACGTGATCGATCCGAACCGCGAGACGACGCAGAGCAGCTACTCGACGTATCCCGCAACTGGCATCTCCAACTACACGGCCTTCTACACTGAGTTCATCGGCACGGGGATGTTGGTATTGGCCATCTACGCCATCACCGATAAGAAGAACCGCCCCGCCGGCAAGTACGGCAACGCCTTCGCCTTTGCACTGATGATCATGGCGCTGGGCATGGCGTTCGGCATGAACACTGGCTACGCTGTGAACCCTGCGCGTGACTTCGGTCCTCGCCTGTTCACGTTCTGCGCTGGCTGGGGCAGCAAGACATTCACGTCGCACCACTATTACTTCTGGATCCCCATTGTAGCCGACTTGCTTGGTGGCGTTGCTGGTGCTGGTCTGTACCGCTTGTGTGTGGAGATCCACCACCCTCAGACACCCCTCCTTTAGACGAGTGGATGAAGTGGCTGAGCAAGACGTAGAAGTCTGAACGAAAAATACAATATTTATACCATAAGTACTTGTGCTGTTCCCTTCAACGTGTGCGTCATGATACAGCGTATGGAATCACCTGCAAACCAAGCACATGCTGCGCGAGCATCTGCTAGACTGCCAAGATCAAGATGACAGATTCGTGAAGGTTTGACGACTTCAACACCCACAGAACCAAGCACCAACGTCGCGGATAGGATAATTTACTCTATTGAATTGACACCGATCGCTATTGTACACTCTATCGGGACTCACTCGCAGTGCCGTCGACCTCACTGAGGCAGCGGCAGCGGCTCCTGCGGGTGGTGGATCTCCACGCACAGGCGGTACAGACCGGCGCCGGCAACGCCGCCCAGAGAGTCCGCCACCAGCGGGATCCAGAAGTAGTAGTTGCGTGTCGTGAACACCTTCGAGCCCCACCCGGCGCAGAACGTGAACAGCCGAGGACCCAAGTCACGCGCAGGGTTCACAGCGTAGCCAGTGTTCATGCCGAACGCCATGCCCAGCGCCATGATCATCAACGCAAACGCGAACGGTGCGCCGACGGGGCCCGCCGGACGGTTGCGCTTGTCCGTGATGGCGTAGATGCTCAGCACCAGCATGGCCGTGCCGATGAACTCGGTGTAGAAGGCCGTGTAGTTGGAGATCTGGTCGCTCGGGTACGTCGAGAAGCTGCTCTGCGTGGTCTCGCGGTCCGGGTCCACCACATTCAGGTTCTGGTACTGCATGACGTAGATGACGAAGGCGCCGAGAAGGCGCCGATCACCTGCGAGATCATGTAACCGGGCGCCTTCCACCACGGCAGACGACCGTACACGCAGTGGGCCAGTGTCACGGCCGTGTTGAGGTTGGCGCCGGAGATGCCCTCGGAGCAGTAGACGCCGATGAGCACGCCGATGCCCCAGCACATGTTGATGCTGAGCCACGTGCCGTTGGCGTCCTTGGAGTTCACGACTTGGTTGTTGACGCCCATGCCGAAGACGATCATGACGAAGGTGCCGAGGAACTCGGCCAGGCACTCTCGGAGGTGCACGCTCTGGGTGGAGAAGCGGGCGAGGCCCGACTGCTTGGTGGGCGACGGCAGCTGGAAGGCGACGGGGGCGTCGGTCTTGGGGGTGGTGGGCATCACCACGTAGCCGCTCTCGAGGTCGGCGGCGGGGGTTTGTGCGGAGGTTGCAGCCATTGTCTTTGTTGTCTTTGTTGTCTTTGTTGTTTTTGGTCTGTGGTTGTAGGCTTGACTTGACTTGTGTTGTGGGTGCGACTGGAAGACTACAGCGGTGGATGCAGCGGGTAGCCGACCAGTACAGTTGTAGTGGTAGTGATTGTAGTTGTAGTCGTTGCTTGGCCAGTAGCTGGTGAAATGCAGAATGAGCTCGAGTGCCTGCGGATTAATTGCTGGTTGATCGTGTGCATTCAAAGCGGCCGGCCGTTGCGACAGTTGCTGTGATTGGCTGGATAGGCGTCTTAAATTCGAGCGGATCCGTCGATTGAGCTGAAGGTTACGTTTTCGGGGTACGCTGCGCGTTTCTAGGCGGCCATTTGGCGCGTCACGTGGTGCGTCAGCATCTCAAGCTGGTCATGTGACAGTCGAGGTCTGTCTCGCCATCAACTAATTGAAGCTGTAGTCCATGGGTTTCCCCTGCGCTACAGCTCGCACTTGGGGACGTTTGGAGCAGCGTCGGCACCACACACCGACACCAGCGACAGCTCCAGCGACTCGTGCTGAGCTGTGCGCTTGTCAACAATGAGCACAGCTTGAAGCGAACGTTCAGTCAAACCAAGAGGCCCCGCATTTGCCGACTTGCGGTCTCTGCATCATTCGAGACTGGCAATTGAGCACGACCGCCGGGATGGCTGTCGAGCAGGACAACAGCACCGCCGGAAGTGCTCCGAATGCCCTCGCGCAGACGACAGAGCGAGATTCGCTGAGGCGGAAGCTGTAGGCTGCGTCTCGAAGTTGGCCAGTGAACTGTGCCAGCACGTGCCTGTCACCAGTCGAGCCAACACAAACTACACGCCAGGAACGGGCGAAACGGGCGCCACGCGAGTCAATCGAGCGGTTCAAATGGCGATCCAGATGCTGTCAAGCCACGTAACGCTTTGGCCATCGTAGCATGTCCTGCAGATGCGGTCGCGGCCCATGTTGCTCGCGTTATGCAGCTAGACCGAGTCCGCGCCTCTGCTTCCAGAGAGCTCGCTCGCCTCGGATTGCTGGACGAGTATCACGCCGAGTCAGAGAAACGCGCCGCAATTTCTGCTTGGATAGCGTGCCGCGGCCCATCCCCACCATCCTTTGTCCAAATAAAAACGAGTATCCGAAATTAAGTGCACCCGCCAGCCAATCACCAGCCAGAAAAACTCAGGATCCAGCTCGCAGACAGTCGCAGACAGACAGGAAACAATTAATCGGATGCGAGACGCTCTCGAGCTCATTCTGCATTTCACCAGCTACTGGCCAAGCAACGACTACAACTACAATCACTACCACTACAACTGTACTGGTCGGCTACCCGCTGCATCCACCGCTGTAGTCTTCCAGTCGCACCCACAACACAAGTCAAGTCAAGCCTACAACCACAGACCAAAAACAACAAAGACAACAAAGACAACAAAGACAATGGCTGCAACCTCCGCACAAACCCCCGCCGCCGACCTCGAGAGCGGCTACGTGGTGATGCCCACCACCCCCAAGACCGACGCCCCGTCGCCTTCCAGCTGCCGTCGCCTGCCAAGCAGTCGGGCCTCGCCCGCTTCTCCACCCAGAGCGTGCACCTCCGAGTGTCTGGCCGAGTTCCTCGGCACCTTCGTCATGATCGTCTTCGGCATGGGCGTCAACAACCAAGTCGTGAACTCCAAGGACGCCAACGGCACGTGGCTCAGCATCAACATGTGCTGGGGCATCGGCGTGCTCATCGGCGTCTACTGCTCCGAGGGCATCTCCGGCGCCAACCTCAACACGGCCGTGACACTGGCCCACTGCGTGTACGGTCGTCTGCCGTGGTGGAAGGCGCCCGGTTACATGATCTCGCAGGTGATCGGCGCCTTCTCGGCGCCTTCGTCATCTACGTCATGCAGTACCAGAACCTGAACGTGGTGGACCCGGACCGCGAGACCACGCAGAGCAGCTTCTCGACGTACCCGAGCGACCAGATCTCCAACTACACGGCCTTCTACACCGAGTTCATCGGCACGGCCATGCTGGTGCTGAGCATCTACGCCATCACGGACAAGCGCAACCGTCCGGCGGGCCCCGTCGGCGCACCGTTCGCGTTTGCGTTGATGATCATGGCGCTGGGCATGGCGTTCGGCATGAACACTGGCTACGCTGTGAACCCTGCGCGTGACTTGGGTCCTCGGCTGTTCACGTTCTGCGCCGGGTGGGGCTCCAAGGTGTTCACGACACGCAACTACTACTTCTGGATCCCGCTGGTGGCGGACTCTCTGGGCGGCGTTGCCGGCGCCGGTCTGTACCGCCTGTGCGTGGAGATCCACCACCCGCAGGAGCCGCTGCCGCTGCCGCTGCCTCAGTGAGGTCGACGACACTGCGAGTGAGTCCCGATAGAGTGTACAATAGCGATCGGTGTCAATTCAATAGAGTAAATTATCCTATCCGCGACGTTGGTGCTTGGTTCTGTGGGTGTTGTAGACGTGATTCCTTCAGAAAGCGAGGTCGAGTCCCTACGTTGTAGTTGTTCGCTCTGGTGGGTAGCTCCTCAACAACCTTGAGACGATGCTGGTCAAGTCGTGTTGATACTCTGGCGGCGGTGATTCACCGCGATGAAAACGTCGCAGAACCGCGCTTGGTGGAGGTTCACCTGGAAGATCTGCCACACCACGAAATTCGTCGCGATCCCGTAAACGCACTCGCTGGGAGGTGGAGTCTGTTGTCGCCGTGGCAACACTGTGAGGTTGTAGATGGGATCAAGCCCAGCAACAACTTCACTGCAGAGGAAACGAAAACAAGCACAGACGGTTAGACCCGCAGACGGTTGCTGCAAACACAGACGGTTGTGGCAACTACGGACATGCACTAACCGTCCACAAAGCCTCCAGAACATGCACATCGAAGAAGAGCAGCTAGTGCAGGAGCTAAGGAACTGCTCAATACATTATCACTTCTACATTTTCCATTTGGGAGCCATAACAAAGAATTCTTTAGCTGGATAGCTACCAGCATGGAAGACCGCGACGACGCGATGGCGGCAGTCCCGGCCGGGGAATGCCTATCGCCGTCTACCCTCCACTTCCACCGCGATCTGAACGTGAATTGCGACTGATGCAAGAAACAACCACGCGGACGGCAGTCATTCAACGGGGTGAGACAAATCGTCAAGTGGAAGCCCTGGCCCAACACGCTGCTGCCGCGCATCAACGGAATGCGGAGCAGATTGGCCAGGTCCAGCTTCAGCAAGATCGACTTGCTGCTCAAACTTCAGAATATCTGCAAGCACAACATGACCGTCAGGCCGCGCTGATGGAACAGCAGAATGAGATGCGTCGTCAAATGGACGAGCATCGCAGATACCTGGAAGAGCAATACCAGATACTCAAGGAGGCTGAACAAGCTGTTGGTCTTCAAGGACAGAGGCTTGAAAGCTTAGCTGAAGCTGTTCAACCACACTTACAAACCCGCTGGGGTGCGTTTGCTCAAGGAGCCGAGCAAGCAGCTAATGGACGAGTGTCAGAAGCTGCGGCAGTCACTGTGGCTGCAGGGACAAGCCTCCCAGTGCCTCCGATTTATCGGGGAAGCTCTAAAAAGAGAAGCGAGAGTTCATGGACAGCTACGCGATTTACACGAGACGCATAAAGGCGTTGAACCAAGGAACGCAGGCTAAGTTTTTTGTGATGCCAATCAGTGCGTGCATCGAGCAAGGCACATTGGTGAGGATCTGTGATTTTGAGCTTTTCAAGGCAGAGAAGGACATCACAGAGGATGAGTGGAAGAACTATTTTCTGTCGGCGCGCAATCCAGACAACACGGCGTATAAGACGCTGGAAAGGAAGTGAGGACGCTTTGCATGAACACCGAGTTGCAAGATGCGGAATCACGATTGTCTCGACTCATGGCGGAGTTTTACGAGATACTGGACAGCCTCAACATGGAGGATGTCGTCCACACCGAGCCAAAGAAGGTGGTTGGATATCTCGTCGACGCTTTGAGACCGCCAGCGTTTAAAGCAGCCGTGAAAGACCAGCTGAGTAAACAGTGTCACAAGACAATCAAATC